>JAOXJJ010000914.1:8062320-8087855 GCA_025769935.1 Phoenix roebelenii
AAGAAGGCAAGGGACAAACAAAAACGAAGGAGGAAAACCTCTAACTAATGTGGGAGATAACCTACGGAGGAGAGCCGCCGGAAATCGCCCTAGGGCACCGCCGAAAAGGCTCGGTTACGACTGAGAAAGAGAAGGACGAAAGTAAAGGAAGAAATGGAAGCACCCAAGCGAGACCTTTTTAGGGCCAGGTTGGGGGGTTTATATAGATCCTCCCGACGGCCCAGATCGGCAGAGCTAGATCCTGCCTCCCGTCCGGATCGTGCCACGTGTCGGCCCCGAAAACCGAAGCGGCACATTTATTCTGAATTGGTACCTCGAATACGGAATCGAAGCAGCGTCCTGTCGGATCTCGGAGCCCCATTATGAGCCCGCCTTACAAAGCGTCTTCGGAGGGCGAAAAGGCATTGTCTCATCTCCTCTCATTTAAAGCACCCTGAAGCGCGGGGCGCCGAAATAATTTGAGTCTATCTGGCCCCCACCACTACAATAAAAACGACTACTTCCCACGTCCGAGCTCGCAAGCGGCTCGAACTCGGAAGTCGGAGGTAGTGTTAGAGGAATATAAGTCACCCCAAAGCACGTGAGCACATCGCTGGCCCATGATCGGAAGTGCCCAACCTCGAGGCGCCCGATCTCGGAGGCGTCCGACCTCAAAATGCCCGACCTGGCACCCGGCCGAGCACCCGACTTTAGGGCCCTTGAACTGGCAACCGACCTCGACGATCCCCGATTTCGGGAACCCGACCTCGCCACCTACCTGCCATAGGCACGTCCTTTCGCAGCCTGACCAGAGATAATGCCCTGTCACCGCCGTTCGCAATTAATGCGCATGGCTCCAGCAGATCTCCGGCTTACTCAACAATTAATGTGCATGGCTCCAGCAGACCTCCGGCTTACTCAACCATTAATGCGCATGGCTCCTATTATCTACGGATCTCGAGTCCTCCACGGCAAATCAGCTCGGCTGCGTCTGATCAGCCATGACGGCTCCCTGACTCCAGTCAGATCTCCTACGGCAAGGCATTAATTCACGCCCCCATACACTAATTTATTCGACATGCTCAATCATACGGCGACTTCGCCTTATCACATCACAGGTAACCCAATCCCTCTCTATAAAAGGGGAACCCCACTATTTTAGGGGGGCTGGACTCTAAAACTTGGGAGATTGATTCCTCTACATTTTCTCCGTCTATACACTTGCCCCCTCTGACTTAGGCATCAGAGGGCCGGCGCTGGAAACCCCGGCCACCGACTTTTTGCAGGCCCCCCACGGAAGACACCGCTCGCCGACAGACCGCCACCCGCCAAGCCTCGCCGAAGCTCCCCCTTTTCAGCAGACTAATCGCCCCCGTTTCCAATTTCCAGCAACATTAATAAATGCTTGTTAAAATTATATTTTTTAAGGTCATGTCCATTTCATAGTTTTCACCCTGCAATTACAACTAGCGATAGCCGTAAAATACTTTGGAGGCTCATAGATCTCGTCTACTTTGGTAACGATCAATCTTGAGCGGTATATCCTTTATGAATTGGTTAGTTTTTATTATTGATAAATACTTGTTAAAATTATATTTTTTTTAACAAAATTTTTCTTTTATGATCATATTCTTATTGCTAATTTTCATTCTTAAATTTTGCTCAAATATAATTAGTATCTAAAAAAATATTTAATTTATATCCGTATTTGGATAAGAAAATATGAATATATTTAATATCTGATTCATATCAGTATTCATTTATAACAAATATGGATATGCTTAACATCCGATTCGTATCTAATTAGAACAAATATGGAAGTTAATTTTGATATTTGTATCTATATTTATTGAAAAATCTGGATACAAATATAGATATCAATATACGATCTATTTTCAGCCCTATCTATTTCTTCTTATTCCCAAGTTCACCCTAGCACTGTTTCTTCTGATTCCCAAGTTCACCTTAGCGGGCTAGGACCAATGAACGAACCTTGCCTCTTGTCTCTTGTATCCACTGCAGTTGCCCTGCATCCCTTGTTTTGTAGCTCCTCTTTCCTCTCTTCCTCTCTCCCCCAGTCTAATAAAAACTATGTTTATCTTTTAAGGATTGCCTTAAACCTCAGTAGAATGGTTAACCATGTACATGTTTACCTATTAAGAAGCAAAACAAAGCTGGCAGATACAATCAGAGAGAGAAAAAAACAAAGCTTCAGAAAGCTGGCAGAATTGTTTGAGCAACCAGTTCAGCTTTAGTTAAAAGCATAGAGGTTTCTTCTCCCCCTCACTTTTTCTCGAGAGCTGGAAAAAGAGAGTTAAATGAGTATCAGACATAATTATATCAACTCATGAAAAAATTTTATACAGCAATCAAGGGATACAAGGTGAACCTAATCATAATAGATGCAGCATCAGCATACCCACAATAAGACCTGCTCTGTGAACTTTCGCAGAATTTTACTACTTGACTACACATGAAGCATTGTAATGAGTTATGGTACAACATGATAAGCCTGCGAAGAACATCCACTGTTTTATTTTGGCCTGAACAGCAGAAGAAATCTGTAATCGCAGGCAATTTAAGCCCAATGTTCTGTTCCACCAGGTTACAGAGTCTCTCATGGGCCCATTACTAAACTTCCTGTGCTTGCATAATAGAGGTTAGATGAACGGTCTATAGGTGCGGTCCTGAACATAAAACCCTCGCCTTTGTCTTCACTAGTGCCATAGATGCCATTGCTTGAATTTCCATACAGAGTTGATAATGGATTTGCTTGAATTACCACATTACCACAATCAGAACCAACAGATTGAATCTGATGGCTGTGGATTTGGTCTCTTGCTGGAGATTGGTGCAGCTCGGTTGTGTTGTTGTGATTCCGGCTGATCCCAACACCAAGGTCAAGGCTGATTGTGTCGCTCTCCTCCGGTTGAGTGTACTTCTGGGAGATAATCATTGTGTCACAAGTCCTCATAAAACCTCTGAGAGCTGCTGACGTGCGAGTCGTCGTAGTGTTGGAACAATCTGCAATCATTGGTACAGATGTATCATGGTTGACAGTCTTTGCAGCAGGTACATCATGGTTATGCTTGCCCTCATAAGTGGTTATCACCGCTTTTGGATCGTGTGAAGCCCTCTCCACGTGTTTCCTAACAGGGCACCCAGCATTTGTGCATTTGTAGTAACTCCTAAATTCATGCAAGAAAAGCATTAGAAAGATTACGTAGCCCTGAGAAGCATTAAGGATGCTCATCAATAACAGGATACGAAATTTAATAGATCTTTGAAAAATGACAGGCAAGTTTAAGATTTAGTATTTGATACCAACAAGCTGGCATCAAAAAAGCATTCTTTGCTATGATTGATACAATACCATATGTTTTGATTGTATAACACCAAAACTTGATATACCCACCTCTATTGTCAAAAGAGCGGAACATTAATAAGTACTTCATATACCCACTCATCTTTTATGTTACATAGCCTGCAAATTTTTCTTCGAAGCAGACAAATGACACATTTTAACAATATCTGTCAGTACCAAATTTAGTTTTATGTATCTAAAAACAAAACACATAAGCTTCTGAAATAGTTCTGGAATCCGTATCTGGCCCGACAACATATCAGATACCATTTACATCAAGGTATGTTGTACCGGCCCGAACCGGGTGGTATAAGGCATACCATACCGTAACGGTTCGATACCAGTACCTAGTACCGGTGGCGTACCGATACTCAGTATGCCAAAAGAAAAAAAAAACTATGTACCGCACCGTACTGAAACTGCTAGTGTGGTACTGGTATAGGGTCCAGTACTAAGACAGCGAACCTTGATTTATATGATTGAGGTCTAAAATAGACTAATATCCTAATATATAGCAAATGATTACTGCATAAGCCATGTTTTCCATTGTGTGAAGATGCATTATGCAAGTTCAAGACTATGAAAACTTCTAGTTTCTCATAAGAACAACCATCTCTGAGTTACCTGTTTAAATTTTCTCCAAAAATGCAATGCACCTGGTATATACTTGCAGAAGTTTGTCTACAAATGAACTAAATAAAAATATATTTCAGGTAATTAAGAAAGAAAATGTTCAGGTAAAAAAGAACATCTAAAATCTTCAAAGCTGAGACCTACCGAGGATTTGGATTTCCTTTCACTACTTTCTGCCCATATTTCCGCCAGCGGTACCCATCATCCAATATATCAACTTCACTCACTGTTTGTACAACAACCCGTGGTTCACGGTTAGGTTTACCAATTGGATTAGCATCAACACAAGTGGCATCCATTTTCCTGTTTACAGATATTAGGAACAGTAAAATATTAGAGCAAGTCACATTGTCTCTCACATGTGATTTCTAAATTCAAGTGTAACCCAGAGCACCTGCGCTTTGACTCCGGATCATCACCATCAATAACCTCATCGCCAGTATAGTGGGAATGTGCACCTCCAATTTCCACATCATCATCACTGGCTGAGATAGGAGAAAGCTGAGGAGCACCATTTGGATCAATTGGATGAGATATGTGCGCAGTGGATGATTTACCTGCAGATATTATTTCGTGGTATAGAGAACTGGTAGGTGAGAATACAGAAAAGCAACTCACTCAAGACATATGAAGTAGGTCAGTGGACAAAGTTCCCTTACCTTCTGGACTTGCTACTGAAGGCAACCCATCAGGTTTTTCCTCTCCTTGGGCAGAAAGGATGACACCCACTGCTATTCGACGGCTAGGCTGAGGTTTAGGATGATCATGCCGACCTTTATAAGTAATTTCAGTAATCTGTCCATCATGAGAGCGTTCCAGTTGCTTTTTCATTTGACAATTAGGATGCGTGCATTTGTAATAGCTTCGAGGATATTCACTTCCTTTAACATGTTTCTGCCCATATTTCCGCCAGTTGTATCCATCTTCTAAAGACTTTTCAGTTATAGTTGACGGCATATATCCATTATGATCAGATTGCAATGACTGTATGCCATTCTCTGAACCGTTGATCTGTCGTAACTCATCAGACGCAACTTCCAGGGGTACAACAGCCAAAGGAAGTGTTTCAAGAGGTGGATGTGGATTTCTTACCGACAAAGTCAATTCATGGGAAGAAGGAGCTGCCTTCTCAGCTTTAGCTAACTGGGAAGATGTCTGAGTTTGTGATTGACTTTGAACTTGTAAAGAAGGCTCCTGCTCTGGTTGACTTGGATTGACAGAAGCCTACAGTAGATAGCAGGGATGAAATAAAGCCGATAACAACATTGGACATGTTATAGAAATTGGATAACAACAGTCTTCTGGATGAAAATCAGATGAATATTAACAAGCTCACATCACTGATACTTCTCATATGCACACAAAGTAAGCAGATGATACATAATTATAGTAGCATAACTTCAATTTCATGTTATGTTACTTGTATAGAAGCATAAATAAGATGTAGCTATTGAAACTACATATAAACATTCATACAACCAAAAAAAAGGTTCATGATTCTATTTACTTGGAGAGTTCCCGGCTATAAGCAGCATGACTTAGGTCCGCAGATAAGTGAAATGCAAATTGAGAATGCATGTTGACTACCAATCCTACCGTGTCAACTGGAACCAAAATTGACTCCAAAACTTGGTTTCAATCAGTTTCAGCAATTCCTTGTTTTAGATTTACATAGTTCATTCTCACCTGTTAAAATTATTAAGATGCTTAGATTGTTCTACCAAAATGCCAGGCCTTTTTTGCTTCTTCTTTAACGTAAGATTGCATTGGTGCATCATTTTAAGAAAAAATGTCATTGGATAATCAACTCAAATGAGCAGAATATAAAGTTCTAATGCTTTTTGAGAGCATTGGGCCCCAAATACCTCCTAATGAAAATGAATAACAGCTCTCGCAAAATGGGAATCTACACTGTTGATCACAATCTACACTGTTTTTACAATACCTAGATACTAAAAAGTTATATTGCAGCCCCTATAATTTGAAATTTGTTTCAGAGGTCTCCTAGGTCTTTCCTATGTATCAAGTAGGCACAAAATGAATAATAGCAATATAGCTAGTGGAAAAAGTTATATTGTAGACTACGTAATCTGAAAATCCAATCCATTGATCTTGATGTAGACATCTTAAAGAGGAACACCACATATACTCGCACACGTAGGCCTTCCTATCCTCCATGCACTCTGGCTGGGCAACATAGTACTTTGCTAGAGCGATATTGAATGCCCTTGTTGTTTCTTGTTCAGAGATGGTGAATTACAAGCTAGAGGCAGTTTCCTGTAGTGGAGGTCTCCCAACTGGTCAAAAGTGCAGCAGCTTGACTGCAAAAATGACAAGACTATGAACACAAATTTATTTAAATTAGATAACATCATAATGTCTCAAAGCAATAGAAACACTTGGTATTGAAGTCGCCCATCATTTTTAAGACTATTCAACTTGACCATCTTGATGGATAGCTGCAACCAAGATGACCAAGATTTTTTATTTTGGCCAAGAAGGAAGGCTGGGATTGAATGGAAAGATCAAATATTGTTCAAGATTTTGCAAGATTATTGGTGATATTAGAGGAACCAAGATATCAGAATACGAATTAATAAAATAAATCTAAAATTTATTACCATAGTAGGAGACCTGATAGATATATTTAGCAATTAAATCTTGTTTTAAATTTTTAAACTATCAATCAGGAAATCTCCTGATATATTGATGTTGTATCTACCAAAATATTGAAATATATCAATATGTATTGACTAAGGTGATAAGAGCTGATAATATCAATTTTACAGTGACAGTGAGTTCCCAATATGAATCCAAATCGACAATGTGACAGAGATATCAGACAAGATGCAAAACTTGAAGTTATCATTTCCTGTTAAATAGAGAAACAACTTGAATATGAGCTATTTCCATTGCACAGGGACATCAAACTATAACGTTCCATATTGTTTTATAATCTTTTAGAGAGAGAGAGTGCTATGCATGATGTTGGTGATGGTGTCTTCAAAAGAATAATTTAAAGAAATTCATTTTGCTGGGGTCTTGTTAGCAATTTAAAAGTCAAATGCTACACTTGGTTGGCAGACCTTTACATCTGGGAAAACTCTCCTAGCTGGTAATCCATGGTGTTTGAATTAGAAACAGTGGAGATACTAGGTGCTTCTTGAGTGAAGCACCATTTGCCCCATCCAGCTCAGTGTTGGAGAGAAGCACCTACACATGCGAGTATATGTAGCAATCCAAACATATAAAGATCAAAGTTCAATTGATTTGGATGCTCCCGGAGTATATGTCAAATTAAAACACATAACATATATTAAAGTTGCTCATTTTGCATCCAATTGACATATAGATAGAACTCTTTACGAATACATGATTTCTTTTTTGTTTTTAACTAAATTAGACATCCAATCATGATCAGAGGTATGGATTTTATTAGCTGGCTGGCTAATATTTGTTTTCATTGGGAAGCATTCAGGGCCATATACTCTCAAAAGCATTCTCACTTTCTGTAAAAATCTAGAATACTTTTGTGGATATTTGGCTCCAGATGCCTCCAATGAAATCAACAATAAGTCTCTAAAATAAAAGTCCGCACCATTGCTCATGATCTACAAATGTAGAAAATGCCTAGAAACTTCTTTCTCTCTTCTCTTCCCTTCTTCAACCCCTCCCTTCGGCTCCTCTATACCACCTCCACCAAAAGCATAGTTGCCTAGTCCTTGATTACTAACCACCTCTCCAATGCCCTGAACCCTCACCTGTATTTTTAGCCCCTTTCCTTCCATGTCAAACCCCAAAAAACCCAATCCTCAACCACCAGCAATCCCAGATCCAATTACTCACATAACTCACCTACACCCTAACTTCAACCACCAACACACTTTCCCTAACCAAAACCACCAGCCTGACCCCCAGTAACCCTAATCTGGAAATTCTAGGGCAAGCTAGACGCTTGGAAGTTTGAGCTAAGTCCAAGTCCAGGCCTAGTCTGAAAGTCACAATTTTAGTCTCAACCAAGCCAAAGCATGCCAATAGCATTTTGAGCCAAGCATGAGTGCTAGGTAGTTTAGCCAAAGCCATATTAGCCTAATCATATATTGTTTTGATACTCATGCATAAAACATGAAAATGATAGATCCATCAAACTCAACAGATCTAATGATAATTATTACTAATTTTGAAAATAAAACTCTTGAAGGATATCAAAAAGACGGTGGACCATGCCTTGTTCTAGTGCACATGGGCCAAGGCGACCTGGCGACGGGTAGGGATCCCGTGGGAGGTTCGGGGCCAGAGGGACTAGTTTTTACAGGCCATGCGCCGATGTTCGGAGTCCCCACTGCTTCGCCAAGAGGCAGCTTGAGCAATTTGCATGTCCTACCAGATTTGGCGGGCTAGAAATGCTCGAACCTTTGGCGAATGGAATATGTCGCCGAGACTTGTAGTAGAGAGTCCCCGTGTGCAGGCGACGACCTTGACAGCTTGGGACATCTGGGGTTCTCATTCTGCTTCGGCAGCATCTCCTACAGTGTTTTTCACCTGAGAGCCCTCAGCCCTGTGTTTCCTCAAAGTCAACTTCGATGGGTCTGTTTTGGACGGAGGTACGAGGGGCAGCGCAGGTTTCATTATTCGGGACCCATCTGCCAAAGTCGTGGATGCAGGGGCAGTCAACTCTTTGACATATCGGTTCTGGGTGCAGAGCTGAAAGCCGCTTGGGCGGGCCTTTGTCATGCTCGGTGTGTTTTACGGACCAGTTCCATCGTCCTAGAGAGGGACTCGGCTACGGTCATCAGCTAGATCTGGGAAGGTCCAAGGGATAATGGCTGCGTCCACCCTTTGCTCCGAGATATCTGGGCAATGGTAAGGGATGGAGGGGCCTTCCAAGCCAAGCATGTCTTCCATGAAGCTAATGGGGCCGCGGGCTGGGTGGTTGCTTATGTAGCCAGTCACTCGGGTAGTACACTGTGGACTGAATATGGAGAGTTGCCCCTGGCACTCTGAGGTATTTTGTTTTTTGATTTTATTGGATGCATCCATACTCGTCTGGTATGATCCACCCGCCTTAGCAAAAAAAAAAAAGATCAAAAAGAAAATCCAGCAAGTCTTGTAATTGTTCCAGTTGATATGAACTTATTATTATCTCTTAAATAATGAAACTTGTTAGGTTGATAAATTTAGGGATGTCAAGAAAACAACTGTGGGCCTAATATTATATTGTTTCAAGTCACATTGCTAAGTTACGCCTGACCATTTTCATGTCTATCACCAAAACCTTCAAGAAATTTCAACGAAAATGGAACCAGCACAATGTAAATGGTTTTAGAAGTTTGTCACTGCTCATGCAACCATCTTTAGTTTCTTCTTCATTAAGTGAAGAAACCAGCTTGATTTTTTTCTTTCGACTTGCTAATCGAAGGTAGAAAAAAAATATGGTTAGTTACCACCTAGCTGTATGTCTGTAATAATCAATAGAACTCCCAACAAAAGGAGTGGATGAAAGCAAGTTGGCTCTTCATGACATGACCCTGGCTTTTCTGAAAAACTAAAAATTAAGTAAATATAGCTTCAATACCATGGTATTTTTTTTGGAAGAAGATGGCTCAATCACAATGATGCTATCCCTCAACCTAAAATAGAGCAAATAGGCTCGTTGAAATCTCCTATGTATCCCATTATATTACCAGAATCACTGATAATGATGAAGTTTATAACATGAGTGACGATCTTGACCAATTCGGACCTGAACTAGAAAGGGCTGAATCTCCAATCATGGGAATGTCCATCACTTGCACGACAGCCATGATTAGATGGGCTCCAAATGGTCTCATGAGGTGCACTGCCCCTTGTATTGTACGGGGCCTATCCATTCACAGCCGCCATGGATCACATACAGTCATAATAGGAAAACTAGCCCTCTCCAGTTCAGGTCTGAACTTAAGAGGATTTGAACTATTTTAGCATCCCTTCTTGATCAGAAAAAATTGAAGGAGAAAGACTTCACTCAAGCCTTGAAGAATGAGCTTGCTCAATTTCTCAAGAAGCAAACTCTTTAAATGCATAAAAAGTTCAAAATCTTAATGTGCAAAGTAACAAATTCAATCTGATTGAAGCTGTAAACTCACTATATTGCTATTTCAAATGAAAGAAATCTTCAAAAGAGATAGCAAACAGAGAAGAGTTATGGATGGAAAAGAAGAGGGGGAGAAAAGGTGAAATACTTGCCCATGAACACATTAAACATTTCACGTAATTCTACATTCAAAAATAAAGTTTACTCCATAGCCTATAGTCTATAACACCCTAAAATGATCTTTATATAAAGCTTCTAGGAAAAGAAAGAAGGGAAGCCCAACATTAAATATATGATATCAAATAAAAGACAAACTATTCACCATTAGAATATTCCAAAACAAACCTATGAATCCTTTAGAAAATCATATTGATGTACTTGAGAAACATAGACATGTTTTTAACCAAAAATAAGGCAACATAAGTTGGCTTCACCTAAAAGCACAATAGCTATGAAACTGTCATTGCATTTAGTTCAACGAGCTTCTCTCAACACCAAGTTCCTTCAAACTGTTCTGCCCATGACATTTAAGTCTGGACTCTATTTTAAGTAATTCCCTATGTATTGGGAAACTTTTCTAAAATAATTATTTAAACATAAATGCTTTAAGTCAAGGTTGATCAAAGAAGAAAAAGAAATCTTGGTCAAGTGTTCTTTTAATTATCATTCCTGAAGAACAAATTGCATTGCTGGTTGGTACTATCCTTAGACAACAACCCCTACTCATGCACCAAGACCTTCATCATGGATGTCAATTGACATCTATGGCAGGGTTTGCATTCCATGTAACTCTATGATTCTCTTGGTCATATGACATCTACAGGTTTGTTTCACATTATTAGGTGGTTGATTTAATATAAAGCAATTTGTTTTAAATAATTAGCAAGAAGTATGAAATATCAATAGTGGCCATGTTCCATGCACCTAGTCTAGCAATCCAAGGAATCAATCTTATCGAACCTAGTTTTCATGAGCTGGCTGAGTTTATGTCTGATTCACTAATTAGCACAGTTTTCCACATTCAGAATATGATATGGCTTTGATCCAGAAGTCAATTTCAAAGAAGTCCAAGAGGCCAATTCCCTTATCCTTGGGCTGCCAGACCATGGTGATCATTTCTGGTAACTTAAGCAACGGAATTGATATGCATAATTATTTTACAAGAAAATAACAAGAAGGCAGTGGGAATTACCAAAGCTCCCAATGGAGACAAGCCCGAATTTATAGATGATCTCATATGGTGTTTGAACTCAAAAGCTGCAGAATTCTCTTCAACACATGCACTAGTGTTGGAATCCCTTGGAGATGATATTTTGTCAGAACAAACAGTTTTATTCATCACTAAGGCCATGTTAAAGGTACCGGTAGTTGGGGAAGGCTCTGCCTGCATGAAAGAATACGACAAATACGAAGCATGAATTCATTAGCATGATCGAAGTGTACATAATTTAATTAGATAATTTGCTTTTGGGAAAAGGCAAAAGGCAAAGCAACTTCCAATGTTGCAGTCCATGACCGCTAAACATCTAGAGAATGATGGTTTAGTTTGACTATTATATTGAAGAAGAGACCTGGAATTGACTAGAAGTAAATCTTCCTCCAAAAGCAAAAGGAGTTTATTTAATACAATGCACCAAAATTCTTTCTTCCTCTGTATTTACAAAGCAAATCAAAGATGTACAAAGAAGAGGTTTTGCATGGGAAACTAGAAAAACAAGAGAAATATTATTCCAGCTTGCTTATAGTAAAATTCCAGTTTCAATAGATGCTAGTACTTTTACAAAAGTGAGTAAAAAGATAGAAATTTAAACAGAAACAGGACCTGTATCATAATTATTGGCAGTAACCTACAAGACTAGCTTCAATTTCTTCTGGGCAGCTTATCTTCTATTTATCTTGCAGTGTTGTTAAATCTATAAGATCATAAACGATGATACACCTAGAAGACTATAAAAGAATAGCATTTAGCAAGCAAGAACAACAAAAATCATTTCATTTTACTTGTTACTAAAACAAAGCAGATAGCACATGTAAAATCATTTCCAGAATTACTCCAGGAAACAATCACTAAAGTATCACCCTTCTGCCAACTTCCTTCTCCATATTTCTCAACAACTTTTCACAAATGCCTTTGCCTTACTGAAGCAACCTCTAGTAACTGCAATAACAACCTAAAGACTCTCACCATAGAAAAGCGTTTCTTGAAGAACCTGCGAGAGCCATACGAAAGAGGCACTTAAATGATTGTTCTCTTCTCTACTTTAAAGCCACAAGTCCTAAAAGTTGTACACATATGTTCATGTGCCATCACAAATTAAAATCACTACCCAGATGAGCTCTGAGGGCATAGCAGAAAAGGGCAGGCACCGAAAAAAGACAGTCTCTGGAAACCCATTTCCATTTTAACAAAAAGAAAGTGGGGAATTTTTAAGAGAGAGACAGATTCCCCATCAAAGTCAATAACAAAAGCGGATATTTTGATAATAGCTTCATGTCACATATACCGGAATAAAGGTGTAAAAAAACAGAATAGCGTAAAGTGGGCATCAGAATCTAGTTACGGCCACGAGTCATGCAGTTCTGCAGCCCTTTTTTTCATGACAATAGAAAAGTTCCATTGATAAAAACAAAAAGAAGAATGGAATAATCTTACATAAAGCAGAACAATATCATAATCAGTGAATAAACTCATTACAAAATGCATATCCATTAAAAACAGAACTAATCATGAAATTAAATTTCTTTAAAACGAAACAAAATAAAAAAAAATTAAGGTAAAAGCACATATACATGTTTGTCAATGTTACTAGGCTATTCCTACTGTAACTATAACGCCGGTAAAGCATTACAGTAGTTCATAATCCAAGCTAAAAACACTAAATTTCCACATGTACAGTGAGATTCAGAACAATCGTTTAAACTTTCATTTTTCTTATATCAGAACTAAATAAACTGCTAAAAAACGATAGACAGATACCAAGCAACTCCACGTCGCATCGTACCCAAAAATAAATAAAATCAGGAAAAAATGAAAATTTCGCAAGTAAGACAAAGATGTCATCGTGAAATGCAGAAATAATAACAGAAAAATCATCGAATTTAACAAGTTTTAGTACCAAAAGAATCATAGATAGAGAAAGGTAGTAGGGGATAGATGGGAGCCCGTGCCTTCATATTGGTGAGGAGGACCGGCGACTCGAGCAGCGCAGAAGGGCTGAGGCCGGAGGAGATCGTGAGGCACGGGGAGCGCGCGATCGGGAGGCGCGCCGGCGACATCGACTTGTACTTCGCCCCGGAGAGCGAAGAAACCCTAGGATCCGCCCTCCCTTCCCTCCCGCCCCTCCCCTCCCACGACCCTCCACCATTTCCCTCGCCGAAACCATCGAATCGAAGCTCCGGCGCCCGCGATGCCACCAGCGGCACCCCAACGGGGAGATCTCCAGCCTCGGCGTCAGGATCCTCCGCCATTTTTGGATCCACGAGAGCAAGGATGCAAGCGTACGAGAGCAAGAGAGAGCAGTGGAGGGGGGAGTAGCTGCTGAGAGAGAAGGATCGATTCGGTTTTAGGGGGAGGTGGAGGGTATTTTGGGAAAACAACTTGTCTGGCAATGTGTTTTGGGAGCTTGTCGGCGACCGACGCTGTTTGACTGAAGCCGATTCATTCATTGCCGGTTTTTATTTGACATAAATGACCTCCCCAAAATCACCGAATTACTATAGGAGCTTTGTCCCACCAGGCCTGTTGAGCATGTGGAATTGACTGTTATGCCCTCCAAGTTGGATGGTCAGGCTGGGAGCGTGCGTTGCGCAAGCTCAACACAGCTTTTCAAAATAGTTCACATAGTTTCTCTACACCCGTCATTAGATTTCAGCATAGCATTTTCATATTTAAAGAAGAACGGGAGATGCATCATATTTTGTTAATCCTAAAAAATTAATTTTGATGATATAAAATAATTGAATAAAAAGATAACTAATCTATTGTCTTGAGATTAATTGATCCATTTCAGAATGTAAAGAAGAAAATCTTCAGTTACTCTTAAAAAGATCATTTATCTGAAAATCCACATCAAGAAGCATAACTCCTAAAAAGTCATAAAACAATCCTTAGAAGCTCACATGCATATACAAAAAAAAATTATCTAGAGCTACCTCAAGAGTCAACTTTAAATTTGTAACGAGTCGACCATGGCACACTGTCATTGACTGATACACCTTCATATTCGACTCCAGCATATTGCAAGTCGACCCAGAACAGTCTCAGAAAATAAATAGAAAGCCATAAAATTCAACATAGTGGCTAGTTGACCCAAGAAATACATGAGCTGACTCCTGTCTAATAAGAGTCAACCCTAGAAATAAGCGAGTCGATCCCTAAATGGCCATAGAGAAAAAACAGGGAGCTGAAAAAATTATCACATTGGCGAGTGAACCTATAGGAATCACAATCTGACTCTAGTCCAATAAGAGTCAACCCCAGAAAATAATAAGTCGACTCCTGATTGGCCACAGTGGAAAGACGGAGAGTGTGCTCCAACCTCTTCCAAAGAGTATAAATATATGGGAACAGCAAAGAATGAAAAGAGCTCAAGCGGTATAAAAAAAATCCATCAAAGCAAGAAAGAGAAAGAAACAGAAAGAGAGTTTCAAAGAGAAAATCATTCAAGAGCATTCATAGTAAGCCGAAAAATCATATCTTCTATAGTTGAGAGTTGATGAAGCGCATTCAAGATCAATCAAAACCAACCAACAAAATCAAGCTTCATTTATTTTTTTATATTTATTATTTAGGAGATGTACTTTACTGTGCTTATACTTAATTCTTTCTATACTTTGCTGTAACAAATTTCAAGAACTGAAACTTGAGGAAAGGTCTATCCATGCTTTTAATTTGATTGTGTTGAGTTAGGATAGGCTCAGAAAAAATTTTGGTTGATTGTTTGCAAAAATCAATTGGGTTGATTGCAAACCTGAGTAAAACAATCGGTGGAGATTTTGGTTGATTGCTTGGATAAATCTACTAGGTTGATTGTGAGTCCGTGTAAAACAACCGAGCTATAATCCCAAAAAGATTATAGTGAAATTCTGAAAAATAAAGTATTGGAGAGTGAACATAAGTGTAAAGTTGGCAACGAACTACCATCAATCTTGTGTGTTTGGTTTGCTTGTGTTGCTTGCATTTATTTCTTGTATATCTACTTATGCTCCTTTACTAAAATTAATATTCATCTATTAAGATCTTAATTCCGCCGCATTACACTTAAATTTTTGAAAAAGCCCAATTTAGCCCCTATATAGCTGGACAAAAAGTGGTATCAGAGTCAGGTTCTTAAGCCTCTCATTGACCTAACCGTCAAGAGTTAAGGATCTATGGCAGCTCCAGTTAGAACTTCTCTTGCTAAGGGACGATCCATAAATACATCTTCACTTTTCAATGGCACAAATAATACTTATAGAAAAGCATGCATACACATTTTTGTTTAGGCACTAGACTATAACACGAGAAGTGTCACAGTTAATGAACTTCACACACCCATAAATGTGACGTATCTCGCTTTTGGACTAGATTTAGCCACACCTGTAGTAGCTAAAATAGTCCATATCGAGTTTGATAATCTTCTGGATCAGGATATGAAAGAAAATTCTAATAGTATTTGGTATGTGGATAGTGGTTGTTGTAATCATATGACAAGAAAACTAGACTTATTAGTTGATTTAGACAAGTCAGTGAAGGGTTATATGAAGATAGGTTGTGGCTTTTTTAGACAGGTACATGGAACATACATAGCTGAGGTAAAAAATTTTGATATTAATAAAATTATGTTCCTAGATTGGATTCAAGTTCATTTAGTATGGGCCAATTGTTGAATGAAGGGTATTATCTTATTTTATTTATGGTGATAGAAGTTCCGAAGTTCCTAGACTAAAAGTAAAGTTATTTTCTTTGCATATTACTACAAAGTATCATTAGATGATAGTTGGTTATGACACTTTAGACATGGATCATATCTTAGTTTTAAACGACTTGATGACTTGTATCAAAAATATATGGTAGAACGGTTATCTTTAATTTGGCATGATGGTATGATTTCTGAAAGTTGAATGCTATGAAAGTGTCGTCAGGATGCATTTTCAAAGAAAAGTATTTCAATGACTAAATATCTGCTAGCTTTAGTCCATGCACATGTGTGTGCTTTGATGCATATACCATCATCGAATGAACATGTTTATTTTATTGTTTACATGGATGATTATAGTCGGATACTTAGATTTATTTTACCAGAAAAAATCTGAAGTATTTTATATGTTTCGAAAAATTGAATCTCTTTTGAAGCATGAAAGTGACTACATGATTAACCCTTCATAAACATAAAGGAGAAAAATCTATTTCTAATAATTTTGAAAATTTTTGTGAAGCTAATGGTATATTGAAGCAATTGACAACAAGCTATTCACTTTAACAAAACAATATAGTGGAGTGTGAAAACAAGAGTTCAGTTGAGATAAAAGGTATACTGAAAGCTATAGGACTTCCTAACAAATTTTGGGTTGAGGTAGTATCTACAGCAGCCTATATCTTGAATAGGCGTCATGCATCATCTTTAAAAGACATCACCCTCTATAAAGCATGGTCAGGATGGAAGCCACAGGTAAACCATTTCGAAGTATTTAGTCGTCTTGCTTATGTTCATGTTCCCTCTTAAAAGAGATAGAAATTGAATGATAACTCTATTATAGCTTGTGGGCTATTTTGAAGAAGTAAAGCTTATGTACTTTATAATCCTACTATTTTTTTTTTGATTATTAGCGATGATGCTATTTTTTGATGGAACAAAATGCACATGAGCAGAAGTAAGTTGTGCAAGAAAATTCTATTGGTGTTCTGGATTATTTGCCTTCGTCAGTGGAAGCAAATGATGATGACAGAAGTCATAATCTTTCTCAAGCTCCATCAAGCCCCTCCTCATCTAGTACTATTTTACAAAATTGTTCTACAAAAGATCTCTCAAAAAGGTTTTAGTCCCTTGCTAAAATTTATGATAGATGTCAGTCTGGTCAAATTGTTAAGCTATGCAGGTTTGAAGATATAGCAATACCCAAGAAATCCTGCAAGGTGACAGATGAAGAAATTCAGCATCGGAGAAAAACCACATTAGGGAGCTTGTAGATCTTCTCTTGAACAAACAAGCTATTAGTTTGAAGTGGATTTATGAAGTGGATTTATGAGACAAAGTACAAACCAGATTGGTTAGTTCAAAAGCTGAAAGCAAGAAATATGGCGAAGGAATGTCTGCAGCAACAAAGTATTGATTTTGATGAAATTTCTACTCTAGTTTCTAGGTTTGATATTGTTAGAACTAGTTTGGTCTTGGCTACACATAATATATAGAAAATTTACCAATCTGGTGTAAAATCATCTTGGATGAGGAAGCGTATGTTGAGCAATCACAGAGTTAGGAAATTGAAGGATAAGTGGAAAAAAATTATATATTAAAAAAAAGTATTTTAAGGGCTGAAGCAAGCACCAAGATTTGGTATGGTAGGATTGATGCATACTTTTTTTAGAACAGGTTTCAGCGAAGTAAAAGTGAGCCTGCACTCAACATCAAATTTGAAGGTAAAAAATTTTGATTGTTTGTTTTCATATGTATGATTTGATTTATGCTGGGAATGATTGATGAGTTTTAAGTCTCACACGATTAATGAATTTGAGATGACAACTCTTAATTCGATTTATTATTTTCTTGGTTTGGAGTTCAAACAATGTGATTGTAGAATTTTTATTTATCAGAAAAATACACAATTGATTTGCTTGACAAATTTAGAATAAAAATTAATCTGGTCTAAAATCCAATAGGCACAAATATGAAATTTTTTTGAATGATCTTAAGGAGAAAGTTGATACCAGCAGTTACAGAAATTTGATTGGGTGTTTATTTTATGTGACAAATACAAGGAAAATATTATGCAGATAACATGCTTGCTGTCTAGATTTATGGAAAACCTGAGTAAAATTCATTGGAGCGCGGTGAAGAGAATCTGGAGATACTTAAAGGGGAGTAGACCTGTTCACAGGCTGGCCCAGGCTTAGCCCAATGTATGACCTAATTTAGTCAAGCCTAGGTTTAGCAGGAAGTATCACAGTATGAAAATATCATTCTTTATCAATTTTTTTTTTTATGAAAATAATTAATTATTAAAATATGAACTATCCTCATATATTTCAAATAAGTATATTTTATAATGTGAATTAGTTTAAATAAATATAATAAACTCTGATCATATAATAAAGTAGAGTATTGTTACGATGTTAGGTGGTTGTTAGTCAACAGAGTGGCCGCTGTATTTAATTCCAATCAGATATACATATTTTTATTCGAATCTAATTCAAATTGGATGAAAATAAATACAATCAAACAACATTCGATCTATTTTCAGTTCTAATAGAAAAAAAAATCTTGCAAGTACAAAAATTTAATCTAATATTACAGGAAAGCCCAAAGTGAAATTCAATAAATTCAAAAATAGTTTTAGGATCAGTGTGGAAGCTGCAACCATGGTGTGAAATTTTAACTCAAAGGCCAAGCTAAACTTGCACGCCAAACTTTGCTCCCACATTCAGATATACATTTTTTTTTCCCGAAGAATCATATAGATTTGCCGGACAGCGCTTGCCTCGTAATCTCGCTCTGTCGAAAAAACTGTGATCCGTTCCAGTAAAAAAAAAAAAAAACTGAGACCCGACATAAAATATAAATATATTCTTTTTCGAACAACAAAATTATTTCGATATTTTACCAATGAAAACTCGCCACGTATACCCCCAACCAAGCGAAACACATGCCTCCGAAATGACCGGCGGTTATCCGAACCTCCCCCTGCTCCCCTCTATAAAATACCTGCCTACCCTGGCACGCTGCGTCCGCCCCCCTTCGTTCCAAACCGTTTTTTTAATTCTTCCAGGGGCATTACATCAGGCCACTTCTCTACCTTTTTCTGCCCCCCCAAAAAATTTTCTCGATTCCGAGCACATACTTCTCATCCACTGTCGATTCCACGAGAAATCTCTCCGACTTCTTCGACTTCGCCTCCTTCGATTGAGTTTTTCCTGGTGCTTGGTTGGTACTTGGTGGGGATCGGGGCCGCTCCGGGGTCCCTGGTTCGAGGAAGATTGGAAATTTTGGGTTAGGGTTGGGGCATTCCGGCTCTTGAGTGCTTGATTGATCCGTCCATGGGGTTGCTCTTCGTAGAGTCGCTGCCCGGGCCGAAGGTCTTCAAGTGCGGGCGCTGCAAGGTCGATTCGGCCTCGCACGATGCCATCATCTCCAAGGACTTCAGCGGGCGGTATGGTCGAGCTTATCTTTTCAAGAGCGTGTGAGTTGTCCTTTTCCCCACCTTGAACATTTTCTTTTGATTCTGAATTTGGTCTTTTTGGAGACGTTTTTGGTTTGGGTTTCTTGGGAAATTTGATTGCTTTTACTATTATGTTAATGAGGATTGCTGCTATACGATTGCTGCCTCTTTATTGATACACTGATGCTGAGATTTTCGTAATTTGGATTGTGTGAGTTACTAAATGGTGCGGGTATATAGTGTTTACATTTCCAATTAGCCTGAAGTGGATCTTGGATAGGCAGATTATAAATCTTATTCTAAAAGAGTTTTTGGTGATGGTGTATGTCTCGAAGTTGATTGGTTGGACGTGAATCTGTCTATCTGGAACGCGTTTAGCATTTATTTGACAAAGATCTTTTCTTTGTAAGGATGCATGGATGGAAACAAGCTGCTATGATTTCACTAATGAATGATGATGAAAACAACATGAGATAAGATTTTATTAGAATCCTGTAAGCATTTATATTTTTAGCTTGTTTGGTAGCAATTTTCCAGCATATGCATGGATTGGAGGATACAGATTGCTGAGTGAATGACTGCTGTAATGTCAGATGTCAGATGAAGTTCAAGAAACATTTGTCACCATGAAAAAAGAGATTGTAGAAGATTTGGAAAGATGATGGTAACCTGTAGGAGGAAATAAAAGGGTATCAGTGCGGCAATGTCTGTCATCCAAAAATGAAAAAATTGTATTGCTTAAAGTGTGGTTGGTGGTGAAAAAGATGCCAACAAGAATTCATTTGGCACGCATTTTATTAACATTTGAATCTATGATTGTCTCCCTGAATTGTTGCTGGAAAGATTTTTACATTTTGAAAGGCTGCAGATTTACTGGATATTTGTTTGACTTTCTATAGAGAGTAGCTCTCTAAGCTGATTAGTCATACATTGATTGTTAATTTTTACTTGGTTAGCTGCACATTGTCCCCTAATAAGACATGGTGGGAAATAGAAAGCTCAATATGAAATTGCGACATAATTGTTATAAGTTAACCTAATTTTCTCTTTTTCAGTTAAGAAAGTCTCTTAGTGCTATCTCTGATATGATTTAATACTTAATGTAGCCTATCAAACATGTATATACTGCTGTAAGACGAAGTAACATATTTGGGATTAATCTGTTACCTGTTAAGAAACTACAAAAAATTAGGCCTATAGAATCCGTCGGTAGAAGTTCTAATCCAACCTTTTATTCCCCTCCTTGTTTGTAAGGTTGAGTATTTTCTTTATTTTGGCAATTTAAACCCTCGATAAGGTTTCTAATACCAGACCTTCACCAATATGGTACTTTTGAGGAAACTACAGTATTGTTCTTAGAGGAAGTAAAGTCAATAACATGTTAAATATATATTCTATAGAATCATGCCACATCCTTTTTAAATTTTCAGTTCAACAACCCAATGAGCAAAAGAGATTCTAAAGCTGGATTATGCCTAGAGATTCTAAAGTGGCCATATAAGGGGAGACTTTGCTGTCTAAGAAATCATTTAGCAATGATTCTATATTCCTCTTTCTCGTAATGTTATAGTAGGGGGTACCAATTAGGTCAGGTCAGACCAAATATGAGTTGGGTTAGATACAAGATAGGTCTAACCCTAGCCAACCTGTTTATCAAATAGGTCAAAATATCAAACCTGAACCTGAACATTTTACTGGCAAGGTAACCCAACTCGATCTACAACAAGTGGAACCAAGTTAAATAGATTAAATGGGTTAAGCATTCCTACCCCTATGTTATAGTTTAGAAAATGCTGATCTATCTGATTATAAGCTATTTCGAACGCTGTATTTGCTATGAATGATAACTATTGTTATGAATTTATTTCATTGCAGTTATGAATTATCCACAAATTTGTTTTATTGTTAGCTAAGATAAGATAGATCTACAATCAAACACTTGAATGATCTGAGTCCTTTTGGTTCAGTTGCATCTTGTTTAAAGTAAATGGGATTGCACTTATAGAAAGACTTTCTGACTTTTTGCTTAGTTAGAACTCCATAAATGCAAAAGAAAAATTGGAAATTTTTTCATCTTCTAGGCTGTATATCTAGACCATCTCATTCATAACATTTCTCATCTCATAATTTTCCACAATTTGATTTGAACTCATAATGCTTCTCCGAAGTTTTTCTAAGTACTGCTTATCTATAGTTTGTTCTCAGTATTTTATGAACCTATATGCTTTTTTCCCTGACTAATTGGATGTCCTAATGTTCAACTTCTATACCTTTTTAAATTTGTTTTTTTTCTACCCATGCAACTTGTATTTAGTTACTTCCAAAAATGGCATTCCGTACTGAACCGGACGGTATGAAGCTTATTGTACTGTACTGGTTTGGTACTGATATGCAATATGGGAGGTGTACGAACATTCGGTATGCCAAACCAGCCTCTATACTGGATGCACCAACAATGACAGGGTGGCATGGGTATGGGGCCCGGTACCAAGACAACGTATCTTAGTTACTTCAGTTATAGTCATTGGCTGTGCTATTAACAGATCTATTCTATGTTCTTATAACATTTGAATCAGCATTTGTTGACCTAGATTTTGTTATATTTACTTCCTAAGATAGCTTTTTTTCCTTCAAAATTGCATTCATGGTTTTCATTATCTTATATTGGCAATTTTAAGTGTTCGTGGATGAAGAATAGTTTGTTATCTAAGAATTCAAATAATGTAACTTTCTTTATCATTTTTTGATAAATACTTTTACATGCATATTTTCTCTGTGAATGCTGTGGAAGCATAGAGATTTATGGCAAAGTTTTTGTCCATATTGTGGAATGCATTTGTTCATAGAACTGATTTTCAACTAGATTTTCTCTGTTAAAGTTTTTGCTTTTATTTTGGTAATAAAAGTTTTGGATCTTCCATAATGTAATTATGTAAAATTATAATTAATTGGATCCTCTTTAATATAGAGTTATAATTATTATTAATAATCTATGGTTTATCCAAGATGCATTATTTGGTGAACAGAATCCAGATTTTTTTAATTTTAATCATTTGTTATCATTTTGATTCCCTTTGATGATTCAATATTGATTTTTAGGATCCGAAGCTCTTAGTGCAGCCATGTATTTCTGTAGTTTCTATGAGCACCATCTGTATGTGATAATTCTTGTTAAATAAAAGGATATCTAGTATAGCATAAAGTTGTAATGCTAACCCAGCTGGGGACCTTATCTGGCATTGAATAGTTGAAGTCCAGATTGGGCAAGTTGTATTCGGCTTTTCTCACATGATACAATTTTCCTTCCTAGAAAGGCTTGAAGAAGAAGCTTTCCTTATTCCTGTCCTATACAATACATGTATATATCTGCTCTATTTTCATCAGTTACTTGATTGTATTACCAGAATTTTGCTTTGAGATATATGCAGCTACGAGATTGTGACTTTGGTGAATGTTGCTAGATCTATATTATGAATTAATATGTAAAAGACAAGGTGAACCAACTTGCTATATCGATATGTCATTTTTATGGAACACATGCTTCAAGCTTATTAACTAGAGGATCCAGGGAACATTTTGAATTGTGTAAAGCTTGCATTTCTGTCTTCTAGAGTATTTTATTTCTGAGGCACAAAGTATTACATCTTTGTAGGTGCTAGCAGCATTCTTTCCCCGGAATATGGATTTTGTATAATTTATTTTTGCTTGATGTCTATATAAGATGCAGAACTATATCACTAGTGTACTGTGGAAACCAAAAGTGAAATCAAAATAGGGCAGAACTGTATCACTAGTGTAGTGTGGAAGTCAAAAAGCCAAATCAAAATAAACTAAAAAGCCAAATCTTTATTTGAGAATATTACTTCAATTCCTAGTGATATCTTGGTGAACATGCACTTCAGCTCTTTTCTCAGAAAGAAAAGTAGGCAAAATAAAGATCACGTGCTTTCGCTCACATCATAAGTTTCTTTTGTGTATCTTTTTACTTATCTCTAGAATAACTAGGAATTGAAGTCATCAGCTGGATTATCAATTTATGATGGTTTTGCCTTTAAATACAATCTATCATTTCATTGATATATTGCTGCCCATGTCAAATATTTGATGTTTTTGCTGATTTAGACATTTGACTATGAAGGTTTGCCACCTGATTCTCACATTCAAAATTTAGTCATATTTGAGAATAGTTTAGTTTTTTATTGAGGCAAAAAAGCTCTTCAAAAACATATATTCTGGAGATTCCTCCTTTGTGTATTCCTTCATTTGAAGATTATCTTTTTATAAAGCTGTTACATCAAGAAAAGCATGTGGAAATCAAATAATGTTTGGTTTATTTTGGTAGTGCAATTGGGAAAACTTATATGGTGGATTTTCTTTTTTTAAACTCTCTGGAACATTTATTATGAACTTTCAGGGTGAACATTTCCTTGGGCCCCAATGAGGATCGCTATCTCTTGACTGGATTACACACTGTGAATGACATCTACTGTAGCTGCTGCCAGCAAATTCTGGGTTGGAGATATGTAAGTGTGAAGACAAATTAATCTCTCACTTTATTTCTTCTGAATACCTATCTTCATATTCATATGCTTATATGTGGGTGAAATATTATAGTAGACATATTTATTAGTGCTCCTTTCATTTCTCCTTTCTATCAGTACACCTGTGGATGATGGTAAATCACCATTGAAACAAATTATGCTAATAATGTGGCGTACTTGACAGCAGAGACTTTCAAGTATACCTTCTGCCTTTTTTTCTTTATCTCAAAGACCTGCAAACTCATTCTAGTGACTGTTTTTAGAAAGATATATTACGTTTATTCAACTTTGTTTCACACTTTATGAATGTAGAAATGCACCATTATTATAAGTTCGTATGAACAGATCAAAATTACATTTCAAATGTTCTTTGGACTCCTATGGATTAATGAATGCAGCAGTGTTTAAGCAAGTCGAAGGCAACTCTTTCCTTTTCATTTCCCAAATTTTCCTATCTGAGGATTCTAAGCAGTACGTAGTTATGTTAATGTAAAGACTACAAGTATAAAAGCTAATTGCACATGCATATTAATTTATTGCACATAGGTTATTTACCATTTTAAATCATTATTGAAATTTTGTTTTTGGGGGGTTTTCTCTCTTGATTTTGTTCTGCTTTCAAATGGTTTACCTTCAGTGTAAAATTTTGAAAATGCAGAAAATATAAACAATCTACAAGCCCCACTTCATCTATCCCTGATGGAACTATGAAAATTCTGACAAGCTACATAGCATGCTTGTAAAGGCATCATATAAGTGCTTCTAAAGAGTGGTAAACGGTAATAATGTGTTTAACCTTTTTTTAAAAAAATAATTTTTTGTGAGAATGTGATGATATACTTGGAGGCTGAGAAGTGCCTTTTTTCTTTAAGTTGTCAGAAAGATTCAAATATTACTTCTGAAACATATCTTTCAATAATATTTCTTTTAGAAATTCAGGATTTTTGTTTGTTACATTAATTTGTCATGCTCATATTTACTTGCATCCCCTGAAACCAGTCTTTAGGGGATAGAATGTGGGAGTTTGTTCTCTGGATGTGATATGTCAGTTCACCTACATTGATTTGGTTGCTCCTTCAGTTATGCACTTGCCTTTTTTATTATAAAATATATTTGCTGCCTTCCGTATGTAACTTCACACTTTTTTTCATGATTTAGTGCTTAAACAAGTGTTCAAGAAAAAGTGGAAATGAACTCCAGGAAACATCTATCTAGGGCAATGTACTGTAGTCGCTCCGGAAACTTCCTGGAATGCAGGAAACTGCTGCTCAAACAAGGTTTCTTTGGACATATGTTATGTTTCTCTATGGATTTGTGATCCTTCAACAGAATGCTTGTTTGAGTAGGGCTGGCAGTTGATTGAGACTGTTTACGTTTGGTTGAATCAAAGAAGAAAATAAAAAAAAGCTTAACTCAAGCCTGACCTTTATTTGACCAAGCACTAGACCTTGCATAGGTTCTGGACTTGCTAGCTCAATTTATCAAGGTTTAAAAGTTTGAAAAATAACAAAATCAATGATGAAATTAAAAAACTATATCCCACCAATAACTTCCCTCAATTCCTAGTTTTCCTTCGTCCCGTCCTCCCTCC
>JAOXJJ010000914.1:8090663-8102221 GCA_025769935.1 Phoenix roebelenii
GAAAAGTTTAGAAGTAGTTGAGAAGTTTTAAAAGACCCAATTCACCCCCCCCTCTTGGGTTGTCACCTTGGGCAACACAGTATAATCTATATCTATTTAGAATTATCTAGATAGCCAATGAAATAACAAGAAGTGTGTCACGCCCTAAACCCATCATCCAGATCGATCACGTGACACGGCCACATAAGCCCTAAAGCAATGCCCTAAAGATCATACAAGGCCTAAGGTGAACAAATATCTAATAACTCAACAATGAATAGCTAAATAATTCAAATAAATAATTCCTTCATATTCAAATAACTAGTTTAGTTACATGATCTTCAAATGTTCATCAATATCAAAAAATATACTAACTAACAACTTATAAATCTCATGCTCGAACTCCATGCCCAACGCATCCGAAACTACGTATCCTGTGACTCTAAAAGAAGAAGAAAAGAAGTGGCGTGAGCTTTACATCCCAGTAAGAATTCTACATACTCACACCAATATATATATATATATATATATAATAAACTTTAAATAAAGATTGACTATAAACCACATCAAAATACAGACAAAAATTATAAAATCTCACATCGATTATCCATCATAGCTCAATAAAATTCATGTAAATATGCATCCATAAATATATGTCATCAAACATATAACCCATTTCAAAAAATGTGTAAGATATTATCATACAGTGGTTTTATATTTTTAACCTTCGAGATTTTTGATTAACCTTTATGTTTCTCAATTTACTATTCATGGGCATGCTTATGACTTCCCGTGGTGGTAAACCAAAATATCTATACTTCAGCCAACAGTGGCAAACCAAGACAACTGTGATTCAACTTGTGGCAATCCAAGTTAACTGCACTTCGGCCCACAGTAGCAAAACCAGAATATGTCATGATTCACCCCATGACAAGCAATCCATAATATGTCTAGTCCAAATCCTTTTATTCATCAATCAAATTATTCAATTTCATCCATACCAAGAAAAATATAATTTTATATTTTATGTCATCCCCAAATTTCAAAATAATTAGCTTTACTTCACAATAACCAAAACCATAATCCAAGCAGCCATAATCACCGATTTTCATATGTCTATATAGTAATGAAATATATATGTTAGAAATTATTAGACGATCATATAGAAAATGATGCAAACCCCAAAATCATCAGCACATGTTACAAAATATATATTATCAATAAAGATGATTGTGTACAAGACTTCTTACTTCTACTAATGACATACACAAATACTAGGTATATCGATCCTCTCCTCGGACCATGAACTAGAGGGAAAAGTGGTATGCTCAATACCTTTCTGCCTAGTCGATTGTCCCACTATAAGATCAGGCCTAATTATCAAAGTGATCACAACAACCATGATGAATGGTACAAAATTATGGAATGGGATTAAATTTTAACATTGTCTGCTTGGACCCCCTAGTCGTACAATATCGACCCAAGACCTCTGTTCGCACAATACCAGCCCGAGACCCCTCTTAAGGTCCACCTAGTCAACTTCGGTATACCTTGATATTTGGACTGTCTAGTGGTCTATAAAATATCTAGAGAGAGAAAGAAGAAATAGAAAAGTAGATAGATGAGAGAGAAAGAGAAGAAAGAGGACAAAGAGATAAAGAAGAGAGAGAACTCTCTTCTTCTTCTTCCCCAAAATAGGGAAAATATCTCTCTTCCACTCCTTCTCAATCCCACCAAGGAAGAGCCGAGGGACGGCGCCCCACAGTAAACCCCAATGGTAGCGATGGCAACGGCCCCGAGCAATAGGCCATAGGTGGCAATGGTCGGCGATGGTGAACAAAAATCAAAATAAAGAACTATGTTCTGAGTGAATTCCAGTGACTTGCCAACTCTAATCAAAGAAAATCATTGGCCCAAAGCGAAAGAAAGAAGGAGAGAGAAGTTGGAAAATCTTACCTTGTCGACGGCAAGATCTCATAGCCAGTCGACAATGAAACCCTCCATGGAAAGCTCAAGATTTTCATACTCTAATTAAGGCTTCAAGGGAGGATTCTAGAGGGGAGGTGGAGATCTCTTTTTATAGGTGAAAATCGGAGTTTTGCCGGAGTTCTAGACGCACTTAAACACCCCTTCCTCGTCAGACTTGGGAAGGAAGAAAACTCCTATCGAGAGTCTTCCAACCTCAACTCACATGCTGGGTGCATGTTGAGTGGCCCAAATGGCTAGCCCAAGCCACTCCTAGACCGGACTAGACCAACCCAAGCCCATTTTAAAATGGGCCCTTATAGAGTGGTTCTAGGTCCAAACTTATTCTATGATGGACTATGAATCTTGACCTTTGCACGGAAACCTCAATCATGAAATTGCTAACCCACAACTCAAAAGGTGTCTTAGGAATTGCCTTACTAGGAATTCTATTCAAGATATATAAGGTAGTCTTTAAGACCTCACTCTAAAGATGTCTTGGCAAATTACACCTACTCATCATGGTTATTGATCTTGGATGGTGCAAAACTATTCCAAGCAAGCTTATCTTGGATTGGCAGACAAGAGACAAAATTTTGGTGGCTAAATCTTTTAGGAATGCTTGCCTAACATGGGTGATAATCCACAAAAAACTCCTTGCTATTTATTCTAAACTACAAATGACTGCTTTTAGGACAACAATACTAGTCATCATATAGACTTGCATAGCATAAACCACCGACTTGATTAGGATCATCCTACCCATCATTGACAGAGATCTCCACTACCAACCACTAGCCTTCCTTGCACTTAGAATAAGACTAAACAATATTCTCTATTCGACTTCTTCTCCGTTATTGGCACGCCCGAGTAATGCCAATTGCTAATACACACGACAATGCCTTGATAGTCCTTGATTTTCTACTTCTCCACAAGTATGATCCTTAGGCTGAATTTTATAAAATATTTTTGCAGATTCACCTATTGACCCAACATAAGGCAGTATCTCAAAACAATGTTCATAAATGCAGGGGCAACTAGGATGTAATCATTCACAAATAGAAGTTGAGAGACTAATGGCGCCATCGGACTGAGCTGGGAGGTAGTTAAGATACGGCTATGAACATAACAAGTTATAATTCTATTAAAAATAAATAGAAACTCGAACCCAAGATTACTGCTCTTCTCTCCCCACCCCACCATATTAGGAATAACAAGATGGACTTTGGAAGCTCAACCTATAATGCGATGCAACCCCCCAACTTATCTGAGAGATCATTTCTTCCTCTCTTCTAGCATATGTATTTTTTCTTAACATAACTACCAAATTAGTTGGGACTTGATTAGAATTCTTGTTGGCAACTAGGATTGGCTTAACAATCATACAATTTTAAAACAATGACATGTCAGATATCAACACAAAGGATTGATAAGATTGACAAAGAGGTAGGGTACATGGACATTTTGGAGATAGGTTTGATCTAGCTTCAAGTTCCTTAATTGTTTATAGAACTTTTAGAATCACACTAGTAGATGAATAGAGGGTTGAAGAAGAATACTATTTGTTGGCATGATCCAAGAATTATATGTATGCATGTTTCAAGAACAAAAAGAACATCTTTTGAATATATAAATTACAATGAGAGTGCATAGATAAAACAAAGCTAAATGTTCCAAAGACCCCTCTATATAACTCACTGGTGATCAGAAACAAAAGTTCTATTTTGAAATTTTTGATGGGTAGATAGCAATGAGGTTGAGAGGCTCTGTTTGGTATCATTTTTTTCTTTTTCTAAACAAAAATGCAGAATATGATACAAAAAAAGTGCATTGGTTACTTTATTTTTATTTTTTTCTAAAAAACTTTCATTATTTCTTGAAAAAATGAAAGTGAAAGATTTTTACATTCATTTTTTTTTAAATAGACGGTTTTCATGGCTCTCCTCTCAACCCCTATTCTTCCACCCGACCTTGTTCTTGGCCCTTAGTGACCTCGGTGCCTTCCCCCTCCTTCACCTAGGGTAACCCCTATGCCATCGTCCTCGCTCTCGGTGACACTATACTAACTCCTCAATCCTTGCTAGTCACCTCTCAGCCCTTGTCGTGCTCTCCCCGGTCACTTTTTTACCCTTATCGAGCTCTCCCTCATCCCTAGCCATGTTGTCGGCTCATCCCTCCCTCCATCTCCTTCTGCCACTCCTTCCACTTCCTCACCATCATCCATAGCTTCCTCTCATGTGCCATTCCACATCCCTTGCCTCACTACGTCATCTTTGCACCCTTAACCTCAACTTCAACCTCCTCTTCGTCTGAATATCCGACAATCGTTGCAATCCTAGCTCTCTCCAACCTGATCCTCTGCCACAACCACCTCTCCAGCCTAATTCCTCCTTTTCCACTCTCCTCCCATCCCCTTCTCGTCAATCTCAAGCGCATCTCCCTCTCTTGTGAGATCCCAGCCTCTTTACTCTCTCTCCGTTACCTTGACCTTGCCTCCAACTAGCTCATAGGAGGAGCTCTTGCTAGGGGCTCGGTGAGTACCGGTATCATCAATGTTGCTATTATGAGATGCTTATGGAACACAAAAAAATTAATAATAGAATTTCTATTGCTACCTTGAAATTTGAAAAAATCAATGACTATCAAACATATTCTGGATTTCAGACATTTGAAAAAAAGTGGAAGGAGAATTTTTATTTTTTAAGCGATAGTGATGCCAAACATGACTGAGGCTCTCCTTCTCTCCCTCTCTCTATTCTTTCTTCTCCCACCTTCTTAGGCTTCTATGCCCTTGGTTTATACCTTGGACTATAGGAAATGAGAAAAATAGTGTAGTGAAGATGGGATGGAAAATTGGAAACTTTGTGGAGGCTGTTTGCAGGATTTAGAAAAATAGTGAAGAGGGCACATAATTTCTTTCCCAAGAATAAGGTAGATAAACAACAAAGAGAGAAGGATAGATGTCGAGTTTGATTGGCAGATGAAGGGAGATAAGTGATGGAAGAGGCTTAATCTCAAGAGAAGAATTTGATGGGAGAAAGATCTCAATTTTTGTTGTAGCTTCAGTAGTAAGTGAGAATGCTCTAATGAAGATATGAAATGCTCAAGATTTTCAATTGGCCAACAAACTGATAATTTTTAACTTCTCTTTCTTCCCTGCTATAGTTGGATGGTTAGGATTGAGCTTTATTAGAAAACTAGTAGTAGGTTAATTACTAAAAAATCATGTACTTTTGTGCCCTTTTCAGCTTTAGCATATCGTTCATTTTTTTCAATTGGGTATATGTACTTTATAAATTGTTGCAATACTGGCTTGCCATCAACCAACATCCAACTTTGCCATTAACGTGCAAATATGAAAATGATATGGAAATATTTTAGAAAAGACATGGAATCACAATATTGGTCTCTTAAGATAGAAGGGGGTGGGAGAGAGATCGAGGTAAAGAGATGGAAAGAGAGAAAGGACAAGGGGTGAGGGTAAGATTAGGGTTTGCAATTAGAAAATTGCAAGTTAGAGAGCTTTGGAAGCTTTGATATGGTGGCAGAGACAACCACATCGGCAACAGAGCAATGGTTTCCTTCTCTCTTAGTGGTCCCTCATTGAACTTCTCTCTTAGTGGTCCCTCATCGAACTATTTGAAGAAAAGCCCAAGGGCTTTTTGTGCCAAGTGGAAAACATGAGTTTCTCATTATATTTCATTGGCTATTTGTTTGTTTAAATAATTATAGTTTTGTACCATACTAGAGAAACAATCAAATAGGGATTATTAGGTTGTTTAATCAACTAAGTATTTTTATTAAGCTTGAGTTAAAAAATTGCAAACTGTTACATGCATTACACAGCATGTGTTTGTCATGGAAGTTGAAATAGTTGAGTTGTTAGAATCAAATAATTAATGTAATGCAAGGTTACATAGTGATTGAGTTAATGAATTTTATATTGTATAGTTTATTAATAGTGTTAATTGTGGTTTTATCATATAGAATGGGCGATAGGTTCAATACACAGATGCATCGTGATGGTGTTTTGCAAGGCATCTAGAATTGACATACCTAGGAGGCAGGATTCATATAGGGGACAATTGTGATCTAGATTTCATTTTATACTTTGAGTTGGTAGATATGGTCAAGGAGTTAGGGTATCAAGAGGCATCAAGAATGCAGTACAGGGTTCTAGACATGAATGCAAGTGAGGGTGTTCGAGAAATTAGGAGTGATAGTGAAGTGATAGAAATGGTACCTACTCCACTTCAACATAGGACCATAGTAAGTTATGCAGAAGGTGTGGCTATTCAGGACTTGAAGGATAAAAATATAGTTAAAAGTAATGAGTCTGAAGCTGAGGCTATGACTATTGAAACTTTTGGTGAAAATATTGCGAATATTTAGGTTGTGACACTTGTAGTTAGTGATAGGCCTTCTAATATAGATTTTGATTCTGACTACATACATACCAATGAAGCCAAGTGAAACTGAGGAGACTTTGAGTAATGATGAGCTCATGACAAATGATGAAGAATATCTGGAAGCTAGAAATAAGTAGAAAGCTGTGAGGTAAAAGGGCACTAGTGGAGTTCATGAACTTGGTATTAAAGTTGGTGGCACACTTGGAAGTGGAACTGGTGTTGTTGGACCAGGTGCTATTGGACTAAGTGTTGTTAGACCAAATTTTGTTGGACCAAATGTTGTTCGAGCTAAATCTAATGAACCTGCCCATTCTGTACAGATTAATGAAGAGGTGAGAAGAGAGTTGGATAATTACCATATTGAATATGAAACTTCAAATGCTAAAGTCCTAACTCTAGAAAGTAGTGAGGATGAGCAATTTGAGTCTAGAAGGGGGAGGAGGGTAAGGTACACTTATTACAACCCAAAGCGTGACAATAGGAATGTGAAGTTTGAACTAAGGATGAAGTTTGAGAGCCCTAAGCAATTTAAAGATGTTGTTAAAGGATATGCGATAGTGAATGAATACAATATTAGATGGGAAAGAAGTTGTGAGAAAGAGGTGGAGGTCAGATGTGTAGACAAGTGTCCTTGGAAGATATATGCAAGTTAGATATGGAGGGAGAAAATATTTGTTGAAAAAACCCTTGAAAATGAACATAACTATTGCAGAAGTTTGAGGAATAGACAATCTATTTCTAAATGGCTTACCAAGGAATACTTCAATAAGTTTAGGGTTAACCCTAATTGGAGTGTGAAAAAATTGGAAGAAGATGTAAAAGAAAATTATGTTTTGACTATAACTAGGATCCAATGTTGTAGAGCCAAGTGGAGGGCATTAACAATGATTATTGGTACTCTAGAGGATCATTATAGCAAGTTGTGGTCCTATATTGTAAATCTAAGAAGGACAAATAATAATGAGATTTAAGGCTGAAGTTGATAGGCCTTTTCTTGGAGCAAAGCCATATTTTTATATATTTTATATGGGTTTTGATGCTTCGAAGAGAGGTTGGCTAGCAGGGTGCGGACCAATCATTGGCCTGGCTAGTTGTTGCTTTAAGATGTTCCTAGGGGCCAACTACTTTATGTGGTAGGGAGAGATGAGAACAACCAAATATTATCTATAGCCTAGGTAATTGTGGAGGGAGAGAGTGAGAATACTTGGACTTGGCTTCTACAACTACTTGAAATTCATGATGGATATGGATACACAATAATTAGTGACCAACAGAAGGTACGTCTATTAATATCTTAACAACTTATTTTCCATCTCCTTTGTTTATTTTCTTTGTATTATGTTAATATCTTAATATGTAATGCTTGTTTGTCACAAGGCCTTCTTAATGCAATCACAAACTTAATTCCACATGTAGAGCACAAGAATTATGCCAGGTACATATATGCCAATCGGAAAAATCCTAATCTTGTCCATGTACTGAAAAAGTGGTTCTGGGTTTCTATAAGGGCTACAAATCATATAGATTTTAATGATGTCATAAGAGAGTTGCAGGACTTGTCAGGTAAGGCTATTGATGACTTTATAAACTAGGGTCCACACCACTTCTATAAAGCATTTATCAGTACCTTTCCGAAGTGTGACATTATTGACAATAACGTATAAGAAACTTTTAGTGGTTACATTATTCAAGCAAAGCATAAACAGATCTTAGATATACTAGAAGACATAAGAGCTACATTGATGCAGAGGATGTATGAGCGGAAACAAATGATGATAAACTCAGATGACAACATATGTCCAAGAATAAGAAAGAAATTGGAAATTGCTAATGTGGGGTCCAGGGTCAGCACTCCAAGGCCTAATGGAGAGTTTAGGATTGAAGTTAGAGTTTTAGATGATACGTATATTATAGACCTTAGTCAGAAGTCTTGTTCATGTAGACAGTTGGACTTAACTGGCATATCTCGCATCCATGCAATCTCATGCATCAATTGGATGAAGCAAGATCCAGATATGTATATTGATGATTGCAATAAGAAGAAGGCCTACTTGATGACTTATCAGTGTGCCTAGTAGCTCTACCTTGGTTCTAGGAGAATAATGAACCAATAATATTGCCCCCTCCCATCAAGAAAATGTCTGGAAGGCCTAAGAAGAACATAAGGAAGGATAAGGATGAAGAACTCGAGAACAAAAAGAAGCTATCTAGGACTAACTAGACTACAGATGCAATGCAAGGCCTATGGCCAATATGGCCATAATAATAGAATATGCAAGATCAAAGACCAATCTCAAGGATCTAGACCTAAGAAGCTCCCAGTATGTATAAATCCCTAGTGTAACGCCTTATGGACCTATATATGTCTCAATGACTTTGTAAACTTTTCTTGCTACTTGCCAGTTAGGAGAAGAGGAAGACCACCAAAGGATCAAGGTGGAGGAGCCAGTTCTCAAAGACCAATAAGTGCAAGGAGGGCAAGAGTGCAAGCAAGGCAAGGAGGGCAAATTCCAGTTGCAAGTGATGTTAGTGCAAGCACACGCTAGGGTAACCAGCTGCAAAATAAGGCAACCTTTCATGACATCATTGTTTCATACTTTCTTATAATTGTTAGTTCTTCTTTTTAATTACAATTCTATATACACTACATTGCTAAAGATACGAACATTCTTCATCGATAATGTCATTTCACACTTGTAATTACCGGGTACTAACTCTATATGTAATGCTGACCTTAATGAATGAATAATTTATGATTCAAAGATGCCTGAAATTAGCACACTTCAAACCATTGGAGGATCATCAAAGCATGCTGCCATCAGACTAGAGTTAGTACAGACTAGGTATGTCAATTGGTTTTGGGTGCGAACTTACATAAAGCAAAATAATTGTAAAGAAGAGATAATAACCAATTGAACACAGCTTCTTAAAAACTACATAATAATATTCGTTCATCATAATTAGCATCCATACCCTAACATCAGTACAGCCTAACATCAGTATATGATAAAGTTCATCTGACATTCAATTCATACATAAACGAGCAAAATCACTGGATCACTGGCAAGATCTGTTGAGTTTGTTTTCAATTCACCCTCGGCAATAGCCACTAGATCACTGGCATTGTCATCCACAAGAGGACGGTGGTCCTAACATACATCTTTTCTTTTCCTTTCTACATAAAATCTTGAGCCTTAAGTACTTATTCTCCTCTTGGAACCTTGCATACTCAATTTTCAGTTTTCTAAGCTCATCCTCCATCTTTGCCTTCGACATTTTCATTTTAACAGTCTTCTCTTCCAGCATTCTCACCTTTCTCGAGCAATTTCTTTCATCTCCCCCACTAGTTGAAGTTGCTCCTTAAGCCCCTCCTAGTTAGTCAATATGGTAGCCGCCACCTTCCCACGATCACACATATCAAGGTTAATCCATTGGACAAAACCACACTCATTATTCTGCAAAATAATAGTTCAATTGACAATTATCAGCTTTCCTAATATCATCTAATAATTTGATCATACCTAAGATCGGCATCGCAGGAACCTCCTGGTTTCACTTACTTCATGAAGTATAGAGCCCAACTTTAACTTGATAGTGGCATAATATTTCATCTCCAGGCACCATTAAAGTTGCTGAGATAGCTGTCCCCTCACCTAATCTCACAAGGAAATGCAATCCTAATCACAATTCTCTCTCCATGCTTCTTTTTTATTTTCCGCCCTCCTTTCCATTAAAACAAAAAACTCGATATTTTTCGTATTTTTTTGAATACATTTTCATGTCTTTTTCTAGAAAATATCTGCATCATTTTGATGCTTGCACGTTACTGGTACAGTTGGATGCAGATTGGCAGCAGATCAATATTATAATAATTTATGAAGTATATATCTAATTTAGAAAATAAATGATGAGCTAAAATTTAGAAGGAGGTAAAAGTACAGGATTTTTTTGAGTAATTAAAGCCAACTAGCAATAGCCTCGTGGGATGGATGGATGCAATAGCTGTGGAGAGTTCTGTTTGGCAAATTTTTGCTTGGCTCAGCATTGCATAGGAAAAAATTGTCCCGTCCAATGCTTGAGAAGCTTCAGATCCTTGACCTCAACTGCTTCTTGGGTTCCTCTGTTCTCTTTCCCCGGAAAGAGAACAACGTCGTCGGCGGCGGTAGCGATGGTGGCGGCGGTAGCGGTGGCGGTGGCGGTGGCGGTGGCGGCGGATTTTGGAGCTGGGAAGGATCCGAGGGTCCAGATACATGGGTTCCATGGGCTGAGGTCGGCCGGATTGATTCCTTTCGGACGATCTCCCGGGGCCTTGCCAGTGGCCTCCTCTTCGAGCTCTTCTTCCATCATAAGCGCCGTTTCCACGGTTAGATTTATTTCCTTCTCTCTTTTGTATGCCTGCTTAGTATTTTGCGCTGGCGCTAAGATTCCTGGTTCTTGGATTTATTTTTTTGACAGATTGTCTGCCTTCTTGATGGAAAAGTGGATTTTTTTTCATTCTCTTGTTGCCTTTTCCCCTGATGAAGCACTTTCTCTTTACTTTATGTGCTGGGTACTTTGCTTGTGATGTCAAAGAAATGTTGAATTGATTGTTATGTTTCATTTAAAATATAAAAGTAATTTAATTTTTATTTTCTGTTCTTGGTTCTGTCTTTAAGATAGTTCATCTTTCTCCATTATTGATGGAACAGAATTGTAACTTTGTGGAGTTGCGCACACATGCCTGATCATTTTTCAGTCCTTTTGGTTATGAATATGATAAATTTACCCTTCGAATATGTGGCCTATTTGAAATTGGATGTTGTTAGGAAAAGAAAAATTATGATGCATTAGATAGTTCACATTCTAATTTTTACTGACTTGCTGTGCTTGAGATTTCAATTCAGGTAAACCTTTTTGATTCTAAGTTCTCAATTAGTTAAAAATAATTCTATTACCTGGTGCAAACCCATATATCACTCGACTGATGTTGAACAGATCTGCAGAAAGTCTAGAAAATATGGTTGGAAGGGGATCTTTGGAGAAATATCCTTTTGAAAGGCATGAAAGAAACAAAAAGTGGTTATAACAATTTGTGATTAGATATGGATGGGTTATCCTAAGTCTGACGGTCAATATTTGTCCAAAGTCCAAACCAAGGAATGCCGTACCGGCCCGTACCGGCCGGTACGGGCCGGTATGTACCGGTCCGGTCCTTGACCGGTACCG
>JAOXJJ010000914.1:8110083-8120938 GCA_025769935.1 Phoenix roebelenii
ATTCCTATTTGAAAAGGACTTTTTTGCAAAAAGGGCATAATAAGTTATTTCTTTCACGTGGCTTTCAGCTGGGCCCCTTTTGGGTTAACAGGTTTCTTTGGGTTCTTTGGGACCGTGTCTCCTCGGTTTCTTATATAAGGCAGCAAGATTTTTCTTTAGGGTTCTAAGAGGAAGGACCTCGATCGCTGCCTCCTGCTCTCTTGCTCTCGGTCTTCTGCTCTCGGTGTTCCAACTTCAAAAGGCATCTTCTTCCGCTCGCTGGGGACTTCATCTTCAGCCGTGACTCCTCATAGTGGGCCTCTTGTTTCCGTGAACCCCTTTCTTCTTTGATGTTCACAGCATATGCAACAAGGGAAGGTATGATTTTGATATTCATTTGATCTACCATTGGAGCCATAGAAAGGTTGCTTTGCATACTACACTTTTGATCTATCATTGTGGCTGCAGAAGGGTTGATCCGATCGGTTATTTTGCCTTATATTTGGTTTATTTTTGCCTCCTATTGTGATCATTTGGCAGCCCATATTTTGGGCTTTTATGTATCGTTGTCTATACCCTATTGGAACGATTGACATAGTGGATTGCTCCTCCACGTGGATGTAGGCACTTGCTGCCGAACCACGTAAATCTGGTATCTTTGTGCTTGTCTATTTATGTTTGTGATGTGTTTGGTGAAATGCCTGAATGAGAGTAACTGTTAATTGGTAAGCCAGATAGATTAATTTTTGTGCCCTTGTAACTACAACAAGATCCGAAAGTGCTTATAATTCAGTGCATATTCCTTTTGGAATGAACGTATAGGACTGCAATGCTGTTTGGTTAGAGGAGTGGACTGATGTGACTTTTGACTATGCTAATGATTTGGATATCTATGAAAGATATCGCCCCTCGATGATATTTTAGATGTTGGTACATCTATTATATTTTAAATATATGTAATTGATTGTATTATTTTATATTTTTTATTTTACTAGTTGATTTTATGATATTTTTGATGCTTCTTGTAGCATGCAATATCTTACTAATTATTTTATGCATGGAATGCCGTACCGGCCCGGTCCTAGACCGGTACCGGAACCACAAAAAAATTGGTATTTTTTAGTTTTTTAGCCGAACCGGCCGGTTCGGAGCCCGTACCGGCCGGTACCGGCCTCGTTCGGAGCCCGTATCGGCCGGTTCGCACCGGTACGATTTTTTTTTAGAACCACAGCGCCTCGCGCTGTGATTTTTGAAACCACCGCGTACCGGCCGGTACGTATCGGACCGGACCGGTACCGTACCGATCCGGCCGGCCACTGATACGCCAACCGGTACCGGCACGGCGGACCTTGATTTTATGCTTTGTATTACTGTAAAACAATAAGAGACATCATTTAGGTTATACCGAGATCATAGAAACATCAAAAAATATTAAATTATACTTAAAATTATTAGAAAAGTTTAAAAAATTGATTACCAATAAATCAAAGCTAAAAAGATTTACCGGCATTTCGAAGCATATCGTGTGTCGGTACGGGTAAACTAGTACCATACCAACTCGCCTACTGACCAGTATGAGTTCTGGTACTGGTTCGGCGGACATTGCTTAAAAGAGTCATCAGTCCTCCAAAATAAAGCTAAATCTGATGATCATGCAAATGAATGACCTAAAAATTGGTTACTATCTATTTACACATCCAAACCGATGATTGTGATTTGAAGACCGATACACCAAGGGAGGTGCAAGTTGATACACCAAAGGTGTAGATCGAGTATTTAAAGCATAGACCTAAGGGAGCGAGAGTTATCGACATAGGATGAGTCCTTAGCGGAGAAGAGGCAAGGATGGTGGTTGGCCAGGGTTGTTGCAACCTATGCATGGGAAGAGTGGTAGAATTACCGAACATGCATGGCAATAATAGCCCATGTAGCATACAATAACAAGGACAAATGTCCATAGCGAGTAGTGGTATCTATCTTCCCGCTATCTATGATGTAAGAGGAGGGGTAGCACTACCTATCATATATAGCAATAATAGGTCATGCAGCATATAATAGTAAGGACAAGTTTCTAAGATGAGCAATAACAATCATCTTACAAGTTAAGAGGATCCACGTATAAGTATCGGATTATAACTATGGAAAAGGGATCCTTTTGCCGATCAGTGAAACCAGTTTATCTTTAAGTTACTTTTATCTTTATCTTGAAATTTCTTGCTTTTAGTTTTCTAGTAAGACTTTAATTTACCAGTAGTAGTAGAATATTTCGTTTGTAGCTCCAAGTACACCCTATCCTTTCTTCTTCCAAATAGTTGGTGTGACGGTAACGAAATTTCTTAAAGGTCAAGGCACCTGGACCCACACTATCTCGATCATCATCCTTTATTTGTCCCCTTTCCAGCTAATTCGATGCCAGTGGCATATCCGCGCATCTATCCCAACCTAAGTCACGAGACTTGTCACCCTTCTCTCTCAAACAGCAAGCTTTTTGGTACTCCTATCTCCCCCTCCTGACGGTTGAAAAGAGGAGCCAAACAAGTTCCTTTGGCGTGCTTGATGGGACATTGCCCTGTAGCTATCATCGTACCATCAAGAAAAGGATGGATGATTTACTAACGTTAGTGACTAGTTCACCAACCAATCTTTCATAAGATGTCGCCATACTGCTCAAGTCCTACCTGGAGGTGAGCTGACATGGCCGATTAGAAGTGTTCACATGCCAAGTGTCTACATGGGAAGGCCACTTGTAGAGTGAAATAGGACAACTTAAGAGTTTATGACAAAAGAAGTTGAAATACTTGTTTCTATTGTTGAGGATCAAAGTCATCGACTACAGTATGCTATGGTGCATATTGTAATAAACTTAGTCGAACATGCCTCTTGAGAAGGTAAATCAGCCTGTCAATCTTTGAAAGGAAATGACAAGTTCTTTAAGGAATCTGACTTTGGGATTTCAACCTGTCAGGAGGAGGCCGAAGACTATCTTGTAGAGTCCTCAAGATTTACAGACTAAGGTAAAGCGGAAATCCTACTAGCAAGTGTGGGAATACCAGATTGAAGTAGGAGTTAATATTTTAGTAAATGTTGGACGAACACTTGGAGCCATCAGCCACTATTATGTACAGGTAGCTGCTATTGGTAAGGTTGGTGGGACTACGCCGACACAAGCATCTGATGGTAGATTCGGTCTCCCCTTATCGTATGGAGGGTAGTGCTACAACCTTATAGTACTAGCTATCTTTATTACAAGGGTTGGGGTGCAACCTTGTCGATGGATGCTACAAGGTTTTTTCTGGCTGATACATATGATAAATCCATATGCCTGGGGCAAACACGGCTATGGGTCTTTCCGCCACCAGATCTTCCACAACTTCTATCTGCTGCTCAAGTTTAAATATTGCCTCTACCAGATCCACATAGTCTAAACCTGTTGTTCAAGTTCACCTTTCCTAAGAGATTGATCGATGTGGTGTTAGTTACATCCCATCACTCTTCTGACAATCGATCTATAGAATGTGGGGGACATTGTTTACCCCACATCCAAACTGATGACTGTGGTTTGAAGACTGATACATCAAGGGAAGAGCAGGCCGATACATCAAGGAAAGTGCAGGCCAATATACCAAAGGTGCAGACTGAGTATTTGAAGTGTAGAACCAGAGAAGCAAGAGTTATCTGCCTAGGATAAGGCCTTAGTAGAGCAGAGTCTAAAGGTGGTGGTTGGCTAGCGGTTACCACTACCTATGCACGAGAGGAGTGATAGAACTACCTACTATGCATGGCAATAGTGGCCCACATAGCACATAATAGCAAGGACAAATGTCCATAGTGAGCAATGGTACCCATCTTCTCACAACACATGATGTGAGAGAAGCGGTAGCACTACCTATCATATGCGGCAATAATCGGCCATGTGGCATATAATAGTAAGGACAAGTATCCAAGATGAGTAGTTGCACCCATGGTCTGCCGTACCGGTCCGTACCGGCCGGTACGAGCCGGTACGTACCGGTCCGGTCTGAGACCGGTACCGGATCAGCGTGAAATCCGGTACCGGTAGTTTATTGTTGAAGAACCGGTACAGAACCGATACGGAACCAGTTCGGACCGGTACGCCACCGGTACGGACCGGTACGGGACCGGTTTTGTACCGGTTCGGGCCACCACCGGTACTCCGACCGGTACCGGTACGGCGGACCTTGGTTGCACCTATCTAACCAATTAAGAGGAGCCACTTATTAGTGTCATATTGTAACCATAAAAAGGAAATCCTTTGGCTGATCAATAAAACCAGTTTATCTTTAAGTTATGTTTTGTTTTTATCTTTAAATTTTTTGCTTTTAGCTTGCTAGTAGGATTCTAATTTACCAGTAGGAGTAGCATTAGAGTATTCCGATCATAGCCATGGCTATATCCTATTTTTCCTTATTCAGATTGGACGGTGTGATGGTAGCAAAAGTCCTTGAAGGTCAGGACACCTTGACCCTCGCTACTTTTATCATCATCCTTTCATTACCCCTTTCCACCTAATCCGATGCCGGTGGCATGCCCGTGCATCTACACCAACCTAAACCACGAGACTACCCTTCTCTAGTAGCCAGTAAGCTTTCTTGCATGCCTGTCTCCCCCTCTCAATGGTCGAAATGAGGAGCCAAACACTATATGAATATTTAAAAGTTGGACAGTAAAGGCAAATTGAAAGCATTCCATACTTCTGCTTAGTGATGACTTATGCACCCGAACATTACATAGGGTGGATCATAACAATAAACAGTCCTCATATGCTGTTTTCTTCAGCCTTTTTAATCAGGCAATATTTTCCCGTTTTGTTAGTTTGAATAAAGGAAAAAAAAACAATCTCCCTGACTTGTTCAGACATTTCTGATTCATGTCATCCAATTCTTTTCCATTTTTTATGCATGTCTATTTCTGGCCCAAAAGGTCAGAAATAATTTGATTTTATTTATTTCTTTACCATAGTCAATTCGTTATGGAATTGGTGGTTCATTAAACTGACTTTTTTTTTCTTTTTTTTTTCCAACCTACAAAAGCAGAAGCATCTAAGGTTAAGTGAAGTAAGGGTGAGTTGTTCAAAGAGCGAAGCAACTTTCTTAGATATCCTCTAAATGAGGAGCTGCTGACAGAGGCTCCAAATATAAATGTGGCTTCTCCACAATTGATCAAATTTCATGGAAGTTACTAACAAACTAAAACGGATGAACATGGTGGAAAATCTTAACAGCTCATGCTTCAAACAAAGAATCCATGTGGGAAAATCTCAAATAATGGCTATGGATGATCTTGCAGATGAGTGAGATTGGCACTCTTTGTTTGATAACTAGACAAACATTTCAGTTACATGGGATCTTGAAAGAGAACCTCAAAACTTTGATGCATACATTTATTAGAAGCATGGGCTCAACTCTTGGCACATTTGGAGACCTGAACGGAAATGTGCTAGCTCCTGCAGCACCATATATGAAAAAGGATTACGTTTTTTGCTCAGGAAACTGCAGGGAACACTACTGCACTTCTGACACCTCAATCTGGTGCATAATATGATTTGTGGGTAGATGGGGAGAAGATCATGTCAGCAGTGCCTCCTGAAGTAGTCAAAGCACACAATGACAATCCCATGGAACAAATTTTCCAGATTCTCCAGAGCCAATTTATGGTAACTTGCCTCGAAAGCTCAAGAGCAGTAGCTTTGCCTACAGACAACTCAGTGAATGTTCTTACTAATGACATCTGAGTTGTAGTAATTTCTGATGGTGATGAAGATCCTCGAGACGTCTATATTTATGTAAGAACAATTCTGTGTGAGACCCTGTTTAAACCTTCGAGTATGTCTATTCTATAACATTGAACTGCTTCAAAAATTTATTCAGTAATAGGTACGAGGTGGCATGGGAAGAATGCACAGGGTGGAGACTACTTTCCCTTGTCTGGTTGAGCCACTGGGTTATTGCCAAAAGAAGATATATGCTATAAAATCACTTCTTGTTATACAGAGAAAATGGGAGTAGAGTTGACCAGAATTATAGTAGAATGAAGTATTTGATTAGTCAATTGGGAATCGACAAGTTCTGCAGTGTCATTGAGAAGTATTATGGAATGAAGTTTGATTTTGAGAGTTCCAGAGTGGGAATTCAAGAGCTATCTTTGGATTGCATGAACAGGTTTGAATGCATCACATTTGTGCACCTTCAATCATGTCTACACATGCAAGCACAAGCAAACTGTATTGTGACTGTGTTTTTCAATGATCTTAATTTGTTTATCGTCATTTGTGAGGTGACCATGCTTCAAAATTTTCTTTCACTTAATACATTTTGATTATTTGATACTCCTTTTTAGAGGGTATGATGCAATGTTTTGTGGATTGCATGTTGACAATGGTTAGATTGAAGGGAAAATGAAGAAAACTTTAAGGAAAATAATTGAAATGTATAGCTTGTATGCATGCATTACGCCTAGCCAGAACATAGTCTTAGGTGACATTCACTGTTTATGGAGATGACCTATCACCATAGCTCCTGCTCAAGCAGGTCTACTGGTAAGACATGGTTTATCTTTTACAGCTTGCAATATGCAAGTGCATGTTACACTTCAAAATAAGCCTTTTTCTTTCCCCATTTGGGACTGCCTTATAAATACAGCAACCTAGGTATGTAGATCCTCTTAACTGCCAGGGCATGTCCTGCTTTACCACTCTGTGCGCTAGCAATAACAGAAGCTGAGGGAGCAATACCTAACATTCTCAAAAGGGTTCGAGCTGTTTTTGATAAGGTAACTTACATTGTTCCTCTATTTGTATTATAGTAATGTTATGTCTCAATTTAATAATAAATGAAAATATTTGGCTGGCTGTCTTTGATCTGAGACAATTAGGTCAGATGGGTCTCAAGCAGGATGAGTCGGTAGTAATAAGGGTGGCTGGCTGCCCTAGTGGTTGTGCTGGACAATATGTGGCTGATCTAGGACTAGTTGGCGATGGTCCAAACAGCAATCAGGTATTTAATATACTGTTCTTATTCATTACAGTGACATGTGGGAATTACTCTTTGTACATACAGAGAAATACTAGATGTAGAGAGTCATGTGGATAAGAATCATTTACGCAACTACTAATATGAACTGAGACACTCCAAATTTGAGGTTTTTGGCATGTTGGACAATTGGGATACTGATAACAGTCCTTGACACTTCATACTATCATATCATGTCATCATCATTATGTTTAATTTTGGCACTTCTATATGGAAGTTATCAATTCTAAAATAACAATGAGCAAGCATTTTATCAAATTTTATGAACTCAAGGAGCATAGATCTGGGTTTTTATTCATTACATGTATATATCAATGCATATTTTATGTATTTACGCATACACATATAAAATACAAATGTGTCCGTGTCAAAGTTGTAGAAGTTTCCCATGTGGGATACTTCTAGGCTAGGCACTCCTTGTCACTTGTCCAGGTAAACATTGTGCTGAAGCATTGAATTCCTCTTGTATGGAGGACATGACTGCATGGTGGGATATCCAGGTTGCTTGTTGAGACTTTATTTGTTGGAAGCCTTTGCTGTCTTTCAAATTCAAAAAGACCAGTTCATTTTTCATTATTGAAAATGTTGTATAGTCTAATCTAAATGACCATTGTATTCGAGCATTTTAATTGATAGATCAGAGTAATGATCTTGAGACCTGCACTTAATAGTTCAGTAATAAGCTGGTGTTTAGATGGGGTTGACTCTTAAAATCCAATGATTGATTTGACAAATTTGAGAATGCTGCAAAGAAAAAAAGATTGTTCCAAAAGTTATCTGACGTTGTTAAATTTCATGTTTCACATGTGCAATTAGATCCGGCTTGGTGGTTGACCTCATCAGACTAAACTTGCAAAGTGCTTTGTGAATAAATTGAAAGTTCAAGACTTTAGAGAAAGTTTTGGAGCCTCTATTTTACAACTGGTGAAGGAAACATCTTCGGGGTGAGTCATTTGGCAGCTTTTAAATCCTGGAAAGTGAGTATCGTATATTTACTTCGGTCATTGACCTGTAGCTATGATAAGTTTTGGTGGAAGTGAATTTTTTCCCCTGCCTCTTTGTAGGATTTTCAGAAACTTGAAAGATGCTAGAGAAGTGGGAGGGTATCTTGGAGGCATCCTTGCTGTGTAATCTGAAGCTTTTTGCTGACAGGGCGGCACATGAAGCCATGGCTGGTCTTTTACTACTGAAAAACTAGACCGCTCGTCAGTTGGCCATGGAGGTCATTTGCAACTTGTTGCAGCCCAGCGAAATGGTAACAGTGAATAATCATTGGGCATGGAAGTCATTCACAGTTTGTTGCTACCCAGTAAATTGGCTAGAGGCATCTGGATGGCCCTTCCTCGCTTGCTGGTTGCTAGCAGTTAAGGTTGCTTTTTCTGCACCACCTTTTATCTGAAGGGTAATTTTCCTGGTATCTGTTGAAACACTTATATCACAAGCAATGTTGGGTAATACTTGGCAGCCACTTGAATCTTTGGAGGACACCATCCCAAATGCTAGTGCGCGAGCATCTGCAAAGCTGTGAGAATGTTCGGCGATACCAGACCGGCTGAGTTAAATGCAGAGTCATGTCGGAGTTTTGGTAGATTCACTCTTTGGTGCAAGAATTCTTGCCAGTCATCGTGGATGTAACCTGTCGATATGGAGGCCATGGTGCTTTATAAAAGAAATCAGATACCTTTGATCTCGGAGGCAGATATATTATCAAAGCCAACATTTTTGGCTCCATGTAGTTGGGTTTAGCTGTTAATAATCCTTAAGGGGCTACAATGATGGTTCAACTAGACCTAACTGTTGCTTAACTTATAAAACCAATTTTTTTTTGAAAGTCATCATGCATTGAATTGTTTTTGAGGAAAAACACCATGGCCTTTGGTCCGGGATCTATTCCTCCATTAAGATGACTGCATCAATTATCTGGATATCACTTACTGAGAAGAAGGATATTGTGGCAACCTTATGTTATGAAACAAAGTTCTTCCAATTATTTATTAGATAACACCATATCAGATAAACTAAGATAAATGAGGTAAATTTTAAAATTTTTGAGTCGAGTTCCTTGTTTGTGGTAATTCTCTTGTTTTGTCTTGGATTCCATCGCCCAAGTCTGCAGGGACAATGTGTCCTCTGTTTGTCCTTGCAGTGACTGGCAGAAGTGGGTACACCGTTACTGCACTTGGGTCCAGGTGTGGTCCCTATGTACAATCCTGTGCTTGGTCTGAGCTGCACTCCTGATGAATAAGGCTTACCACTGCATGGGCACAGAGGTGGACACTAGAAAAGCATGAAGAAATGTCCTATGAGCCATCTTTCCATAAGAAAAGCAGAAGGCACTGTACTGGGGTTCAGGTTGTAGCTTTGGATTGATATTCTTTCACGACATCGATCGTTGGATCATACCTTGCACAGCTTTCAAATACTTCAAATTCCTTCATTTATCCACCTGCACAGCTCTCGAATCGGCTAATGGTGTCCTTGACTAAGGAAGCCAAATCGATTGGAAGGTAATTTAGCGGCCAGCAACTCAACGTAAGCTAGATCAACAACCAAGGTTTAGCCATCTGGTGCTGTCATTACCCACTGTCACTGTCTGGAGTCTGAGACATGAGTAAAAGATTGCTATGATAATGGAGATCAAGATGAAACACTCATGGCCGGTCAAAACATAACAAACCAGTTGGAATCATTTGTACCAAACGCTTGACGTTCAGGGAAAGTTGCACAGGGCACTATATATGTTTTATCAGTACAATAGGTTCTAAATTGTCCATGGGATCCATGTACTTGACCTGCTTTAAGTAGATTTGGGTTTAACATAAATAGATTTCGGTCATAAACGGATCAACCCATCCTAGACCTAGTTATTAAATAAGTTCGGTTCCGGTTTTGACCTTTGATCCATTAACCCATTTTGACCTACTTAATGATCGGATCGGATCATTACCCAACCCATTTAATATGTATAAAATATGTTTAACCTATTTGAAACCTGCTTAATATGTTTCTGATTTGTTTAACCCAATCCGCTTAACATGTTTAAATTTATTAAATTCATTAAAAACCTATTTAACCCATTTAATTCGTTTAACCTGATTTGACCTATTTAATTTGTTTAACTTGATTAGACCTATTTAATAATAGGTTATGTAGGTCGTGACGAGTTAATAAAGAGGTCGGATTCAGATATAAAATTTTAACTTGCTTAATAAATAAGTTGGATTTAAGTTGACAAATTTTTGACCTGATCCGCATCCAATCTGACCCATTTGTCATCTGACCCAATCCAATTACCGCCCTTTATCAAGCTTTGGTTACTCAAAAATATGCCATTTCTTATGGTGGATGGACTTCAAATTCCAAAAACATTTGTTAACCAGCGTTGATTGGGATGGCCATTTATCCCATGATTTAAAGGTTAGAACTGCTAATGCATCATCTTTCCCTGTGTAAAACATTTCTTTGAATCTGACACTCATCCAAAATACTATATATACAAGGTAGCATTGGTGTAGGATCCACGTTAAATATATAAGAAATCATAAAACAAGGTGCGTAATTAGTAAACAGTTTATCTCATCAAAAAATTTGTAAATAATTTTTTTTAAGAACTAATTAAACTAATCCATATAGCAAATGTGAATTAGGTCAGCTGGTCAGTGACCCTCTTTTCAGTGAAGAGGTAGAGGTTTGATGCACGGAGCATCCTTTCTATGAGCAATCCATGTACAGTTTTTATAACCATTCTGAATAACTCTAACATAGAAATCTTTTCACGGAAGATCAAATAGTTGTTTCACAAACTCCCCCCCCCCCCCCCCCCCCCC
>JAOXJJ010000914.1:8123203-8137287 GCA_025769935.1 Phoenix roebelenii
CATACATCTTTAAGTTATTTATGAAATATACAGAAACTAAGCTAAAACAAGCAGAGAGATAGGGAGGCTTATTCATCATCAAGGAGCAAGAATTTCGACAGAGGCAAAAAAACAATTACATGCTATTAGTAAAAAATACATAATCAAAATAAAAAAAAATCAAGAGAAAAGAGAGGAAGAAAGCCTTCTTTAATGGTATCTCACCGTAAGCCAACATGCTTGTTCCTTAGAGGAGACACCTAAAACGATCTCCCCGAACTCGAGTTTCTCTTAGTTTTTGGCCTTTTGAATTCGAGGTAAGGGTTACTCCTTAAGTTGGAAAGATTCTAGATCTAAGAGAACTGGGGAAGAAGAAGAGAAGAAGACGAGATAGAGAGCAAAAGCAAAAGGAACAAGAAGCTAAAGCCTAAAAAAACTAAGAGATGGCTCGGAAGGGATTAGAAGAGGAGTCCAATTCCCTTCTCTATTGGTCTATATATAGATGGAGGGGGATGAATCAATAACTGAATTTGAATTTTTTTAAATTGAAGAAGGGTTGAGATGATAGCAAGTGGCATCTGATTGTTGGATCACGGAGAGAGCATCTGTCCATTGATCCAAAGCTAAAAGAAGTTAGTTTTGGTTCAATTAACATCATATCTATTGATATTCTCAGACTTTTTACATTTTTTAGGTACTTTTTTGGTGAATTTGTAGATATTTTGGGATGATTTTAGTTGGTGATGGTCAAGATGTCAGAAAGTATGAAATTTCAATTTGGATACATATGTTACGAGGAGATGACATTGTTCATATTCAATCCTAATCCGAGCTTATTTTATATGGTTTCAAAAATCATTAAATTTAGGTTTAAAATTGAACCAAGACTAGTCTAATTGACATCTATGCATGAGAAATTGGTCTAACTGAGCATGAGAAAGTCTAATTAGACTCATAAATCACTAAATGGGATAAAGAAGAGACCAAATAAAAGGATAATTAGAAGAAATTGAATAAGGTTGGTGAATCAATCTAAATCGAGTGAATCAAGTTAGCCGATTAAAGTGAATTTAGTGATATTATGGTGAATTTTACTTAATTGAGCTTAGAATTGGTTAATTGGAGATGGGAAAAGGTGGGATAATGACCAATCAAGGGCTAAATTGAAGCATGGAAGGTGGGTTGGTGAGATGAAGATCTGACAAAACCAAAAAATTGAAGTATACGCACTAAATCACTTCGTAACTTTAGGTCAGAAATATTGAGAGGTTATGCTTGGACATGAAAATGGTTATACAAAATAGTAAATATGCAAATAAAGATGTAATCGAATTAAAACTAATTGATGCATTCCTTGAAGACCATAGAAAAAATTTTACAGAACAGCAAAAATTTGTAGTATTGTATGATTTAAAATATTTGGCAATAGAGAAGGTTTAATAAATAATTTAAATATGATAAAAATAAGAATGATAAGATAGATATATGGTAAAAATGGAAGGAACAAATTGAGAAGTGAAAATATTATAAGAATGGTAATATTTGTATAAATTAAGAATAAGATGATAGAAAATCAATTTAGAAATATAACATAGGCATGTGCAACGAAGATCATGAAAGGGATCCTAAGGAGAAATACTTCAATTTGTGTTGAGAGATGCTAGAAAGGAAGAAGAAAATTCTAAAATTAATATGTTTGAAGATTATGAAAAAATATATTAAGAACTTAAAATAACATCACATGTGGTGATAAATTTGAACATTTAGAAGTGAGCGTATATGAAGCTGACTTCAAATAGTTGAGTTATTAGATATTATGACATGTTTTCAAAATGATAATAAAATTTTTATTAACATAAAATAGTACCCATCAATTTGTTTAAGAAATATGGATATTTTCATTGAACTTGTATGGACTATCAATGTTAACTAGTGTTAATGGTTCTACTAGCATGGCACATGTTTCTTTTTTCTTTAAGTATGGTTCAAATTCTAGATTGGTAAACCCAGTTGTAGTTTCTCGCTTAAATAGTGCTTATTACCTTGTACTATACCATATATGCTTTTATATATTATACTTATGCATGAGTAAAGTTAGCTTAGGGAAAACCCAAACCTACTTCATATGTAAAATCCCAACCAAATCCAATTTGACAATGCTAACATGTTGGCAAAGACCTGCCATGAATTCAAACTAACCAAGAGTCGGGTACCAAATGTAATGACCTACCACATAATCACTAAGGCTTATGTTAGGAGTTAGAGCTGGTTTTATATTTAAAACTATTTGGTTTAAGGTAGGGGATGGGAAATAAGAGGGATCTTGTGAGATATGAGAGCAATGAAAATACTTGCCATAAGATAAGTTAATGAAATATTAAAGGAGAATCTTAGACAAATATAGTTTGTAGGATAAGAAGATAAAAGATAAATCTAAGAGTCGAAAGCGGAGTAAGAACTAATTAAGAGAGGAGTGACAGATTTCTCATACTTGGTCTCGTCAACAAGCAAGAAATGTTCTTAGTTGAGAATTCAAAGGTAAAGAATGAAAAAGGTATAGATTTCAGTAGCTCTCTGAATTCTTCATTGATAGTAAACTTCAGTAGCTTAGTATAAAGGAAATTGTTAGTATTGTATATATAAATTAATACTGAAAGAAAAGATTGCAGACATCTCTGTTCATTTTCTCTTCTTACCCTTTTGTTTCTTATCTTCTTACTCTTCCTTCTTCTCCAACTCTCATATTTTCCTCTTCATTTTACCAATTTTTCCTAAAAGATAATAAACTTTTTACTGATTATGGACTGTGTTAAACTGCACTCTTTTCAGCAACTTACTAACAAGTGAAGTAAAAAACCAACTAGAGCAACATCAAAGTGGTACTAAAGTAAATCAATTCAAACAATAAACATGCTTTAAGAGGCCTAACCCTAATCTACATGCATGTCATGCACAAAAAGTGAAGCTTATGGAGTTTCTAAATATGAATTTATACTGAGATGAAATGTTTGTATGGCTACAAACTCTGTTACAGCCACACAACCTCCTATTGAAGTTTCATCATCAACCCAAACTCCTAAGGCATTATCTAAACAAAATACAATAAAATATATTTATAAAGAACTCTTTTCTTTATAACAAATAATGCATAAGTCAAGGTACTGTGTGAAGCGAATGTTTAAAGATCATAATGAAATCTATATGATATAAATAAATGTTGACAAGTATCCCCAAAGATATGGATCTATATTTGTAGATGTGATGAATTTGGACTTCAACTTACCCAAAGAGCAGCAAACGAGATTCAAGATCATTGGAGTATTCGAATTAGGCACCAATTGTTGACTTGATTGACTATAAACTAGAACATATAAATATTGCATCATCTTGAAGTTTATCAAGCAACTTGTGAAGATCATAGTCACATCCATTCGAAGGACCCATTGCATGGAAGAAAACATTAGACTCCAAGTTTTGGAAATCCAATGGTCCAATCAGACACATTGCATCATAAAATGTCTTTGAACACACTTTTGCCCTCATCACTATGGTCAAGGATAGCTTTGATCAAGCCTTTGCTTGAGATGCAATTTAATTACCCTATTTAAAAAAGATTTAGATCTTTTATTGAATTTGTCAATTAGGTGTCCTTTAAGAAACTTCTAAATGTCTAAACATCATAGGCTTTGCTTTATCCATGATTAATTTAACCAATATTTTATTTATGTAAGAGTCTTAAATAATCGCAATCAGCCTATTCAACCTATCCCATGGCAACTTAAATCCCAAAATATAGCTAACCTCTCCTAAATATTTCATGGAGAATTTGTAACTTGACTACAAACATCATGGATGTACTGTTTCGAATAAGGAAAATGTCATCCGGATGCAGCACAAGAAAATAATGTTGGGTCCCACTTCTATAATATCTGCATATGATCCACGGGTCATGATATCGATTGGTTATGGTTCATGTTAATAATTTTTCCCAATGACCAATCTAAGATCAATGCATAAAATGTGACTTCTCTATCCACTCTATCTTTCAGGGACTAGCATGATTATACATCTTTATGCATAGGGAGGTTTTTCCGCCTTGCTTCATTATAACTATAGTATACCTAAGATATGGTAGATTAAAGATCCAAGTTGACTTGGAAGTCCCACAATTGTCCGCGCTGACCTTCTCACATATTTTTTGAGTTCTCAACAAACTCATACTTAGTTTAGTTGAGCAAGTGAATCGGACCTAGTTGGTTCATATAGACTAGCATAAAGAGTAGATTATGTTGGTATTTCAAATTAAGCCCCGAACTTATCGAGCATTGGGGTTTACGAGAGTAGTCGACTCCAAGGGCAAACCCTAAGTGGCCAACTTCTTTTAGAAGCCCTAGAGATGGCCAGCTGAGTCTAAGTTTCTAAGATGGCCACCAACTTCCAAGATTTATCTTTAGCTAGTCTCCAGCATTAGGATTTCATCCAAGTGGCTACCATATATCTAGGGACTTCTAGGGTGGTAGCAAAAGAATCTAAGGGTTTCTACCTTGGGCTGATAGCATAGAAAGGCTTAGGGTTTCGCCCTAAGTTAGCTTCTCTTATTATAAATAGGAGAGTGGGTGCAGGGTTTCACTAGAGAGTAGCACAAATATGTAAAAGAAATTAGTTTGCCACAGCTAAGAGCCAGTCATCCAAGAGAGGGTGCAAGTAACTCTAATGTACCACCCAAATAAGAGAGAGATAGGGAGAGAAGGAAGAAGAGGGAGATCGAGATAAGGAAAAAACTTCTAAGTAATTTTTGGACAATCTACGGTGCAAGTATTCTATATAATACCTAGAGATCCCTCCATTTATCTTCTTCTTCACCTCTCTATATTATTTTAACATTTTTGTAGGTGTACATCTATCTTAATATGCATGTAAATTATGTATCATGGTACTTTATCAAAAAAGTGCTATCCTATTTCTTGCTAATTATATTATTCCATTGTATCATACTTTGCAGTATTGATTCCATATCTTTCAAATGCATCACAATAATTATCAGAAGATGAAAATGCATATGCCTAACTATGTTGCCCAGTAAAGAGCTTGTTTCATGTTGCTATTGTTTTTTCTTTTTCGAGATCTCAGGAAAAAAATATACAAGACTAAACAACATATATGATATAACAATTTTTTTTGAAATTATTTGTAAAAAAAATAGAGTTTTTTGCTGCAAAAAATTATTACTCTCAAAAAAAGAGTGACAATAAAATAAATGACAAGAGTTTTGCACAAATGCAATCTTCAATATCGATCTCTATATACTATTCGCTAATTTGGACGGAAACAAAAGCACAAAAACACAAACAATAGCAAACACCCCTTATAATGTCATTATTAGGTTTTCTAATGTGGAATGCAGAACTAAAACATAATTAACTTGACAACGGATCACAATGTGATAACAGCAAATGGCCGTGGAACAACACACAGCTCCACAATCCGTTATAACAAACCGTTAGTTTAACACCCTCTCCAAAAGACCTCCGTTTTGCATTCGTTGCGAGAAGATCGGAGCCTTGTTCTCTTTTACGACAAGAGAAACGAAGAAATTTATCGAGAAAGAAAAGAGTTTATCATTTACCCAAAAAAAAGGGAGTTTATCTCATTAAATAATCTTCTTCCCCGTGTCTTTCTTCCCTTGCATCGTTTGTAAGAAATTCTGAGAGATAAGACAGAGAGGGGAGAGGGTTAGAAGAGGAACAATCTTTGGACGCAGCTTTGACCCTCTCTCTCTCTTGCCCCTTTCCATGGCCGATACTAGCCCATCCTCCTCATCCTTCTAAATTTCTTCTTCCCATCCTTCGCGTCCTTTTCTCCTCCCTGCCATCATTAGGACCCCTCTCTTTTTCTCTCTTCTCCAAGCCCTCAAACGGTCTAAAGCTTGGACCTTTCCCACACCCTTCGGCAGCTTTTAAAATTGGTCCCTTTTCTGTATTAGAAAAAAAAAAAACCGTTCCTTTTCTTCCCGTTTGTCGAAAAGGTTCCGTTTCCGGCGTCCAATTTGTTCCCTTTCGCTGTATCTTTTGCAAATATTTTTCGATTTGGGAAATATTTTTTTTTTTATTTCCATTTTTGGCTCTTTACGGGATCCTGCGCTCATCAGGCCTCTCGAGGTCCGGAACCGATTCGGTTCTTCGTTGTTCGGGGCCTTTGGTTGGTCGGATTTGTTGGAAAGATCTGATCTTGGGGGGAGGTTCTTGTTGGATCCGTCTGTTCTCTTGCCAAGTTGCCCAATTTTTGAGTTGTTTGGGTTCCGGGAGTCGGACAGCCTAGAACAGATCGGATCCTGGTTGCGTGCTCTTCAAAATTTTAATGGGGAATTGCTGCGCCGTGCCTGTTGATCCCTCGGAGAAGAAGAGGAGGAAGAAGGAGAAGAAACCGAATCCCTTCTCGATAGATTACAACCGGGGTCCCTCACAGGGTGGCAAGCTCGTTGTCCTCAGAGATCCCACCGGTCGGGACATCGAAAGCCGGTACGAGCTCGGCCGGGAGCTCGGCAGGGGGGAGTTCGGCATCACTTATCTCTGCACCGATAAGGAGACAGGGGAGGTCATTGCTTGCAAGTCCATCTCCAAGAAGAAGCTGAGGACCGCCGTCGACATCGAGGACGTGCGGCGGGAGGTGGAGATCATGAGGCATTTGCCGAGGCATCCCAATATTGTGAGCCTCAAGGACACCTACGAGGATGACAACGCCGTCCACCTGGTGATGGAGTTGTGCGAGGGAGGAGAGCTGTTCGACCGGATCGTCGCGAGGGGGCACTATACTGAACGGGCGGCCGCAGTGGTCACCCGGACCATCGTCGAGGTCGTGCAGGTGAGATCATTCCCAGCTTGGAATTGCTTTGGATGCTTTTAATGGTTCTGCCTTGAAATGGATTCTCTTTGTTGTTTCTTAATGTTGCTTTGGTGGAAGTCTGGGTACTCTTCGCTTTTAGATTCTAATAAACTTCTGTTTTAACCCGCTGGGCAATTGTGATCTTGAATTTATGGCCAATCTTGTTTCGCTGCTATTCAATTTTGTGATAACGTTCTTAATGTGGGGTGAAGACATTGAGGAAGTATTTTCATTTTTCGCTGACGACTGAATTCTTTCTTTTTGGCCACCTATTCTTCATAGAATCTTGATTACTTTATCTAATCACTTGCTACAGTTTGTGAAATCATAATATTCTGTTCTCAACCAAGTTTCTGTGAAATCATAATGTTTTGTCTACAACCAGTTTTATCTTTCTCCATTTTTTCTAGATATGGGCTCTACTTTGTGTGCTTACACTTTCTGGAATATTCAAATATTCTTCCCAGATGCTTATTTCTGATGGTTAGTTTTGGCGACAGCTTTCAAAAGTATCAGTTTTCGAGTGTGAGACTTGTGATATTCTTTCCTAGATTCTTCCTTTGGTTGTAAAGGTTGTTTTGTTTTTATTCATGCCTGTGATTCTCAGACTTGGAATCTCTGTATCCTTATATTTTACTATTGCCAGGTCTTTTTCCTTGAAAATGGGTTCTTGACATTCTAGAAATTGTGCCTTTGGTCTCTCGATGATGTGACTTTTACTCTAACATTAAACCTACGTTTCCAACTTTTATGTGTGCTGCAACCTTCCTAATGCTGCTTCCTTTTTCCCCCTTTCTCTGTATAATATTGCCACAGTGCTACCACCTCCATGCATCACTTTATAATGTCTTTTAATTGATGGTTGCGTGAGTGATAGTTCGGTCTATAACTTGGTCCCTGGAAAATCCTCCAAATTGTTTTCATTAATCATGATTCTGTTCTGCCCATGTTACGTGCCTGGTCATGGTGCCTCAGGTTGGATTGGAAGTTCTCATGCTTTCTTTTGATGTGATCGAAATAATATGTTGACATAGGTTTGACTTTTTTTGTGCAATAACAGATGTGCCACAAGCATGGAGTGATGCACCGTGACCTCAAACCTGAGAATTTTTTGTTTGCTAACAAGAAGGAAGCATCCCCACTCAAGGCAATCGACTTTGGGTTGTCTGTATTTTTCAAACCTGGTATGTTGCTCGCCTTATTGCTGTGAACAATGTGTTGATGCTAAGCTGTAATTTTTTTTATTATAATTTTTGAAGTACAAAACTATTGATGCATATGACTCCCTTAAGAGACAAAAGTCTATTTTCATTTCATTTGGTAGTTAATTACATGTATAGATTGAATGTTCAAGAGGCATCATAATGTTTATTCACTCTCTCATTTGCTTATACTGTTGCTGATTTTCTCTTTCCTGCATAGGTGAGCGCTTCAATGAGATTGTGGGAAGTCCTTATTACATGGCCCCAGAGGTTCTAAAGCGAAATTATGGCCCAGAAGTAGATGTATGGAGTGCTGGGGTTATCCTATACATTCTTCTTTGTGGTGTACCACCATTTTGGTCAGGTAATTTTCTTCTATGGAAGAATAAAAAGTTTTATTTGATGAGCTTTGTGGTATGAAGGAGACATCGATTGCATCTCTTTCTGGGTTTATTTGTAATGAATTTTTTTTTGATAAATCATATTCTCTTCTTTTAGAAACAAATAATATAATACTGATGTAAGGCTTATGTTTATGTGTACACAATTAGGCTACAGGTGTCTACTCTAATTATGTGTGGTTTATTGCCTTGATGCAGAAACTGAACAAGGTGTTGCTCAGGCAATTATCCGTTCTGTCATAGACTTTAAAAGAGATCCATGGCCTAAAGTTTCCGATAATGCCAAAGACCTTGTAAGGCGGATGCTTGATGCAGATCCCAAGCGGCGGTTAACAGCTCAACAAGTGCTTGGTAATATTCAGCGCTTACCTGCTTTTTATGTCCAAAGACTGCTGTACTCTTGAATTTTCTATTCAAATAACTTCTTTTTTTCATATCATATTTGCTATAGTTTTCAAAATTAACTTTATACGAACAAAAGTGCATTATGTTTACCAAAAATACGAAGAAATTTATATGAATTGTTGTACAGTCTCAAGAATTATTGGCTAATATTACTGGATTCAATTTAGAGATATTTAACCCTCATATATTATTAGATATTAGTTTGGTGATTTTTTTTGTCTTCTTTGTACTCATGCCTATGCTATTACAGTTGTCCTTTTCATGTTGTTTTAATTTAGAGTATATTTAAGTTCCCTTGCCAAGCTAGATTTCAGAATGTATAATTGGGCATTTCTGGGATATATCTCTTACAATTTCCATTGCAGACCATCCTTGGTTGCAGAATGCTAAAAAGGCACCAAATGTTTCTCTAGGTGAAACTGTTCGTGCAAGACTCCAACAGTTCTCTGTAATGAACAAATTTAAAAAGAGAGCTCTAAGGGTAAGGCCACATTGTGTGTCTGTGGATTTTGTCTCTGTTGATACCTTAAGAAGAATAATGCTTTTGTTTTGGGTTCTGTGCATCTTTAAGAAACTCTATGCAATGCAAGCTGTAGTCATGCTGTTTTAATTTCTCCATTCTCATGTTGAATTGACCCCACTGACATTTTAGGGATTGAACCATTGCAGGTGGTAGCTGAACATTTATCCGTGGAGGAAGTTGCAGACATAAAGGAAATGTTTGGGAAGATGGACGTAAATAACAATGGGAAGATCACGCTGGGAGAGTTGAAAAATGGTTTGCATAGGCTTGGGCACCAGATTGCGGATGCAGATGTTCAGATATTAATGGAAGCTGTAAGTATTTGACCTCACAACATTTATAGTTTTCCTTTATAAGAAATTAAGGCCATGTCAAGTTTGAAATCAGGTTTTATATGGGCTTTTACTTCTATGGAACTTAACATCACAAGTTTGGCTTACCTAACTAAGGTGGTTTAGCCTTTTAATTTGTGTTCCCAAGGGCAGCTTGAAAAGCTAAGAAAAATTCTTTTAACCCAAATTACAGAGAATCTAGAATGTTTTATGAATATATCTTCTTCTTTGAGCAAGGCAATGATGGTTTGTGGTTAATTTTTTCACTATTGCATGGTCTACAGTGTGAATCCATTATTACAGTAACATGCTTGTATCCAGCATCTTTGTTTTTGTCCAACACAGTATCCTGCATCAGTGCAGTATATATCTTTTCAAAATTTATTTTTTGAATGGAGTGGAGCATTCATTTGGTTAGTTTGGGGTCCTTTCTTGTATTTATGCCTTCGACTATGGTTGGAGCAAACTTCTTTATGTGCAAGAATCCACTTAATTTGCATCAGCACCTGCGCACATTCATTTATAACTTTAAAGCTGACGATCATTTTTAGTTTAGGTGTATACCTTTTAAGTTGATATGCCATGCTAATGACAGGCTGATGTTGATGGTGATGGTACCCTGGACTATGGAGAATTTGTTGCTGTATCAATTCACTTGAAGAAGATAGGAAACGATGAGCATCTGCGCAAAGCCTTTGCCTACTTTGATCAAAACAATAGTGGATATATAGAAATTGCAGAACTGAAGAATGCCTTAGCTGATGATTTGGGTCCAAATCATGAGGAAGTCATTAACGCCATCATCCATGATGTAGATACTGACAAGGTCGGTTTCTATTAATCTTAAATTATATCTGTATACCATCTCATCTCCTTTCCTTCTCCAATCACGTCTTACTTAAAAACATTAAAAAGACAAGCAAATGTAAGAAAATGCATGTTAGCTCCTAACATCAAAAAAATCAAAAGAGTTCTAACAATTAGATATCAATAATTCTTGTTGCTGAAAACATTGCATAAAGAAAAGGAAAATCAACTCACGGGGTGTTGGTCTTTTTGTCTCAGGATGGTAGGATAAGTTACGAGGAGTTTGCAACGATGATGAAGGCTGGCACAGATTGGAGAAAGGCATCAAGGCAGTATTCACGGGAGCGGTTCAATAGCCTCAGCTTAAAGCTGATGAAGGATGGATCTTTGCAGCTAACAAGTGAGGGTAGATGAACGCACAGAAAGTTTGTGCCCTTGGATTCCAAAGTGTGAAGTTCTTTTTTGTTGGTCTTGCAATATTCCTTCTTAGCATTAATTTAGGACATGAATTCTTAGCATCTTCTTGTTTCATGGTTTTAAGTCAGCAGGGGATGGTTGAAGGTTTATGTTTCACCAGATGTATGGGCAAAAAGGGGAGGTTAGAGGGGCTTATGGTTGTAAATATCTATGTAGCATCAGCTTTTTAACACACTGGTGGCAGGTGGATTCAGTGCTACTGTTGGGGGACATGGATGCTACTTGGAAATTTAGGCCTCAGGCCTTGAAATTGTTTCAATATTTCTCCATTTTCAGTTCATTCCAGATCTCAGCATCCTTGTCCTTGTACTCCTCTTTTCCAAGTCTACCTTTCAAATTAAATCTGGGTGTCATTTCAAATTGGAAAATGGAACGGTGGTTGGTTATGGGTTTGTTTAGGACAAGAGTAGGACATGAGTTTGGTGCAACGGACTTCTTGCCACCATTGATGTGAGCCGTTGTCTTTTGGAGTCATTTTATCTGTTATCCGAAGGAAGGTTGTTTAAGGGTCATGGACTAAATAATTTGAGACAGCTTAAAGTCTCCAGACAAGTATAACAAATTGTCAATTGCAAGATGAGTGGTTCTTTGGCTTATTCTTGAAACAGAACAGGCGTGGGTCCTCGGTAGGCAGAGCAAGATCCAAAAGAATTAGAATAACACAGGCAACAAAACATTGGAAATAATAAACCTAACAATACAAAGCTTAAAAAACAAGTGAATTTTTTTTAAAATTTTTTGGGTACAGCGAATTATGGAAGAGGTTGGTATAAGTCTTCTTTTTCTTTTTTTTTGGGTGGGGTGGGGAGAGGGGAGAAGATGGAATTTTGTTACCTACTTTTTCCAGGTGATACATGTGCATGGGATTTTTAATAAATTATGCTAATTCATAATATAGGGTCTTAACCTTCTGGAGTAGGTTATTTTTCAGGTTATGCTTATCTAAGAGTTGAATTCTGTTTTTAGGTGAGTGCTCATCAAAGAGTTAAATTCTTATGCCTCACAAGAGTACAAAGATTGTTAAGTGCCTTCTTATTAGGATGGCAAACCTGTTTGCAAGCTAGCTTAAGTTCAGCTTAATATTTGGTTTTTACGATTTTTTTTTGTATAGAAAAACATGAGTTGAGTTTGGCTCACCTAATTGAATATGTGTGGAGCTTAAACTAGATTTAGTCAGCTAAAATTAAATGCACATCTTTCAAGCTCGGCTTGAGTTAGCTTAAAAAACTGTTATATTAATCATATATTATTTTCATTACTCTTATTTAGATGAATAATTATTTTTATAATTATTCATTATTATATAAAATAGAATATACTTCAATTGTAAAATTAAAATATATTCAAAATTATTATTCTAAACTATATAAACGAATATTTCAAGTAACATCGAATTTTACTTTTTTTTTTTGTTTTAACAAGTTGATCTCCCCGGCCTCCTTACTCAAGATTGACTTTTCAAATCATAAACTTAGTTACTAGACACACCAGTGCTCATCACTAGTCATTGCTTCAGTTCCACAAGAACCTCAGGACATTTTGTATTGTTTATATCCATCGGTGCAGTATAACCTGATGGGTCTACCTGAAAGAAAAAAAAAATCATAAACTCAAGTCTCCAACTGGAGATAATTTCTTTGCAATTAAAGCAAAAAGAGGAGGAAATATAAAAAGTTTAATTGTAAATTAATAAACAGAAGTATTTTATCTCTAAAAACAAGAAAATAATGGATGAAAGTATGAGAAACGGGAGCAAAGTATTTGAGTTGCAGAACCCACCATGAGAACGATACTTGCTGCAGTTCCTATTTGACACTGCACTTCATTTGTCACCTATTAACCATGGCCCAAGCAGCCCCGTCTACCAGCAGTGTTTACGTACTGGAGTTGCCATGAAAAGCGAAAAGAATGTACTAAATCACATGCATGAAAGTTACTACGGGAAGGGTTACGGTGTTTTTTTTTTCTTTTTTTTGTATGAAAAGGGAGGGACGCCCACCCGGAATATTTTATTGTCATCGATGCAAAGGTGACTTTACGAGGAAAAAGGTAGAGAAAGCATGAAGGAATGATTACGCAGAAGATTACCGAGGGGCGTGGGTAAGGAAGGGATGATGAGGCTGGGAGTTGGTCTCGAGAGGACCGCGAGTGGACCTCCTCGCCTTCTTTTCCGGGGCAATACCATGAGTCGCGGAATCGGGAAGAGTTGTATTAAATACAACCATTTCCTTCCCGTGATTATAGGCACGTAAGTTGATGTTCAGTTAGTTGGCACCACTCCCGCAGAAAAAAAAAAAAAAAGTTTCACAAGGATCGAGGTCTGAACCTATAAAAACAAGAATATATCTCAAACGAAATCTCCTGTTCTTCTCAGCACAAGGATCATTCATGGGATCAGTCCAATAGCGTTGCTGAATGAAAAAATCAAAACTAATAGACATGGTTGGTCCCCCCACCCCAACCTCCTCTGCCACCGGAGCGAGTCCAAAACCCTGAGAAAACCCTAGCTCCTGAAATGGATCTTGTCCCGAGCGCTTCGATTTCTTTGGCAATGTCGGCGGTCTAATCCAGAGTAAGTCATCGATCGAACGCTGTCTATCTTCTCGATTTTACGCTTTGATTTCAATCTTAGGGTGCTTTTTCTTTTTTGAGCATCTGTCGTAGTGTCTTTGGAGAGCGGGTGAGCAGGTGAGCGGGTGCTTTAATCTTTGTGCGACCATGGGCGACCTCACAAGGATTTTATCGAACGGAAGGTGTGCGGGAGAGATGGCGGAGCCGGAGGTGGGGAGGAAGATGGGTTGGAGGATGCCGTACCTAAGCGTCCCAATCGGAGTTACGTGGGGGTAGGGGCGAAGGGGCCGTCGTGGTCCAAGGTGGCTAGAGGTGCCCCGATGCGGCCGCATTGGACGAATCACTGTATCCCTGATCGGGAGCTGGAAGCGACGCAAAGGCGATATAGTGACGTGGTGGAAGTTGAGGAGGATAAGCTGGAGGAGACTAGGAAGCCATGGAAGGATTCGGCGGTGCTGATTCAAAGCTTGGGAAGGGTCGTCCCTGCCGAATGGGTGGTTAAGGA
>JAOXJJ010000914.1:8140088-8153779 GCA_025769935.1 Phoenix roebelenii
GTATGATTCTCTCCTTCACCAACAGGAGATCTTCTGGAGGCAGAAATCAAGGGTGTAGTGGATTCAGGAAGGGGACATGAATACTAAGTTCTTTCATCAGTCGACATTGATCAGGAGACAGCGGAACAGGATCAGATCTATCAGGGGTGAGGATGGACAGACCACGGAGGACCCAGATATGATATGCAGCGTGTTTGAGCAGTTCTTCAAGGCCATGTGGATAGAGCGAATAGGGAGTGGGCTACATACTGAGCTACCCCCTCCATCTGAGGGGGTTTTCGATGAGGACACCTTAGCACTGATCAGGCCGGTATCAGGGCGGAAGATTCAGGAGGCGGTGTGGTCCCTAGAGGGGGACAAAGCACCCGGGCCGGATGGCTTCCTACCCGTGTTCTTTCGTAGGTATTGGTCGATTGTGGGCCATGATGTTATTGAGGCCATCCAGCAGTTTTTTAGCACAGTTATGATGAGTCTGGAGTGGCAGAGGACATTTATTACGTTGATCCCCAAGCGCCAGGATGCTACTGAGCCTGGCCACTTTAGGCCGATTAGCTGGTGTTCTACCTTGTATAAGGTCATGACAAAAACCTTGGCAATTAAACTGAGAGGAATCTTACCCAGGATTATCAGTCCAGAGTAGGGTGCCTTCATAGGGGGGAGGAGCATATCAGATAATGTCCTAATTGCCCGTGAATTCATGTTTGATCTGGAGAGGGCTCCTATGCGGTGATGCTTCATGGGGGTCAAGCTTGATATGGAGAGGGCATATGACAGGATGCACTGGAAGTTTCTTCTTATAGAGCTTCGGCTTCTATGAGTTGTGGATTAGGTGGGTCATGGGCTGTGTAATGAGCCCCTCTTTCTCCATTCTGGTAAATGGCACCCCTTCTCACTTCTTTGATACATATGTTGGACTTCGTCAGGGGTGTCTATTGCCCCCCTTGCTCTTTATTATTTGTGCAGATGCATTATCCAGAGCTCTTCGATCTGCAGTGGGTTCACAGACTCTGAAGGTTTATAGGCTAGTGCAGGGGGCTGTGCCGATTTTCCACCTGCTATTCGCTGATGACTGCTTACTGTTGGCTAGGGAGACCAAGCAGACTGCCCCATGCGATCTGGAGGATCCTCTATGCCTATTGCACTGCTTCTGGTCAACGGATCAACTTGAACAAATCGACTATTCTTTTCAGTCCGAAGACCAAGGCTCAAATAAAGGCCGCAATCATGGAGATTCTGGGCGTAGGTGAGCAGGAGGGCGCATTGACATACCTGGGTGTGCCGATACTTGGGCGACGTCTACGTAGTGGAGATATCCTCTCTCTTGAACATAGCATCAGACACAGGATGGAGGGGTGGCAGATGCATACATTATCCATGATGGGTAGAGTACGGTCAGTTCTTAGTGCTATTCCGATATATCTTGTATCCCACGCTGTCCTCCCCGTAGCTTCGTTGAGGTCAGTTGAGCGGCTTATCAGAGACTTTATCTGGGGGAGGCGTGGCGACAAAGGTAGCGCCCATCTAGTAGCTTGGGAGGTGGTGTGTCAGCCGGTCAGATATGGTGGCTTGGTAGTGCCGTCATTGGTGGCGCAACAGGAGGCATCGGTTACGCAGCTTGCAGTTAGCCTCATGTTGGAGCATGAGAGTTTATGGTCCTCCTTGATGAGAGCTAAGTACGGTGCATTGACAGTTGGTGTTAGGGCAGGGCAGCTTAATTCCCCTATCTGAAGGGAGATTAGTGCTAGGGCTCCGTTAGTGCTTCCGGCGATCTGGTAGGCTATCGGGGATGGTATGTCGGTGGATGTTCTTGAGGATAGCTAGGTGACTGAGCTACCGATTAGCAGGCTACCGGCCATGGTAGATACGAGCAGGCTGATAGGACACCGAGTTTGTGATTTGCTAGTCCTAGGGGAGGGGAGATGGGATGAGGTGTTCATACGGGAGACCTTCAGGGAGCAACTAGCGGAGAGGATTCTAGCTTTATCAATCCCGTCCCAGACGGAGCCTGATAGATTGGTCTGGTTTCCATAGGCCGGTCGAGGGTACGTGTCAGGGATATTCATGCTTGGACTAGTAGGGAGCCGGATAGGCGGATTGATGATGGATGGATATGGAGCATGAGGGTGCATCCCCGGGTGGCACCTTTTCTTTGGAAGGTGGCCTGGGGCTATCTTCTGATCATGAGTATGTTAGCCAGATGGAGGATGAGGATGGATCCACTATGCGAGGTATGCCTGGATGCTGAGGAGACTATCAACCATGTACATCTTCAATGTCCTACAACCGTGCAGTGTTGGAGATTGGCCTCTGCGCTACTCTCTCCTACGTGGGAGTCGGTGGAGGACATGCTCTGGTCTCTGAGTGAGTCTACTCGGAGGCCGAGTGTTGCTGAGATAGGTCCTATTGTGGCTTACCTAGCCTATCACATATGGCTAACTAGGAACGACCGTCTATTCGAGGGTGGGTACCCATCCTCACGAGTTGTGATGGAGAGAGCTCTACGGCAGACAGCGGAGACATCTATGATGGCCACGTCGGCACCACCTAGGAGGATCAGGGATATCTAGGGTACCTGCACTGCTGTTTCAGCATCCAGGTTCAATTACTTCTCTTGGGTACCCCTATTCTCTGGTTATCTTAAGGTGAATTTTGATGGTGGCATGGTGGAGGATGGCGCCTCTGGCGGCGTGGGTTTCATGATCAGGGACCATAGGGGCAGTTTTATCGCTGCTGGGGGACGGAGCATACTTGGTTGTTCTGATGTGGGAGCAGAGCTGCAGGCTGCTTGGGAAGCCATTTTGTATGCGAGACAAGTGCTGGGGGCCGATAGACTTGTTCTCGAGGGTGACTGTTCTACAGTGATTGACTGAATACGATGTGTGGACACGTATGGGGATGGTCACCCTCTGATACGAGACATCGGTAGTTTGGTGCGGGACCTGATCTCCTGTCAAATTGCCCATGTTTACCGAGAGGCAAACAGTGCAGCAGACTGGGTCGCCTCTTATGTTGCCCAGCACACTGGGAAGGTCTTCTGGTCTAGTTTAGATGGCGTTCCACACGCTTTATTTTGTTTACTTTTCTTTGATATGTCTGGCTGTATTCACGTTAGAGGTATATGAAATGAAATACCGTTTTGACCAAAAAAAAAAGACACGGTTAACTTAATATTGATAAGTTTTGGTGCACTTGAGAACTTGTATGCAAAAGCTTTGTTATTAGCTTATTACATCTTATATAGGATAGCAATAAGATGCCTTTTAATCTTTGGAAAGATAGAATTTTAAAATTAGATTACCTCAAAATATGGGAGTGCTAGCTAACACTGGTACATCCGAACTTAAATGAAAGAAGATTGGACCCTTCTCTTACAAGGTGGAGGTTGGGGCGGTGGAATAGGGAGGAGGTAGGGAATATTTTTAGGAAGTTGGAGGAGGTTGAGAATGCCATAGCTAAGCTGCAGTCACAGGAGGAGCGGGGGGGAGGGAGGGGGGCTGATTGAGAGGGAGATGGGGGAGGATGAGGACCCAATTATTGATGCATGACTTTCTTCTCAGGCAGCAAGAGGTACTATGGAAGCAGAAGTCCAAAATTCAATGGATCAGGAAGGGTGATCAGAACAATAGGCTCTTCTACCAGTCGACGATCATCCGGAGGTAGAGGAACATGATCGAAGTAGTGAGGGGAACTGATGGTTAGAGCACAGAAGACTCTGTAGCCATCAAGGGGATTTTTTAGTGGTTCTTCTACTCTGGGTGGACATATCAGGTTAGGAGTGGGAGCCTGCAGGTGGTGCAACCCCCACTGATTAGGGTCTCGGAGGAGGAAAATGTAGCTCTGGTCAGACCGATCACAGCCGAGGAGATACGAGAGGCAATGTGGTCCCTAGCTGAGGATAAAGCTTCGGGGCTTGATGGTTTTCCTCCTTTCTTTTTTAGGAGGTATTGGCTAGTGATTAGATAGGATGTGGTTGAAGTTATTCAGCAGTTCTTCAGCACAGCTGCAATGCCGATGGACTGAAAGAGGATGTATGTCATGTTGATTCTAAAGAGATAGAATGCCACAGAGCTGGGCTACTACCGGCCTATAAGTCTTTGCACGACCTTGTACAAGGCCACAACAAAGATACTAGTGGCCAGACTGAGATGCATACTACCGAGACTCATTAGCCCGAAGCAGAGAGATTTTATTGGGGGTTGGAGCATCTCCAACAACATTCTCATTGTCTAGGAGTTTATGCATGATCTCCAGAAGACTCCAACCTGGAGGAGCCTCATGGGTATCAAACTGGACATGGAGCGAGCATATGACAAGGTATGATGGGATTTTCTGTAGAGCTCTATGGTGAGTTTTGGATTTCACGAGGACTAGATTGGCTAGGTGATGGGGTGTATCAAGTCTCCCTCCTCTGCCATACTAGTAAACGGCACGCCGACCAGCTTCTTCGAGTCCTTGGTAGGGTTGTGGCAAGGGTGTCCACTATCTCCACTACTATTCATTCTATGCTCGGATGCATTATCTAGAGGCCTCTGGCAGGCTACAGAGACTCAAATTCTGGAGGTGTATCATCCGGGGACTGGGTCTGCCCGATCTCACACCTTTTATTTACCGACAATTGTTTTCCCTTGGTAGAGGCAACGAGACAGGCTGCATAAGTCATTCAGAGGATCTTGGGGGACTATTGTGCTGCCTCTAGGCAGCAGATAAATAGGGCCAAGTCGGTGATTAGTTTCAGCCCAAACACCAAGCCACAGGTGAAGGCAGTTATTAGGAAGATTCTGGGAGTTTGAAAATAGATGGGTACTATGAGATATTTGGATGTTCCCATCACGGGCCGACGCCTTCGTGTTGGGGATTGCATCGATGTTGAGCTTAGCATCGGACCAAGGCTTGAGGGTTGGCAGATGGGAGTGCTCTTGATGATGGGCAGAATGACTCAGGTGCGGTCTGTGATCAGCTCGATCTCCGTATATCTGCTAGCGAACATTATTGTGCCAATGTCACTTTTGAGATCCTTGGAGCAATCTTTCAGGAACTTCATTTAGGGCAGATAGGAGGGTAGGAGGGGCATTCATTTGGTGGCATGGGAGGTGGTATGTCAGCTTGGCAGTTAGGAGAGCCTGGAAATCCAGTCCTTGGTGGCAAGGTGGGAGGTGATGGTGGTAGGGCATGCGGATAGGTATATATTGGAGCCTAATAGGTTATGGTGCACACTATTGAGAGACAAGTATTAGGCTCACACATCAGCAGCAGATTTTCAGGCTGGGCGACGATGCTCCCACATTTGGAGGAAGCTCTATTCTTATGCGCCATTGGTGCTTGTAGCGGTCAGGTGGGCGGTTGGTGATGGCAGATCCATTGGAGTCTTGGAGGATAGCTGGGTACTCGAGCAGCCGCTATGTCGAGCACCGACTCTGTTGGATGCTGCTAGATTGGAGGTTTGTAGAGTCAGTGATCTGATCGTTCTGGACTGGAGTAGATGGAACAAAACACTAGTTAGGAAGGCCTTTGGGGAGCAGTTGGCGAAGAAGTTCTTGGGCATTCTGTTACCCATAGGGGAGGTGGCGGACAGGCTAGTTTGGGCTACTATAGGTAGATCTAGGATGAGTGCCTCGGACTTACAGTAGGTGATGGGTGGGGAAGCTGCCAAGCATATATATGGTAGATGGATCTAAAGGATGCGAGTTCATCCCCGTGTGGCCTTATTCCTATGGTAGGTCGCATGGGGTTGTCTACCTACTACGAGTGTGCTAGCGGAGAGAGGAATCAGGATCACCCCATGTTGGGTGGTGCCCGAAAATGGAGGAGTCCATTGATCACGCTTTGCTTGAGTGCCCGAGAGCCGCACAGATCTGGAGTAGAGCTGGCTCTACCTGGCCCCAATTGTTCTAATCAGCGGACGACCTCCTACGCCAGATGAGGGAGGCAATACATCGACCAAGGATGATGGAGTAGAGTATGATGTGCTCCTACTTGGCATATCACATTTACCTAGATAGGAAATGTAGTGGTGAGAGTTGCTATTCAGGCTGCTGAGCTCGCCCGGGCTACTACGATGACTTCATCAGAGATGGCTGGGGACATCTAGGGCACTCACATTGCTGATATAGTGCCCAGGCTCGTCCTTGTCTCTTGGATGCTTCCATCCTTTGGGCATCTCAAGATGAATTTCGATGGTAGTGTTATCAAGGCAGGAGCCAAAGCAGGTGTGGGTTTTGTGATCAGGAGTCATGATTCACAGATGATTGATGCGGGAGGTCGAAGCATCGCCAGGCTGTCAGCTGTGGGGGTGAAACTCAGGGTAGCTTGGGAGGGCATCTCATGAGCGAGGTGGAGGCTAAGAGCGGAGTGCATCGTTCTAGAGGGGGACTCAGCCTTGGTAATAGGTTGGATACGAGAGGAGGGATGGAGGGGGGATACGAACCCTCTACTCCACGACATCAGGCAGATGCTAGGAGGATGTAGAGTCTTTTAGGTTGAGCATATCTACCGAAAGGCGAACCACGCTGTAGACTAGATTGCTTTCTATGCAGCTCAGCATTTTGGAGAGGTCCTCTAGACTCATCAGGAGGTTCTTCTGCATCTTTGTGCCAGGTTCTTATTTTAGATTCAGTTGGCTACACCTACAGTAGAGTAGGGTGAGCAGCCATTTATACCAAAAAAAAGAAAAGAAGATTGGACCTAAAACCATAGAAGCAATCTTTTGTAGGGTATTTCTTGGATAATAACACCAATAGGTTTCTAGCGATAACTTCGATGATGAGTCATATCTCAAGCAGTACTCTTATTGAGGCTAAAGACGTTACTTATCTTGAAAATATTTTTTCTTTAGATATCAAGTCCCTGATCATCTTTTTTTGAATGATCCTCTTTCTATAACCCAAACCATATTGCATCAAAGCTTCCTTATGAATTAAAAAAAAAAGGAGAAGGGCTAGACCTGGTAATAAACATCGGTGAAGGATTCTCCACTTTTCTTGTTGAGGATGAACCTTGCATCTATTCGGAGATGATATCTTTACCAGATACCCCTTTTTAGAAAAAAGCCATCAACTCTTAGTTTAAAGTCAGTCAATCAAAATAAAATTTGAATCCCGACTGACCTATCTCAAGGAAGCAAGTCATTAGGTTGTAAATGGTTATTCCAAAAGAAACTTAGATGTAATGGATCTATAAAAAAAAAAAATAAGAGTAGACGAGTAGCTATTATAACTAGAAAAAGGGCCTAGACTATTTTGACATCTATTTATATGTAGCTAGAAGTATAGCCATTGAAATTCTTCTTAACAGTGGTTCCATTTTTATAAGTTAATAATGCATCAAATGGATATGAAAACTGTATTCCTAAAAAGAGATCTAGAAGAAGAGATGTACATAAAATAGCTTGAAGGTCTTATAATAAATGGATAAGAGGATAATATGTGCAAACTTGTTAAGTTCTTATATAGTCTAAAATAGACTCCTAAATAATGGCATGAAATGTTTGACAAAAATGTGCTATACTTTGATTTCATCAACAAGGATCATCATAAACATGTTTATTCCAAAGTCATCGATTATGATTATATAATTTCTTTATTTGTATTTCAATTATATTTCAATCCTTGGAATATCCCTTAAGGTCATCGAAGATTAAATCATTTATATCCAACAAATTTGATATGAAAGAACTAGGTAAAGTTGACATAATCTTATGAATGAAACTAATCAAAACCCCTGAAGAGGTAGCTCTCTCCCTTTCTTATTCCACTGAAAAATGATTAAAAATTTGGTTTCTCCAATTTAATTCAATATCCACTCTGTATGATCCAAGTATACCCCCTAAGAAAAACTTAGGTGACTTTGTTGATCAGTTCAGATTTTCTCAAGTCATAGGTTCTCTCTTTTATGTGGTAAATAGAACATAACTTGATATTACCTATGTTGTAGGGAGATTGAGTAGGTAAAGCAATAATCCAAATCAATCACATTGCACTGTTCTAGAAGTGTTCTAATATCCTAAGGGAATCATTGATATTTTTTTTCTCTCACTAGATACCTTGAGCTGGTTGAGGCTAATAGTGAAGCAAACTAGGTTACTAATTCTCTAGATTATAAATCAACCCCTGGTTATTTTTTTCTACTTAGAGTTGATGCCATAGCTTGGTGATCTTCTAAGCAAACTAACATATCTTAGAGCACTATGAAGGCCAAGTTAATTGCTTAGTCAGTTCCAGTCATATCAATCTATTATAATAATAAGGTCGTAATAAAACTAGCAAATCAAAAGAGTACCAATAAAAAGATGAACTGGTATATCTAGCTTCATGACAAATATATAAGACAATATAAAAAAATAACATAATTTTCTTGGATTATGCAAGTCATAAAAAAAATTTGAAAGGTTAGTTAGCCATGGATTTACCTAGGAGTGAAGTCCTAGAATCATTGAGGGGAATGTGCTTAAATATACCATTTGGTCACCAAAAATGGATATCCAACCTCTATGACTAGAGTACCAGGAAGGATGCCATATGGTAGGAAAGAAGCTAAATGATCGTGTCAGAGAACAACTTTTGGATAACATCTCCTTCCATCCTTGCAGTGAGTACTCATATCAATGACAAAATAAACTAAAAGGTTGAATTACACTCTTATTAGGTTCAAGATAGGAAAGTTACATGGTATTAGATCATAAATATTCTTGGAGGACTAACTAACATTAGAACCGTCGTAGAAGCTTGGACTAGGGATTTATTTTAGCCCTAACAAATTCTTGCAAAAAGTCGAAGTACTAAATGTAAGGCCTTTAATATGTGTTTACAAAGACTTAATTAATTTGTACTTTGTGTGTGATATGCAGAACTAAGATAAGAAGCTAGTTCAAAGTCTAACCGACATCCTAGGCTACTTGGACCTTGTGGATGTTGGGTGGGCAATCACATGAGCCTACACACACTCGCTTAGCTAGTGTGGTTGGCCTTGCCTTTCACGTGCACATGCACCTCGCATGGCATGCACTTTCGCAATGCATACATGTATGGCTAGCATATTTTGCCATACACCTTAGTCAAAATTAATTTATATTTGACTTCATATTCGTAACACAAGCATTACATATTCCAAAAATTTTGACTTCATATTTTGACACAAGCATTCTTATTTGATGATTTTAAATTTGAATTCAAATTTGAATTTGAATTAGGCTAACCCGCACACCATAACATAAATCAGCCCTTCATGCATGTGGTATCAGGCCTTTATGAAGTGCCAACAGAGGCAGGCCATTAAGAACTTGATGGAGATGGCCATTAAGGCCTTTATGGGCCTCTCCATACCAAGCTTATATAAAGGCTCCAAGGTCAAGGTCTTGAATACAAGCCAGGAAAAAGTTTTGTGTTAGTTAGTGAGCTTTTTTCTCTTTTCTATGAGTTAACCTGCTTTGAGCCTCTTTCTTCTAATTTTCTTTTATTTTTCCTGCTCTCTTCTCTTCCTTCTTGGGCAATTGAAGGAGTTATTTGAGTCATTCCTCCACATGATCGTGCTCATGCTAGGAGGATTCGGGCTAAACTAGCTTCGTACATCGGGGACAATCTTGTTGTATGCTTGCATAAGGGGCTGAAATTCATTCCTAAGACAATATCTTTTCACATCCCATTCCAAGAATGCCTTCAGATTTCTTTTATTATTTATTTTTATAATTATTCATAAATATAAGAGATGAAGCATCCCTTATATTTTCATACCTGTTCCTTCATCTCTTCGGCCTTTCTTGAGTCCCATAATTCTCATTAGTGTTGCTTCTGCTCACTGATTTATTTCTCTTATCTAGTGCCCAGCATTTGTAGTAGCCTTAAAATTGATATTTGATATTTGCCTTTGTAAAGAGATGTCTAGTCCCTAAAAAGGAACAAGCTTTGTTGGAGGATTATTGTAACACCCAGTCCAGCTAATAAGAAATTGGGCATGGTCTACTTGACTAGCCTAGTGTAAGATTTGGAGTAGGAGATGGAAAAAAAAGAAGAGTTCTATTCGACTTGGAGTAGGAGACGGGCTTCTTCTCCATTCTGATTTTCTATGGGAGTTAGAAAATCTAGCCTCTATCGGTAATTTAAAGACCCCCACATCTCCTTTGCTTCGCTGCTAATAGGTTTTGCCAATCACCACTACTAGACCGCCATTGGTTCTTTGTCCTTCTTCTCTTGATATCCAAAGCCTTGACTTGTCATACTCATCGGAGATTTTAATTAAGCGCTCGCCGGAGTTTAGGTTCAAAGAGAGATTTTTGAAATTAACTCAACTTGTTTGGTTTTTCTTGCAAGGTAAGTAATGTAACTCTTTTCTAGATTTATTTGCAAATTATAAATATTTTTTGATCAAATTATTCTTAATTTATGAATTTGATACATAGTGTTTATTATTATATATATGCCTTTTCTAGAATATTGTATGATTCTTGATTGAACGTATTGGCTATGCTCGATTGATTTTGAAGCCGTATGATTTTATGTATCTTATAATTTTGAATACTAAACGTGCTTTTGAGAAATGAGTTTTGATTCAAAATGGATTTAGACTTGCAGCTAGACCATATTTTGATACCCTATACATTGGCATTTCAATACTCTGCCAGTGAGGATTGTACGTTAGCAATTCGATACCCTGTTAGTAGGAGTTATATATTGGCATCTCGATACCTTACTAGTGGAGGTTGTATGTTCACACTTTGATACCCTGCTTTGGGGGTTATGCAGTGATACTTTAATATAATCATAGTTCATGGCTGATGAGATGAACTTAATGTTTTGAAAGAAGTTAATTTATGAACAAAATTTAAACTTTTTAAATGGCGGGATAATATTTAAATTTGATTTTGAATTAATATATTTTGCATGCTTAATTTTAGCATATTATTATTATTTTTATTGTTTGATTTATCTAGCTAAAGTGTATATTACTTACTGGGATATCTAGCACATTATACGATTTATTACTATTTTTGCAGATTTGAAGAACTAGCTTGGCTCGGAGATTTATCATGGGATAGTGACTAGATATAGAATTTTGACATCTTTATTTAGATTAGGTTTTTATTAAAGTTGAGGTAAGATTTTAAATATTGTTGGTTCTATGAGATATTAAAATTTGGTTCTAGTTATTTAAATTAAAGTTTGAATAATGGTCATTTAAATTTATTCTGCTGTTTGCTTTATAATATTATGATGAGATGCCTCGTGTGCTTGTAGGAAGAGTTTTTTATGAGTATGCAACGGTTGTCGTAACCCCAACTCGCGAACTCAAGCCGGTGGCATGAAAATTAATATGGCATTAGAGCATAAGTGGATCAATCATAAGTCATACAATTAGACATAGGAATATTTGGAATTTTAGGACATTAATTTATGTTGATTGTGATAGAACTTAGAAACCTAGATTTGATATAGGTGTATTGTTGGGTTTAAATCAGAGTGCACAGTGGAAATGTAGTGGCTTTAATTTTGTTTAAGTCGATTAAAACAATAATTTGATGAAAGACTTGTTCTTGAAATTAGAGGGTTACTTGAGGCCGTAACCCTTAAATTTGGAAGCCTCTGGTAAGAAAATTTTGAGGATGAAATTTTTTTAAGGGGAAAGAATATAACACCTAGACGAGCTAATAAGAAACTGGGTTGGTCTATTTAACTGACCCAGATGTATGAGTTAAAGTAGGAGACAGAAAAAAAAGGCAGATCCCTATTCGACTTAGAGTAGGAGACAAACTTATATTCCATCCTAATTTTCTATGGGAGTTAGAAAATCTAGCCTCCATCGGCTATTTAAAGACCCCCACACAGCCTTCGCCTCACTGCCAATAGGTTTTACTAATCACCACTACTAGACCACCGTTGGTTTTTTTTCTCCCCTTGACTTCCAACGGCCTTAACTCACGATGCTCATAGAAGATTTTAATTGAGCACTCACCAAGTATTACAATCTGAGAGAAATTTTCGAAATTAATTAGACTTGTAGTTTGGTTTGGCTCATAAGATAAGGAACGTAATCGAGAAATTATAAGATTATTATACTAATAAATTTGAATCATACTATTCATAATGCGTGAATTTGATGAATGGTATTTTATTATTGAATATGCTTTATTTTGGAATATTATGATGATGCATGGTCGAAAATATTGAATGTGTTCGATCGATTTCGATATTGTATGATTTCTTGTATTATTGTTGAACGGAGATATAAACTGCAAGATTATTTTGAACTCTCAGCCTGACTATATTAAGGATTCTACTAATGGGGGCTAATATATTGGAACTTAGTTAGTCCTAAATATTATGTCGCTAAAAGATGTATGACATACCACAAGCAGATATGCGGTCCCGAAGGACTTTACCGCAAAATGATGCGTGGCACACCACAAGAAGATGTGATATCATGACCTTGCCACAGAAAAAATATGGTCATAGTTCATGGTTGATGAGATGAACTTAATATTTTGAAAGAATTTGGATTTATAAATGAAATTTAATTTTGAGAAAAATTAAATTTAGCATGTGTAATGTTTTGATATTGCTGCATATTGGGATTTGATTTTGAATTAATGAATTTCATATCCTTATTTTCTATAAATAATTATTTAATGTATTCTTGATTAATTTAGTTAAAGTGTTTATTACTTACTAGGCTGTCTAACTTATAATTTTATGTCATACTGTTTTTATAGATTCTGAGAACTAAGATGGTACAGAGTTATGATTGGAAGAGTGACTAGAGGCCAAAATTGACATATTTAATTTAGATCAAGATTTGAATAGAGTCAGTAAGATCTTTTAAATATTGTTGGTTCCATGTTCTATGAGACATTAAAATTTAATTTTAGTTATTTAAGGTTTGAGCATTGATTATTTAAATTTATTCTACTATTTACTTTATAATATCATGATTAGATGCCTTATATGCTTGTAGAGAGAGTTTCCTACAAGTACGCGGTAGTTGTTGCGACGCCGACTCACAAATTCAAATTGGGGGTGTGATAATTACTATGGAAGCACATGCTACTAATCGAATGACTGGATTGTTATATTCTCTTCAAAGGCACGAGCAGATCATTGGGACAATGCAGTCATATCCTTTGTTATAGTTGCATTTTTAGTAGATTTTTCCTTCATGATGTCCATAAGAGTTCAATGGATGATAGTAAGGGAAGGTAAGGCACATGATATAGGATCCATCCCCATATTGACTATGAGTAGGTGCAAGTAATGAATAATCAATTAGTGGTTTCTTCTATAGTGTGATCAAGCGGGAAGGTCAATGGTGTTGTCCAGTTTCATTTATTTAAATTTTCTACTGCAAGTATCTTCGTTTCTTTAAATTTTTTATCGTAAGGATCCTGTTATTAAAGACCAGCCAATTGAAAATTTTGATTTTCTGTAGAATTGGTAGTTAAGCTTGACGAGACCTGCCTGAAGTGTTCTTCCGGCGCTTAATAGTCTTTCAAAAATGTTTTTCGAAGTGGAAAGTTATTCTTTAAGACTGACAAAGAAGCAAGAGTTTTTTAATACCAAATGCCTTTGTTGGACTCCATTTCCGTAACACACTATCTTTGTTGCTGGCATTACCAGTTACATTGAGCAGTGATTGTAAGTACTACGTTAAGCAGTTTATTCATAATAAGTTTCTTGTTGTAATAGATGGATGATGTACATGAATTGATA
>JAOXJJ010000914.1:8160592-8195621 GCA_025769935.1 Phoenix roebelenii
ATAATCAGTACATTTTATTGTTTATTTGGACATGTCGGATTTGTCATTTGAATTAATTAATCAATTATGGATTTATTTGAATTGTTGTTTATCTTAGGCCTTGCATGATCTTTAGGGTTCTACTTTAGGGATCATGCAGCCGGTCGCGTACCGGACCCGGGTGATGGGTTCGGGGCGTGACACCTCAAAGGGGCAATGAGATTGAGGTAGAGCTAATTATAGCTATAGCCACTAAAAAGGAAGCAACTAAGCCAAGCCAGAGCATGAAGATCAAGATCAAGAGACTTGTTGTAAAAGAGTTGGTGGGAAGAAAATAGCTGCAATTAAAAAGGGCAAAGGTGGTCAGGACAACAGAGAGTTGTAGCCACTATTGAAGGGGATAGAGCTAGTGGGAAGGAAAATAAGAGAAAAGGTGCAGCCACTACTAAGCATACAGATGGTAGTAACAATAGTAGTGACAGTAATATTTCCCTTAGTAAGCTAAGGTAGTCAGATGATGAGGATGATGATTTGTTCGATGAGTATATGGATAAGGACCTTACCGATGAGCAGATGAGAACATGAACTAGGCATTCTAGGATCAACATAGATACAAATGTTCTTGCAGATGAAGAGGTAGTGGGCCAGGAGAGGAGAGGAATCTAGTAACAGCTACGAGCTCAAGAGCCTGAGTGGTAACAGTGAGTCAGAATAATAGGAGTTAAGGTACACACTATCCTACATTCAATAAAATTTCCGTTTTGAAGAAGTATATCAAGCTTATATTGGCATGAAGTTCAACTCTGCAGCTATATTCAAGAAAATGCTCAAGCTTTATTCAATTCAGGAGGGATTTAAGATCATCTATAAGAAGAGTGAGAGAAGCAGGGTTATGGCTATATGCAAGGAGTATGGATGAAGGATACATGCTTTACCATTGCAGAAGGAACACCTATTAGATTAAGACTTTCCAACAAATTCACAAGTTTGGAAGGCATTTGAGAATCATTACGTGACATTCATCTTTTGTGCAGAGAAATATCAAGGAGATAAGGGTTGATACAAACTAGAGTATCAAAAGCTTCATTTAGGAGGTGAAGAGAGATATGAAGGTTTTTGTTTCTAGGTCCTAGTGCTATAGAGTCAACGCAAGAGCAATGCAAATCATTCAAAAAAGGCACAAGAAGCGGTATTTCCACCAATGAGAATACTACCAGATCATGCAAAGAGGCCGAATGAGACAAGCTAGCCCACTTTTAGGAGGTTGTATTATTGTCTTGTTGTATCCAAGAATAGGTTTGTAAGAGGATGTAGACTCATCATTGGCCTAGATGGATGCAATCTAAAAGGATCTTCTGGAGGGCAATTCCTAGCTGCAGTGGAGAAGGATGGCAATACCAACATATTCTCCATTGGATGGGCTAAGCGTAATTATGCAGATATGTACCCATATTTTAGAACTACTAGGGTACCTCTATTTTGCCAAACTATGGCGGGTGTGTTTGCAATAGCTTAAAAGTAGAAGAGGCATCATCGCAACCGAATGAAAGAAGAGATGGTGTTAGTGGAACTACTGGAAAAGTAGAGGGGGTGGAATGATGTAAAAGTTTAGGAGGTGACTTTATTGGATAAATATCTATCTTCGGTTATGTAATTCAACTTGAAAATGTGTAAGGCATTTGGAAAATGCTTGGGATTAGAAAGCATTGGAGTACTTCCGGTGCAAAATTGCTCTTAGTGTATCAGGTAAAGCCATTTATTTAAACCAACAATAGCATTTTCATTGCATAGGTAGTTTAGAGATTATGAAAGAAGTTGGGGATAGTCTCCAAAACATCCATCCTAACCTACAAAACATCCAACCTGCAACACTCCTCAAACCCCAAAAATATTCAACCTAGGACCCTTAACATATCAAACATTCAAAATCGAGATAATATAAAACAACTAGCCACAACAACCTAGGTTGCCAGCATATAGAACACCGCCCATTTGATCTTTCTTTTGCAGCTTAAAAACTGGAACTCGAGCTCCCTGTTCCGCTGCAAGAGCTTGTTAATGATCTCCTTGTCCCTTGCATTTGAAAGTGGATCATGCCAATGGAAGAAACTATGGCCATCATTTTCCTGGAACACCAACTTAAGATTGGAGATTGAAAGCAAAAATTGGAGAATAAATATGAAAATAGGACCAAAATGGCAACATACATCATATATTATACATCCAAAGAAACATCAGCTAGGATTTGTGCTAGTCCATAATGTTCTCAAAGGTGACCTTGTCCCACATTGGAAGAAATCGATAGGGTGGGAGAAAAAGAAATCGGAACTTGCCTGAGATGCCTCCATGGTCTCTCCCTCTCCATTTCCTGCCACCCTCCCTCTTCCATCCCATTTGCTCTGGGGTTTCTCTGGTAGTAGAACCAACGATTATTAGAAACGAATCACGTGCGGTTGCATGATTTGTGATATCTTGGCACTAAGATACATCCCACAAACAACCGATACAAAGGGTAGCTAAGTCATAATATAATTTTATGCTACCATGTGATGGTCATGTAACACTATATTGTTAATGAAGAAGAATGACAGGACCAATTTGGAATGGTTTGGAAACTTAAAAAAGGGCTAGTTTGGAAACTTAAAGGGACAGTTTGGAATATTTTTTTAAAGTCGAGGGGGTGTCCCTTTGACAACTCTAAGTTGAGGGGGATCTCTATAATTTTTGCTTATTATTTTAAAGAAAGAAAATTACTAAAAAAGAAAAATAGTAAAGGTAGAAACCAGCAAAAAGGAAGACAATTATCTACATAGATAGTAACTTCTTGATTCTCACCCTCCTAACAGAGTGGGTATTAGTTGGACCAGATCCACGTGGTAAACCAGTCCAAGCATGAAGCAATACGCACAAAACCAAAGAAAAAGAAAGAGCATGCAATACACGTGCATTTGTGCGTGTTAATGTTTCATGGTTGGACCGGTCCAGACCTCTAAGAAAAGACCTCACGACCCTACATGATCTACCATAAGCAAACAGAAACTACTCTCTCAAAGTCCTTTTGATCTTCCTTATAGCAGCTCCATGAAACTCTCAACAGTGCTCTGAAAATCCTACAGGATGACAGCTTGCTGCGATAAGCATATCCCACCCAAACCGCAAGGCTTCCTAATATTCTTTAGCTACATGCAAACTAAAGCATCTACTATGGCAAGGCTATGTAGGGATCGAATGGCTCTTGCATACCGAGCCACATGCAGTCAAAGGATAATGATTCACCAACGCTGCAAGATTTGTTCCACACCGTATCTACTTTTTCCGCGGTGTGCAAAGGGTATACCATTTATCACTTTTGCACTCACTGGTCGCTCTAATAATACACCACTGCCATTCCCAGAAAGTGGCAAATTTCTTTGAGAACTGCAAACTTCTTGGTTCAGGTTGTACTTTTTGTATGAAATAATGATCGATTTTTTTTTGGCAATATCAACTGATAAATTGCTTCTTGCACAAATTTTGAAGTAGTTTAATTTTTTTCTTTCATCTATCTGCATAGATCTTGAAGCAGTTGCCGCAGGATCTAATGGTCAATGTCATGCAACCTAAGAAGTTACAAATATGTCTCTCATTTTTTTTTTCTTTTTTTGCTGAAATTGATGGTTCATACGGTTCTAGTGCGGATACATCCAATAAAATTCAAAATAATAAGTCATGAAGCGCTCTAAACAACTCTCCTTCTTTAACTTACAGAATTTTTCGGAAATAATTGGCTACATATAAAGTTACCCGGCCTGCAGTCCTATTTAACCTTTTAAAAATATATTTGGTATGAAAAGCCTCGCCGCGAAGAATGCGCAAGAATCTCTGCGGTGGCCGAGGACTCATGCGAGCTTAACAAATTAAAGGCACCGCGCTGTAAACACCGAGTCCATGCAGAGAGAAACGGGTACGTATCACAACCGCCATCAGCTCCGCACCAACAATTGATGAGCTGAACTCCTTATCCATCGCCATTGCACGAAGCACTTGGCCACCAAGTACGACCCCAGAGTAATCGACGTGCGTCAGGACTCCACGCGTGCACAAAGAACGCAGCCACTTCAAAACATCTCAAGACACGTGTCACCAGCATGATCCACCAACCGTTGTTCTCCTTACTCTATATATATATATATGTGTATACAAACACAAGCCGCCGCTCTCCCAACCCCGTGTCCTCTTTGATCACTCCTGAGTTCTAACAGATAAGGAAGGGTTATCTGAAAGCCTAGCATCTAGTTGGGAGCAGCATGGCATCCGCGGTTGGCGAACCCCCGAGCATCCTGGACCGAATGGACCGGCTGGACGCCTTGCTGGGATATCTAGAGAGGAGGGAGAGCCGAGCGGCGGCGGCGGCGGCGAAGAGCCCACGCGCATCCACGACGTCCAGCGGGACGGTCACGACGAGCGATGGCGGCAACTCGTCCGTCAACTCCTCCCCTAAGTTCTTGTCAAGAAGGTGGTGCCGCCCGGTCCACGACGTCCTGATGGAGGTCCAGGCCAAAGGCAGCCTCATGGACCGTGTCGACCACCTCGAGCACCGGCTTCTCAAGGCAAGTTGGTTTCACATATAAATCTTACTCTATCAAGCATACTCTCTACAAGTTAAGCTAATGAGCTATCATTTGTTGGTGAGAATTGAGGGGAGTCGTCATTTAGTTCTATGTCTGTTCGGGAAAATGGTTTTAATTGGGTGATTGATGATTAGTTGAACTTTTGCAATTGGAGGAACAGATAGAGGACGAAAAGAAGAGGGAAGAGGAGGAAAGGAGCCCGAGGAGCGGCGACAAGAGCAAACATGGGAAAGGGTTGAAGAGTCTGGTGAAGTCTTGTGTGAAGGGGAGCCTCAAGACGAAGGACTGAGTGAACCAAGTCTTCCCGAGCTTTTTCTGGAGCCGCTTCTCGTTTCATCTGCTCGTTCCCTCGTGAAAATAAGCACCATGTTTTTCCCACCTTGAGAGAGTGTTTGGGCTTTCTATGTAGTGGTCCAAAAATGGGAGGAAGGGATGTCTTGCGCTCTGTGCAGGAAGCCCTTGAAAGCGTCATGTTAAGTATATATAAACAACAAATATGTAATAAGAAGCAGCAGTTAAGGTTTTTGTACAGTAGGGATGGGTAGCCACGTGCTTACAAAATCATTACAGGACACATGCTAATCAAAAGATTGTTGATAATATGATTTGGGGTAAGCAAAATAATTTTAAAAAATAATGATTTATATCATATTCATTTAATTAACTCTGTTATGTGCTGAATCCTCTCGTCCCTATTTGTCTAATTTTGTTCTAAATTGTTCCATATTATTTTGTATCTTGTTTCTCGATGAAATCAAATCGATTTATTGACAAATTAGGAGCTGTAGATTTAATTAAATATTTGTTGGCATTTTTTCTCTCCTATCTAGAGGTGTGCCAGAGAATTTGTAGTTACAGAAAATTTGGTTGGCCGGTGAAGAAAGATTAAATTTTGGTACCATTGATATTTGATCAATTGGAAAGATGATGATAGGGATCGAATATAGAATTAAATTTTGGTACTTTAATTTTCAAGAATTTTTGTCATACAGCTGTTCGAAGAGTTGCAGAGGAGGATAAAAGATTATAGTGTTAGGCTATAATAGAGATATAATATTAGGCTAAGTAAAAATGTAGTGTTGGATTATAGTAAAAAATTAAATTATACTCTTTAATATAAAAAATAGATTAAAATAAGATAAAAAAGCTAAATGTATTAATCATCAAAGAATCATTTATATAGTGTACAAATTTAATATTTATAGTAAAATAAAATAACTGTCCACTGATTCCTGCCCACACCTGCTTCTACTGCTGGTGGGTGCGTAAAATAACATCAGTTGTTTTCCACTACCGCACGTCTTCATTTAGTACCAGCTATCAACTAGATCTTCCACTATATGTCAGGCTAATAGTCATACTCGATCTTGTACTATATGTCAGGCTAATAGTCATACCCAATCAGTTGAATCTCTCTTGATGTAAATATTATCACAAATTAATAAAAATGCATTTATGAACTCAAAGTAGCCAAACCAATCGCAAGACACTTGGCAAATAATAGAATATGATTCACGGCCAACTCCCACGTCAAAGAAAAAACAGAAATTTAATTGCCAGTACCTCCATAGACGCCACTGTAATAGAAAGCCCCGTTGACTGACTGTGTAATTACCGGTCCACAGGACCCTTGCTTCTTTAACATCCAATCCCTATCCCATCCCTCCCCACTATGAAATGCCAACTCTACCCTTCTCCACCCATTCCCTCACCTACTAAAAAAAATTTTGGATTCCTTATCCACCAACTCCGAACAAAATGGCCTTCCCTCCACGAAGTATGCATGGATAGATGCCATCTCTTGTATCCTCACTTCGGGATAAAGCTCCATCGCACCAACACACAACACCATGTGTTGGGCTATGTTGCCTCTCGCATTGTAGCTAGTCGAAAAAATGCATCCGTAATCGCCAACCATGCCTCAACTTCGCCACCCACAAATCCTTATAGGCTATAGGCAACCGATGCTTGGGCCAGGCGGTTGTCCATCAAGATGGCACTACAAGAGAACTTGTCTTTTCCGACAATTTATAATGTATATATCGATGCTTTCTAAAGCGTTGGAAAAGCATCGACAATATCAGAGTGGAAATTCTTTTACTAAGCATCGGCAATATTACGGTGGCAATATCAGGACGTTATTAAGTGTCGAACAACTATATATCTTCTCATATCCAAGATCTAATTCTTTTACCAGTTTTTTAGCTTCATAAGAAAATGATAGTAAATAAACACCTTCCGAAAATACATCCTTTAATAATTAGAGAAGCATAATAAAAGACTTGCTAGACCACTCATTCAAATATTTCAAATGAAATAAATTGATGCAGCACCGATCACTGGAGGAGACTGTTGTGGCGACGGAAGAGGGAAATCAGGAGAAAGAGGGAGGAAGAAGAAGAGAGGAGGAAGAGAAGAAGGAGAAGAAGGATCGAAGGAGGGAGAAAGAGAAGAAGGAGAGGGAGAGAGAGGAGAGAAGAACGTGGGAAGGAAGAAATCTTAATTCACTTTCATTAAAACCCTAATCATAATGAGAGTCTCCTATTTATAGGGCTCAAAATAAGAAATTAACACAAAACTCCTTATATACAAATAATTTCCAATAAAGCCCAAAATAACACAAATAAAACCCTACAACCATAAAGATGCAAACAAGCCCAAAAATAAAACAAGAATAAAATTCAAAAATAAGAATGATGGACTAGACAAGCGGATGATCAGCTCTGATGTCCCCATCAACTCCTCTCAGGTGAAAAAAACTCGACCCCGTCGAGTATAGGTCTGACCAGCTGTCGTAATCCTCCAGAAGATCGGGGTCAAGGCGTTGCAACTCAGCTCTCGAGATCCACGTCACGTCAGACTTTGGTCGTCTTTCTACCGAACAAAGTAACGTTGGTAACCGCCTTTTCTAGTTGACATAATTTACTCATCTAATATATGTTCTATTTGTTCTTTACGTGCATGAAATTTTGGAGGTAGCGGTTCAACAACAGGTAATGGGTCAGGGTGATCAACAAAGGTGGATATATCAACAAAGAGGTCAGAAGACATGAATGTTGTCTTTTTGTATGGGATTAAATCTTGAATATTAAATGTTGCACTAATTCTATAGTCTTCATGAAGATCTGCAATATAAACATTCAAACTGATTTTTCATAGGACGTTGAACGGTTCCGTACTACGAGCTTGCAATTTTTTGAACATTCCCGAAGAAAGTCGTTCAAGCTTAATTCTTACCATGACGTAGTATCTTTCACTTAGCTCTTTATAATGTCTGAGTAAATCAGTGAAAAATTTATATTTTAAGTTATTAAAGTGAATGCACTTGCTGATTTCTTGAAGCAATGAATGTGGGTGCAATGCGAATAAATGTGCAGACTCAGATACTCTATATCGATGAGATATGGGGATCACGTCTATAGACTACCTAGGTTTGCAACCATGTACCACGTCGAATGGACTCATGCCTATGGACTTATTGATCGAACTATTATATGCAAACTCAGTGGTCAGTAATATTAAATCCTAGGTCCTAGCATGTTCACCTACCAGATATTTTAACAGGTTTCTACAGTTGACAACTTCAGTCTGGCTGTCGGTTTAAGGATGACGGGCAGAAGAGAATTTCAGTTTGGCGCTTATCATATACTAAAGGGTTTTTCTAAAGTAACTCATGAATCTAACATCCCTATCAGACATAATAGATTTTGAAGGGTCAGGGGGTCTAACGACTTCATCGAAATAAAGTTTGGCAATTCTAGAAACATCAAAAGTCTTAGAACAGAAAAGAAAATGAGCCATATTTGAAAATCGATACACAACCACAAAATGCAATCGTGCTTGGTAGAAGTACGTGAAAGCCCTAACATAAAATCCATAATGACATATGGCCATAGGCATTCGAGACGAATCCGAATTTGGTGGTACTTACTCTTCAAATCAATCTTAGAAAAAATCTTGGCACCAAACATAGAATCTAAAAGGTCGTTTAGCCTAGGAATGGAAGAGCGATACTTAACCGTGAGTTTATTGATGGCACGGCTATCAATGCACATCCTCCAAGAACTATCTTTCGTGGGGTTGAGGAATGCAGACACAGTATAGGGGCTTAGGCTTTCACAATCATACCCTCTTATGAAGAGTTCGTCAACTTGATGCTTCAACTCAGCACATGCATTTGGGTTGAGCCTATGATAAGAAAGGGTAGACAGAGGTGCTCGAGGGACTAACTCAATTGCATGATGGATATCACGCATCAGAGAAAGTGCAACCGGAAGATCATCAGAGACTACAGAATGAAACTCCTCTAGAAGGGGAGTTATCATAAGGGAATGGTCAAGGTTGGATTCCTCATTGATAGCTTTAGCCACATGTGCCCATATAGGAGACTGACTCTCGATATTTTTTACTACCTCTTTCGAAGTAGTGATGTGAAGTGATGTGTTTGTTCTTAGGTCAACAATTTTCTTTTGGGGATCATTTTGGACAAATTCTAATCAGGTGAATTCGTCTTCAAAGTCTTCTACATAATATTCTATATTTGGTTCATAGACTTTTTTGATATATTCGGCCTCTTGGTTTCCAACTTCTGGCTCAGTAATCAGGTAAATCTTAGTAGAATATTGAGACGTTATGTGGCAGAATTGTTGACACCTAGAGCATTGGGTTTGGTTCCTATGGGAATGGGGAAGGACTATAGGTGGTGCGGCCAAACCAATTTTAGGTTGGGCTGCAACGGAGGTTGGTAGTTTAGGGGTCCTAAAGTTTCGCATGAGCTCACGGACCTCTTGTTTGATTTCTTTTCTTTGAGCTCGTATGGCAGCGAACTGGTCCATGAGAAATTTTCAGGACTTCGGAATCCATAGTAGCTAAGGGGACTTTTGGTTGGTCGGTTTGGTACTCCTTGTCACTATGGTTTGACATGTAATGATAACACTATGTATGATGATGTAAAATGCAATGTCACAAATGAAACCCTAATAAATATGATGCAGGACCAAATTTGATACAGGACAACCTACTAATGCAATCTATTATGATTTCAGAGATCAGTAAATTTTTACAAGAATAACTTAAAGTTTAAACATTGCTAATTTTTACTTCGGTTATTCGGAATTAAGGATTAAGATTATTTAATTTAAGAAATTAGATTGCAATCAAGTAGTACAATTGTTCTGATCCTAAAGTAATCTGATCGAAGAATGTTGAGGAACGTCCTGTTCGTAGGGTGTACTAATTTAATATTAAGATTTGATGGTTGATAGGACGGGTTTGAAAGTAGGGATTTCTATGTTTTGAATTTTGACAGCAAAAGTAAGTTTCAAGAATGTGGCTATCATACAAGAGAACTAGAATATAATTAAATGAACTAGCCCAAGAAAAGTGAAAACTTATCATCGGTCGCGAAGTAGGAGACCAGTGTTATTTGCTCGTGGGCGATGATCAGGAGTGCGGCTGTAGCTGATGGACCCTTCAATTGGCTTCAATTGGCTTCAACTTGAGTCTGATCACAACAAATTGGCAAGTTTGCTGGGCCCTCAACTTGAAGAGGCCTGCAGGTTTTGTAAGCCTGATGGATTGGGCCTTAGAAGAGAGAAGTAGCTCAAGTTATGGGCTTTGGGCCAGTTGGTCTTGGACCTGTGAGGAGGATTGATGCCAGGTGTGGGTTGCATGGCCGTTAGTGGATGGAAGGGGGAGATGGGTTGGAGGAGTGGGGGTTTGATGTGCGGGGCTCAAGGGCCTTGGTGAGAGGGAAGTGGGGGTCGGGTGTGGTCTGAATAGGAGGGGGCTTTTCCTGGTGTTGGGCCCGAGTGTGGTCTCTGATAGCTGGAGAAAGAGGAGAAGGGTTGGTTGGCTAAAAGGGAGAAGGATTTGTGTGGAAGAAGACGTCAATGGCCGAAATGGAAGGGGGAGGGTTCGAGATGGTGACGGGCGGCGGAGGAGTAGAGGAGGAGGAAAGAGATGAAAGAGGATTTCGAATGGAAGAGGAACAGGATGGAGGCACCGACGGTGAAGTGCGGTGGTGGAGGAGTTGCGCTCAGGATGCTTAAAGGGGGGCAGAGAGCGGAGGCGAAGCCGGAGGCGGCGGTAGACTTTGGCGGCAGCAAAAGAGGGAGATGGAGAGCAGTGGTGGGCGGATGCGGAGGCGTGAAGTGGCATCGGCAGAACAACGATGACGGCGACTGCGGCGGCGGGGAGCCGCGATGGCGGGCGGCGGAGACAGGTGGAAGCGACACGAACGGAGGAAGAAGGTAAGCAGTTCCTTTTTTCCTTCTTTTTTTTCCTCTTTTTTTTTCTTTTTTTCTCTTTTTTTCTTGTTTTTTTCTTTTTTTCCCCTCCGGAATGGATCCGGGCTGGTGGCTACGGGCTAACGGATTCGAAACTTACCCGTTAAGGCTGATCTCCTTCAACCTCTCGACGGTTGCGGGAGGTCGCGCCGATCTTCACAGCGCTGGCTGCGGGTAAGGCTCTGTATCTTGCGGCGACGGGATGGCCGGTCACGGGCTCCGGCCGGCGGCGGCCTCCGACGGCAAATCACGGACGACGAGTGGTGGTGAAGGCGGTCGCAATTGAAGGGGATTGGAGACAATGAAGGCAGGATCGGACGTGGAAGGGGCGACGTTCCCAAGTTTGCCACAAGTTGATTGTGGGCGGCGCGGGCAAACTGGCGGCGCTACTGGCGTTGTGCGCGGCCTTTCCTTTTTTTTTGGGCTGCTATGGGAGGATCCGATGGAAGGGTGATGTTTTCTGTCTTCCCCTTCTGTGTGAGAGCCGAGAGAGAGAGAGAGGGATCCCCTTTTCTAGTGAACAAAACTGATAGAGGGAGGTGCCCTGTCCTGGTTGTTGGTGGGAACCGAGGGAGAGGAAAGAAAAAAAAGAAAAGAAAACTAGATCGGGGCTTTGGCAACAGAGGTAAAGCCGGCTGGCTCTGATACCAAGTTGATGTAGCACCGATCACTGGAGGAGGCTGTTGTGGCGACAGAACATGGAAATCAGGAGATAGAGGAAGAGGAGGAGGGGAGGAAGAGAAGAAGGAGAAGAAGGAAGGAGGGAGAAAGAGAAGAAGGAGAGGGAGAGAGTGGGGAGAAGAACATGGGGAGGAAGAAATCTTAATTCAATTTCATTAAAACTCTAATCATAATGAGGGTCCCCTATTTATAGGATAACACAAAATCCCTTATACACAAATAATTCCCAATAAAGCCCAAAATAACACAACTAAAACCCTACAACCACAAAGATGTAAACAAGCTCAAAAATAAAACAAGAATAAAATCCAAAAATGGTGGACTAGACGAACAGATGATCAGCTCTGATGTCTCCGTCATAAATGCACAAGAAAAAAATCTTCATAAAATTCTTACACCTCGAATATAGTTCTTGATCACAATCTTTCACCAAGTTATGATATCGAGCTATGTCATCAGAATATATAGGTTCCTCAACATGCATAGAATCAATAACTATGCACTCATCATCTATTACAGCTGCTTCTTGTCCTTCACTAAAATTTGTTAAATTTCTAATACTATATTCAAGAGTATCTTTGAGTAAGCTCCTTCTATCATCTTCTCCTACAGAATTTCTTTCCATGTTACTGGATTCAAAACTTAAGGTATGTTCTATATAGGAGGGTTGGTTACATGGAGACGGCAATATGAACTCTCCATGAAATACCCATTCAGTATAATCCTTTAGAAAACCATTCCACACTAAATGTTCTTCAACAGTATTTGGAGTGAGAGAAGAACTATTTACACATTTTTAATATGGACATACAAAACTTTTCGTTCATATTAGATTTCTCAAAAGCAAATTTAATAAAATTTTACACTCTATCTAAATATTCGGCATTAGATCTCGATTTATTTATCTAACTTTTGTCCATTCTATTAGAATATTGATTGAACTGCAACTTATCTAAAAGATATATAAAATTAGGGTACGAAGAAGGATGGCATAAAATTTATTTGACAAAAAGATCAAAGAAGAGGATGTTAATGAACATGTGGTTTTATATGTCCCTTATTTGTCTTATTCAAATGGGCTCTGTCTTTATGCTTCTGTTTTTCTAAGCTATTGCTATTGTCCAGAAGAATATAGAAATTAAACACTCAGTGAACAAAACTCAAGCAGTGTGCTTGCAGTCAAGGACTTGGGCCACGGCAGCCCAGGCCTATCATAAAGCCTACAGATTTGAGAGAATTCTTGTCATCCAAGGTTTACTATGGAGGATGGATGAGCTGCATCAACTCCCTATTATTTGTATGCTTTAGTTCCAAGGGACATGGAGTATAGCTGGGACACACTTATCCATCGATTGAGAGATCATTCTACTTTCCCAAGCTCATTTCTATTGAAGGTGCCCTTAGCCGGTAGCTGGCGGATAAAGGTCACATTTTTCTGCTGTTAACTCGTTTCTCTTTACTTTTCCAATCATTTATCTTGTGTAATCTTACTGTTCCTCTAGAATGCATCGGTGCTTTGGAGGTCACTTTTGAGTGCTTGTAGAGAACATGGGGATGTTGGATTGGCAGAGAGAGCAGCAAAGTAGATGAGTCTTTTTGATAGCTCTTGTTACATTCAATTGTTGAATGTTTATGCATTGATGGGCAGATAGGATGATACAAAGAAGGTGACACTACAGAAAAAATAGCCTTTTTTTGACTCTGATCTGCCGATGCTAGAAAGAAGTATCAGCAATTAAACTAAGACGATATTTATAAGCATCGTCGGAAGCCAATATTAAGACGATGCTTTTCAGTAGCGTCTTCAGAAATTAAACTAAGATGATGCTTATAAGCATCATCGAAAGCCGAGGGAAGACTAAGACGACGCTTATAAGCATCGTTGGACACCAAGATTAAGACGATGCTTATAAACATCATTGGAAGCCAAAGCCAGGAAAGATTAAGACAATGCTTATAAGTGTTGTCAGAAGCCAACATTAAGATGGTGCTTTTAAGTGTCATCGGAAGCCAATAATAATCCCAAACCCATCGCTGATACAGCATCATCCTGATTTCCCTCTTTCCTCTCCTTCCTCTCCGGCACTCGAATCGAGCGACCCACCCGCCGATCTCTGCCTCCCCGATTTCTTCCTTTCCTCTCCTTCCTCTTCGGCTCCCGAATCGACCGACCCACCCACCAACCTCCGCCTCCCTGATTTCTACATTTTCTCTCCTTCCTCTCCGGGGCTCGAATAGACCAACCCACCCTCCGATCTCCGCCTGCCCAATTTCCCCCTTTTCTCTCCTTCCTCTCCAATGCCCAAATCGACTGACCCACTCGCCGATCTCCACCTTTGCCAGTCTGCGTAGGTCTCCTTCTCCTCCCCCTCTTCGGCACCTCCTTCTTCTTTGCCAACTTCCTCCTCCTTGTTGCCCTATCCACCGCCAATCCGCAGTGTTCTTTGAAGATCCGTCCAACCACCATCCTCCGATCGACTGCCTCCTCCGTTGCAAATCTTAGTCGATCTTCCTCCACGTTGATAAGTTTCTATGTCCAGAATATTCTCCTTTTGGGTTGTTATTTAGATTTTGGCATATAATTTTAGAAAATCTAGGGATTTCTAAAAGTTTGTTGTGAATATTTTTTGTACATTTATTCATAGAGAAATCATATTCTTTTTATTGTAATCTTCTTCAAATGAATAATTTTATTCTAAAATTTTGTTTCTATCGGTATGGCATCTTGACCAAGGATACGAGTTGCGGCAGCATGGCAATGGAAATGGTAGCTCCATGCAGCACCAAGTGTATTCCATGGTAGTCTAAACATTGAATACTTATTGGCATCAAATAAGTACAATAGTCAAAAGAGCTTAAGATTTATGTTTTTATGATAGTATAGATCTTAGACATCATGTGCCAAGAAAATATCTTTGTCATCAGATGATCCAAACCTAAAAAGTTACATCATGAATTATTAATAATATTAATAGTCAAATAATCAAGTATTTTTATATGTAGACCAGACCATCTACTATGTGAGATGCATAAAGTTGTATTAAGATTAAAGTCGAAGTATACTTAAATATATTTGAAGTATATTTAATAGATCAGTGTCTAATTTTGTTTATTATTTTTAGATAAGTTGCAGTTCAATCAGTATTCTAATAAAATGGACAAAAGTTAGATAAATAAGTCAAGATCCAGCAAAGAATATTTGGATGGAGTTCAGAATTTCATTAAATTTGCTTTTGAGAAATCTAATATGAATGGAAAGATTTCATGTCCATGTCGAAAATGTAAATAACTATTTATAAAGACATAATAAGGGTGTGCCAAGAGGATATGACCATCCTGTCTGATTCAATTACTTATAAAACATACATGATAATAAGGGCAGCTATAACGTTGACTTGGTAGTTGAAATCAGGAGATTTTGTAGTCACAAGGAGACTTATTATCCACTCACCTTTTCTTGCATTGTAAAGGAAAGCACATAAATGTATTTCTTTTCACCAGCTAATGGTTTTCCATTGTCTTTCTATTGCAAGTCATACAACATGCCAGGAAGGAATGAAATTTCTCGTCAATGTTGGATCTTTTCCCTTTCTCGCCATTTCTTAACTGCATTTCTTTCTATTTCCCTTTTACCAATCTCCACCTCCATTGCAATGGAGACTAAAGAACTCCTTGAATTAAGAAGGCAATTAAATGATCCTATATATGAGTTATCTTGAGAGTTGGAAGGAACCCAAGTCCTTCTGCCAATTTGTTGGGGTCTCTTGTGATGACTATTGCCAAGTCATCAGAATTTCTTTTGCAAATTTATTATTCTTTGGCAAGATATCACTTATGATGGTATGGGCGTCGCGATCATAGGAGAAGGTGATGATGGTAATAGGAGAGATGGAATTTTTACTTTTTGTTTGTAGGTCAGATTTTCTACTTCGAGCTGACCTTCTTGTTCGAGCAGACCATCCAAAAAGACTAACCGAGCAAACCAAATTATCGTGCCCTAGTTCATTCAACTCTGTCAAGCCAGATTTTGGTGGCAACAGAAAGCAACCTATTATATTTTCACCTCCTTCCAGTTTGACTCCAACAAAGCATTTCCCCCTATTTCAATTCCTACCCTCTAACTGAGAAGAGATTTGAGAACCGTTGAACTCAACCTCATCGATGAATCCTATATCCTTCATAATCAAATATCTACCCATCGTTCTATCAACGCCTCGATCGGGTACCAGCATTGTTGAGTTCTCCTAATTTGAATCCAAAACCATTACAGTAATGGAACTCTAACACAGATAATCACATGGCTAGAATTGAAAGTGATAGCTTGAGCCCACGAAAAATGTAAGTTATCAATCCGTTGGTGTGTAAACAAAATGGGCCAGGAAAAGTAGAAAAACAAGAAAAAAAAATAGATGGAAGTTTTCTTTGTTGGAGAAAACGGACGATTAATCTACCCTCATGTAGAAACTTGGATGAATGCTGCATTTTCCTTTTATATTTATTTAGCAATACGTGTGGCAGATGGGTCGAGTTGGAAAGATTGAAAAAGATATGGAAGAAAAAGATGAAATAAAGTAGAAAAGTATACTAGTGATTTTAGAATTAGAGAAAGTGGGTAGGAATTTGGAGTTATAAAAACTATTATTGTTGGACCATATTATAGCTTTGTTCATTAGGGATTAAAAATTATAGGCCAGACTATGAAGGGACCGGGAGTTAATTTTCCCAAGAAAAAAAAATGGATCCAAGCTTGACTAGCTTTGCACTAATTCTTGCATCGGCATTATAGGCTCAAGTGGATGGAGACAAATGAGCTAGCTTGCATCTTAAAGAAGAATAAACATGGGCATAGGTCACCATTATTTTTGGAAGACTAAAAGGTATTTCTCGAATGTCAGAAGCTCTCTTCTTGATAATTTTAAAGTATTTAATAAAAATTTTAAAATAATTATTTTCAAAAATTAAAGATATCTATTATAAAAAAAGTTCCACTTTAGAGCTTTCGAGTAAAAGCTCTACTTAAAATGAGTGAAAAAAAGACCCAGATTCGAGTCCTAAAAAATAATTTAAAAATAATTTACAAGTTAATAATATTTTATCATACAATGCAATACAATATAATATAATATAATAAGTATACAATATAATATTATATTATAGTAATATTATATTGTTGCCATTTTATTAATATAGTATAATAATCATATCATGTTAATCATATTATAATAATATTAATATTATGTTATAATAATATATAATATAACATTTTTATAATGCACTAAATAATAATATCATATTAATTATACTATCATAATATTATTATAATATAACATTATTACAAAAATATTATTATTATTAAAAATTTAAAAATTACATTATCTATTATATTATTTAGATTAAGTACTAGGCTAAATAATTTATGAATTAAGAATACTCTATAATAACAATTTTTTATAGTACAAAAAGTTAGATAATTAAAAGCATTACGTAATATTAAAGCACTCTTTCAGTTTGGTTAGCAAATAATTATTAAAGTTTAATAAAAATATACTTACCAAATAATAAACAGCTTTTAAAAAAAAACCTACTAGCAAAAATTTTATTGTCCAAAATTGTATGGATAAAAACTCTACTAAATATAGTCATGCCAAACAAAATTTGTCCTAAAATTTTGTTTCTCCCAATTTTTATCCTTTTTCTCAAAAAATCCCAGACTTATCTCCAGCTGTCCGAGGGAAGTTCATATTTGGTACAACGAAATACGGCTTACACCTATTGGAACTACCATCATACAATGATATGCGGGTGCCTCAGTCTAAAAAGGGAAAATTTGCAAGTTGGCAAGATATTATAGAAAATCATGCAGGGAATTCACTCTTGATTAACTTTGCAATGACTCATTAGATGATAAGTATAGTTTTTACATACATGCACGTACATACGTGTGCACATGCAGACGTACATGTACGTGTGTGTGCACGTGCAGACGTACACGTATGGTCTGCCGTACCGGTCCGTACCGGCCGGTACCGACCCGTACGTACCGGTCCGACCTGAGACCGGTACCGGATCAGCGTGAAATCCGATACCGATAGTTTATTATTGAAGAACCGGTACGGAACCGGTACGAAACCGGTTTCGTACCGGTACCGGTACGGCGGACCTTGCGTACACGTATATGCAAGTGCATGTGTGTGTATACACGTGTAAGCACGTACATGTGTATGTAGATGCGTTGCGGACTTCATGGAGGGCCACAAAAATCAGTTTGCTCAAAATGCTACACAAAATTGGTAGGCTGTCTGTCGAACTTATAGGGAAACAAAAATCAGTTTGTAGGGCAACACGAAAATCAGTTCACTCGACCACACATAAATTTCCAGAAGTTGTAGCGCTCTCTTTGGAAGCGAGTTATCACTTACAGGCACACATGGTTCCTGCACCAACACAATTACAGTAGGAATGGACTACAAGGAGGATGGACATGCATCTCAAGGCTATAACAGCAGCTCCCCAGAAAATTCTGTAGTTTGGATCAAGCATATGAAAACAATATATTTTAAAGAACAAATATAACATGTTACATGGAGCTCATAGAACTCACCTAATCCCCTTGAAAGTCCCCTTGATCAAAACCAGCATCTACCATCCAAGTTTTTCTCAGCTTTTAGCTTTGAAAGCATTACATTCCTTTGACCGGAACCGAGATGGTCCTCCAAAGAGACAAAGCATTAATCCATTCCATTCTTTCAAAAGAACTGTCAAACTATACAACAAAAAGCTGAGATTAATGGACGTGCTGAGTGTTCTCAAAATCCATACACTGCTCAAGAGCCATTCTGACTCGAAGCTGCAACACAGAAAAGGCCATTAAAAGTTAAGATCAACAGTAACACCTGTAAATCTAAGATGAAAAGAAGCTTGCATTCGGATGCTAAAGATATAAAACCTTGCAATCCAAGCAGGGATCATTGACCATAGTTTTTATTTGAGATATTATCCCAGCATCTCGGAGTCTTGCAACCCTAGTAGATGAGCATAAACCATCTCGATAGGTTAGGTTAACTATGCACCACACAGAAGCCACTCTTAGTAAATTTTCCTTGCTCTGCAAAAACTTAATAATGAACGAGGGGTTGTTCCCATTTGGTTGCGGTGGAACAAGACAATTCAACACCACCTCCTTATGAAACTCATTCCCAGCCGCAATATTAGCAAGCAAAAACATTCCCTGAGAAAAAAGTTTAACAGGTCATAAAGAATGTCAGAAGCAACAACAATAATAATCTCCATACTTTGGAAGATTCATATAGATTGTTCAATGCTATCATACTGTGTCCTTTTAATAAACAAGATATGGATTGGAAGACAATTACTTTTAGTGGTAGCATTTCTATGCACCAATAAAAAGTTCTGATCAGATCTCTCAAGACCTGTACTAAAGTATTAGTAGATTCTGCTTCTTGGTTGCAAGCCCACCCAATCCATAGACAAGGAGGACTGTAATGTAAGATAATTTTGGCCTATTTTCAGGCTCATTTTAATCTTATGTCACCCATATATTGAATATGCAACCTAGCTATGAAATGAACATTTCCCTTTTGATATCTTGATAATAGTCTCATTTATCATAAGAATACCCACATTAAAGCTAGAAGTTGACAGGAGAATTTTGTAATTAGACATGAGCAAAAGACTGACCTGCATGCATACTCTTGGAGAGGAAGCACTATGTAATATTCTAGTGAGAGCATTTATAATGGCACCATCTTCTGCAAAAGCATGCTCAAAAGTGTCTCCACATCCATCAATGAGATTGCTAACCAGCGCCAAGGCCTGCTCTTGAATAGGATGTTCAGAATCTGCAGCATTTTATATCATTAACTGTTTATTCTACTGTTTAATATATCATTTTATATTATGAATTATGTCTTCTAATGTCTAATATATTATTATGAAGTAGGGTCAAAAAGAATATAGAATTACCACATATTAGGCTAGCCAGATTGGATACTGTTAGCTCCATAAGAACACATTCTTTATCTTTTCTGTCTGCAAGGAACATCAGGTTCCTCAAAGCCCATACAGATTTCAGTCTGAGTGTTGAATCCATGGACTTGGCTAGTTGAACAAGCTGTGAAACACCTCCACATTGAATAAAAACAGACTTTCGAGTTGCAAAGTTGACAGCCACATTGCAGATAGCACCAAGCGCAGCAACCTATAACAAAAATATTACCAAAGAAAATCATTCAATCTCTTATATACTGTCACTACAAAATTTTGATCTACCAACTAAAAGCAGTAATCAACAGCAGTAGACTCCAGAGCTATATGGTGATGTCCAGTTCTAGATACGTCATGTGGACTAGGATCCTTCAGTAAGGATGCCAGAATATCAACATGCTATGAACAGTTTTGGATATTTAAATTATTAGCACAATAATGCTCAGAACATTGAAAATTTGAAATACAATATCAGTAGGGAACTGCCACAGACCAACAAATTTGTATTTGATTCTCATAAAACAAAATAATCACAACAGGAAAATTTTTAAAAAATGAACTAAACATGAAGATGTAGCCAAAAAGCCAATGGAAGAGAGAAATTCAGATTTTTCCTTCATGCATGATGATCTTTAACTCCTAATGCGACATCTGTACATTCTTTGACCTATGTAACTTGTTTTTCTCTTTCTTATTTGACCATAAACTGTAAAACTTCCATACCATCTTTATTCAAAAGATGTAGTTTGTCCTCGATCTCATTTGTTTCCTTAGCAGGACAGTTTGTTGCTTAGACTTGTACATTCTTAGTTATCAGGAGCTGAGGCTCTAATAATGAGCTGAGGCTCTAATAAGGAACAATAATGTACAAGTCTATCTCCCCCAAACATGCATCTTTTTCTCCCCCAAACATGCATCTTTTTCTCCCCAAATGAACAATAATGAGCTGAGGCTCTAATAAGGGTTTGAGATCAGATCAGGATGAGTGTCGTAGGGCATGAAGGAAGAAGCCTAACAGGCACGGGTGGTGGCTGGCGGGTCCAATGTTATGAAGATAATACTGAGTCGTGAAACATAGAGGGTGTTAGATCAGACCAGATTGTGGATCAAGTCACATATGTTAAGATTTTTCCCTAGTTATTTCAAATATTTTGTAAAAACATGAAACTGTGAAACTTGATAAAATAAGTCAATATAATGTCAAAGATGAAAAGCCAAAGATATATGAGCTCTACTTTCCACCATCATAAGCCAAATAAAGCATATCCCATGAAAACAACGTTATGTCCATCATTCAACATAATTATGTTCTACCTATCAACACAATTATCCTAAATAGAACAATTTAGGAAAAAATGATAAGGTTTTAAGAAATGGCTGTAAAATTATAAAAACTTGCCTCTTGCTTCAACTCCATTAACTCCTTTTTTTCACTTTCTATAGGTTAAAAACCCACATGGCTAATGGACTTGCTAACTTTATGTGCTTGAGGCTTATGGGGAATAATAAAGCCATTTAGCCAAGAGTGAATTGTATAAAATGGAAAATGAACTGCTACATAATTTAATATACAAATAACATGATGAACTTGGATCCTGTGATTTAAAGGATTGTGTGATTCATTATCTGATTTAAAATTTTATGACTAATCCCAACCCATGGATAAGATTCAGATTGCTTAGGGCTATGCAATCTTGATCATGGATCATAAGATTCGATAACAATGGACAGGTAAAGAAAGATGCATGGGAATTAGGGCATGAAGTAATCAAACATTGTATGCATAAGTAATTAGGCACCCAAGCATTTCTAAGTGCACTTGGAGACAAGTGATGCTAGTAAAATGTCGGATACAAAAAAGAACAAAATCAATTTCCAGGTTCTGCTTCAATCATATTTCAACCGACAAAGAAGAAAGGAGGCACGTCAATTAAGCTTCTCATTCTCTTCTAAACCACACGCTTACATTTAGACATAAAGGATAAGACGATTGGTACCTATACAACTCAACTCAACTAAGTCTTAATCCCAAACTAATTGGGTCGGATACTTGAATCCTTTTGTTCCAATCTACTCGCTTTGGGGCTATACTTTCTAAAAGATATTGAGATATCAAGTCCTTCCTTATTACTTCATCCCATGTAAAAAAGACATAAATGCCATTTCTAGGGCTTAAACCTGGGTCGCAAGCGTAAAAGGCGGAATACTCAACACTATACTACAACGACCTACAGCACCTATATCATTTTGGTTGTCATTTACTTCACTCCATGATCCACAGCTGCATTCTTTTGTGCATCTAGCATATGTAGGGGTGCACATGGGTTTGGGTCAAACAGAGAAGCAAACTGAACCAATGTTGAGGGGTCCATTTGGTTTGGATTGATTTCGGTTCTAATTTTTTGAAACCCAATTGGATTGGTTCGGGTCTAGTTTAGGGGTTGGGTAACCTAACCCAACTCAAACCAATCCATACATGTATTACATACACACACACATATGTGTGTGTGTGTATGTATGTATGTATGTATGTATTTGTATAAGAGATATATATATTGTATTATGTTTAATTAACATTTGCTTATGCTTGTATTAAACATTTGGATGATGACCACTCTCTTTTCTCCTCTTTTACAAAATAATTTTGTCGGTTCTCTCTTAACTTTTTGGCATTTAGAAGATAAATTTGTGGTTAATGTGATGGATAATATGTTTTTTAATAAATCAATGCTTTATTTTCTTTTTTAAAGGAAAAACATTGACCCAAGAACTAACCCAATATTGATTGTGTTTAGTTAGGTTGTTTCACATTCATCGATTTGGTTCCAGTTCCAAAAATCAAGATCCAATTGGGATTGGGTCGGGGTCCCAATTTAGCTTCTAACCTAAACCAATTTGACCCATATGCACCCTTAAACATATGTATCCCAACTTGAGGTAGAGAGATTTAATTTTATATTTGAGAAATATTCAGCCTGAGGTCGAATATCCAACTTTTATTTATCTTTGAACACCAATATTGTGCCTCCTAGAAACAAAAGCATCAAACCTAGCTTCCATGGCAACAATTATTTAAACCAAGTTTACCCCAAAAGACTCTAAGAAAGTAGTACAAGTTATAACAAATGCTAAGTTATCTTAGATCAAAGCATCAATCTAGAACTAAGATCAACATTAATTATCATAGTGGAAAGAAGAGAAAGGAATCAAAGAAAGAAGGATAGGAAAAAGAGCAAATAACAAAGTAGAATGTTTGGCTCTAACATCAAATTATTGCAAGCCTACTTGGGAGTGCCTAGCTTTTGCATGGCTCAATTAAAAGGGCTGAAAAATTTAGGAAAACAAGGTAGAAAAGAACAATTTTCTACTTGTTGGGGGAAATGGACCACCCCACAAGTACAATTAAAGCACTCAAATTCGACGGCAAGCCTGACCTCACGCGGGCCGAGCCGAGCTCATGCAAGCCGAGCTCATGCAGTCCGAGCCGAGCTCATGCAGGCCGAGCCAAGCTCATGCAAGCCGAGCTCAGAAGGCCGAGCTCATGCAGGCCAAGCTCATGCAGAAGGCCGAGTCGAGCTCATGCAGGCCGAGCTCAGAAGGCCGAGCTCATGCAGGCCGAGCTCATGCAGGCCGAACCAAGCTCATGCAGGCCAAGCTCAGAAGGCTGCCGAGCACAAAAGGCCAAGCGCAGAAGGCCGAGCTGACCTCAGAAGGCCGACCTCGTCGTCCACATGCTGCAACCATGCCCTGCAGCAGCCTCACTGCATCATGCTTTACTTGCCGACCACGGCAACTTGCCGACTCACTCAACTTCGTCTAGTCACCCACGGCAACTCATTAATTCACACGATCACGCCCAATCATGACGGTAACTCATTAAATTCGTCTGGTCACATCACAGGTAACCCAGGCACCCCTCCTATAAAAGGAGAACTTCTCCCCCTGGGGAGGGGCTAACTTCTGGCTGTGACTTCTACATACAGTCCATCTCCTTCTCCAAAATTAAGCCCCCTCTGACTTAAGCATCAGAGGGCCGGCGCCGGAAATTCCGGCCATCGGCTTCTTGCAGGATCTCCGGAGAACGCCGCCCGCCGACGGACCGCCAAACACCATCTCACGCCGGAGCTCCTCCTTCTTAGCCAAGTGGTCGCCCCCGGGTCCACTTTCCAGCAACAGTTGGCGCTAGAGGAAGGGCCTGAGTCGTGGCCATGAAGCTTCCAACGCCTCCCGGCGTCTTGCACAGAGTCCCGGATGCTCAATCCACAATTTGCCACCAAGGCCTCTGGCAGATCAAGTTCCACAAGTCTAACCCGAGCAGTTCAATGCGCTGGTGCAGCAAGTCCAAGTGCTAGCTATTGCGGTCCAAAGCCCGCAACAAGTGGAGGGCCCTCATGTGCCGCCTCCACAAGTTCACGCTAAGCAGAGGAAGAAACTTTCTCCTGAGCCATCTTGAATCAAGCACGGCTCCCGCCGCAATGACATGGGACGTGGAGGCAACCAGAAGTAGTAGCCCAAGTCTCACGTCAACAAGTTGGAGAGGAAGAGAAATAAGCTGAGCAAGTAAGAGACCAGCATGTACTCCCTCCTCATGGGTGTAAGTCCTCAGGATGGCACATACATCTCCATAGACATTTGGCTATATTACAGGACGATCGACGACTGGACTACTTCCTTCATCCGAGCCAAAAATCAACTCGAACTTGGAAGTCGGGGGTAGTGTTGGGGGAAATGGACCACCCAACAAGTACAATTAAAGCATCCAAATCCGACGGCAAGCCTGATCTCACGCGGGCCGAGCCGAGCTCATGCAGTCCGAGCCGAACTCATGCAGGCCGAGTTCAGAAGGTTGCCGAGCACAAAAGGCCAAGCACAGAAGGCCGAGCTGACCTCAGAAGGCCGACCTCGTCGTCTACATGCTGCAGCCATGCCCTGCAGCAACCTCACCGCACCATGCTTTACTTGCCGGCCACGCCACGATATATCAACCATGGATCATACCCTGCTACGACTGTCAACGATTAAATGCGCACGATCTCCACGGACCTCCATCTTACTCAAAACCTCAGGTCATCCACGACAACTCGCCGACTCACTCAACTTCGTCTAGTCACCCACGGCAACTCATTAATTCACATGATCACGCCCAATCATGACGGTAACTCATTAAATTCGCCTGGTCACATCATAGGTAACCCAGGCACCCCTCCTATAAAAGAACTTCTCCTCCTGGAGAGGGGGCTAACTTCTGGCGTGACTTCTACATACAGTCCATCTCCTTCTCCAAAATTAAGCCCCTCTCTGACTTAAGTATCGGAGGGCCGGCGCCGGAAACCCCGGCCACCGGCTTCTTGCAGGATCCATGGAGGACGCCGCCCGCCGACGGACCGCCACCCACCATCTCACGTCGGAGCTCCTTCTCAGCCAAGTGGTCGCCCCCGGGTCCACTTTCCAGCAACACTACTGATTGAAGGATATATGTTAGTTTTCTAGGTCTTCCTAAAAATACAATGTGTAGGGTTTTGTGTTAGGAAAAGGATTATTCAATATTGATCCGAAATCAAATTTCAAACAGCAATATAGAAAACTGCAAGTGAAACTGTGAACAAGAAGATTAGAGAAGGAAAGAAAAGAGATAACAAAAGAATAGAGAGGAGAAAATAAGGTAACAAAGGGGGAAATAGAGAAACAAAGGGAGACGAGAAAGAAACCACTTCAAACTACATAATTAATGCATGATAAGATCTGAACCATTCACGTTTCAATAGCCAAGATTGACTCAGATAAGAAATCCATACCAAGGTCCGCCAAACTAGTACCAGAAGATGTACCAACCAACAACTAGTTCAAGACAGTACAAGTCCATTCCATGCCACTTTGGGACATACTGACATTGAGAGAGCTGGAGAGGAAGGGAGAGAGAAAACAAGGGAGAGGGAGAGGAAGGGAGGGAGAGAGAAAGAGAGAGAGAGAAATCCTAACCCTAACCCTGCGAGAGAGACGGAGAAGGGGGAGGGACGCATACCGATGATGTTGGTGGGGGGAAGCTAGAGTCGCAAACTATGAGGGGAGGTGAGGCCGTGAAACAAACTTGAGAGGGCGAGGATTGCTAGCTCAAAGAGGAGACAACCGAATAGATATGTCGAACTGTGCCAGTAGCCAACCAATCTGTTCGATATGCCCCGAACCGGTTGGTTCGGTAGACCTTGCTCCATGCAGTAGAATAAGGGCCTAAAACACCCTTCAAAATTTTTACTTGAACATTTTGGGCTCTAAGTAGAAAGATGATGATTAACTTCTTGCTCTCTTTTAATAGAGAAACAAGTACAGAGTGCCAATCAAAAGCAAAAGTGTAATAATTATGTAGACAATACAAAAAGAATATCTAGTAGATCCAAGCCACCCAAATACTTCCTCTCACAAGCAAAACTTAGAGTTTAGCTATGAATGTCATCAAATCATATGCTCAGCATGTCCTGAGACCACGCCACCACATGTGGCTGACACAAAACTTTTCACATCATGATTTCACTTTTTCTTTCCCCTAATCTGAGAGCCAAGCATGGAAAACTATGTGAATGAGAACCATACCTAATAATATCCCAATCCAATCTCTACTATTATTACCAAACTTCTTTTACCCAACATCCACAAGGTTGTGAATCCCATATCATGAGCCAACTCCATAGCAGAAAAAAAAAAAAGGTATCATGAGCCAACTTCCCTCAAGAATATATTTAATATACTCCACATTCAATCTTCAATGAATATCTACCAAAAAGTATATGAACTAAAATGGGATGTATATTTATCAAATTGACTGCAAATAATCTTCATTAATGGGATCAAAACCATTCATAAAATGCTACTCCACAAATTAGAGAGTTTGCAGTCACATTTATATAGACTGGAAGCTGACTTCCATAAGTTTAGAAAGCTAATCACAGTGTACAACACTTGCTAAACTCTCAATCAGGACAAGGCTGCAATATATGGACTATGATAGAATGATAATCAACTTGAACCGACAAATTTTCCTGGCTAAACGAAGGCTCATATCATATAGAGAGCTTTTCCAGTAAAAAACGGTATTTTCTTTTACAAGATTTAACATACATAAATGTATAGAATTTCTTATAGCCACTGACAACATCACCTGCATAAGTTAAGATGATGACTAGGCTAAACAAAGGAGAGTTAATAATGACCTGTTAAAACATAGGGCAGCTATTTCAAAAAGAAACTCATTAACAATTATATGCATACCTGTACAGAACTAGATTCGTCGTGCAAAAGCTGGACCAAAGGAACAACAACAGTTTCACTGGAAAGATGGCCTGCACTCAGATTCTAAATCCCAGCCTATCAATAGAGACCCTAAAACATTTAACAGAAATTAAAAACAACAAAACAAAATTCTACAGGTTTCAAACCTTCAGTGATCGTGAAATGTTCCTTATACAGCTGCATGCTGCAGTACGAACATCGGTGCAATCATGCTTTAGTGCATCGACAATAAAGTTTAACACCTGTAAGATCATACTTTAGTCAGCGAATAAATGCATGCAAAGACATCATAAGCAAGGACCAGTCTGCAAAATTGTGCTGATGCAGATTAACCTAAGCTGGGTACGTTTAGATATAGCATGCCTGTTATTATAAGGTTTTTAAATTTCACTGAAAAAAGAGTCAGGGAGGTGTATTACTAAAATCCAAATGCATGGAAAGTTCGCACCAGTATCTCCCGACATAAATAAAATCAATCATTGTGTGATATGTAAAAAGAACCATGTATTTTCAGCAGGCATGTTCAAGCAGAAGAGAAGAAATTTACATGATGATTGATCATCATTTACCTGCATGACAGCAATTTGATAATGCAAATGAATTATGAGTTCCAGAGATACAAGTCTGTTCAGGGAAAAAAATTAATTTCATAGAATGGCTGGTGAGGTGGGATCCAAGCCCCCATCACAGTCATTCTACAAGGTCCACAAAAGTGACAGCATATGGGACATCAGTAGAATTCTAGGACTCTAATACATATTTTTTAAAAAGAACGAGAAAGAAAAAAAATATGCTATTGAGGCACGGTAAGGCTGTATAAAGCCTTGAAAGTACTGACCAATGGTGCCAACTAGTTCAACAGTTGAATGATGTCGACAGGTCATACCTGTCTACATCAGAATGAGTTGTATGAAAACTTGATTAGATTCAATATTGTTTGAACCTAACTTCACAGAAATAGACAGGACTTGGTATCAATCATGCAAAGGTCGCAGAGAAATTTATCAGGTTTAGATTGGACAGAACTACATGGAAACAGAACAGGTATTTCTATCAATATCAGTATAGATTAGAAACGGGCTTGCTGCATTTTCATACATGCATGCTGAAAGGGACATGGCAGACTACACAAGAAAAATGGACAGGAATAAATAATTCATTTTTCAGTTCAGGATTTTTTAAGATACAAGTCAGAAACAACCCAAGTGTCTAGAAAAAAAATCATGTAGCATCTTCCTCTTTGGATCAAAACTTAAATACCAGTGTTCCTTCACAGGGCAATGTTAATCCATGTATAATATGCCATCTTGGTTCCGAGCCCTATACCGGTGCCACGCTATCACCATAGTGGTACAGTATAGTACCGGGCCAGTTCGGCATACCGAGTGTCATTACGTCCTCTGTACCATTTACTGGAACCCAATTGGTACGGTACGGTACACTCCGTACCATCTGGTACGGTACACGGTGTACCAAGCGTATATATATTCTCTTTTAAAAGCTGATATTGCTAATATACTCAACCTATCTTAGAGATACCTGATCTTGACAATTGAGTCCAAAATGGTAAAGCACTCAAGTCTCAAATAACTAATTGGAAATATACGCATCTTTGTGTGTAGTCAATAGGACTAAGGCCAATGGAACAGAGTGATGGCTCATATACTTTCCATTTACTTTGTTAATAATTCTCATCTGGCTTATTTGATGTCGGCAAAATGAAGGAAGATATTGTAAGAGTTACAAGCACATAAGATATGCTGTCAAGTAAGCCGAGGCATGAAGAAGACAATATATTGCAACCATTATCGATCACCAGGAGTCAAGTTCCAGGTGTTATACAATTATCAGGTGGCTTAAAATTTCTGAGCAACAAACTTCTTACAGATGGAATCAGCAATAAAAGAGAAGTGGATAATATGGAAAACATCATACTCACCTAGTAAAGAACCAACATAGGGATGATAGTTATAAAATAGCTATGAATAATGGATGGTCTTAGAAGCACCAAATAAACCTAGGTGTAGTCAATTTTCTCTAGGCCAATGGCTATTATGTTAAAGATCATCTCAAAGCATACAATCTTCACCAGTTTCCAAAGAAAACCTAAATGTGAATCAACTAATTGCAACAATTGTCCTTGGACCTAGTTAGGCATGAGTAAGTCATATGTTTGTCTCCTTGGTCATTTTTCACAGGTGTATGTGCACAGGTATAGTTGAATATGTAATATACATGAACAATACAGTATAACTTAACAACTTAAGAATAAAAAAGTAAATGATAATTATCAGAAATGGGTTGAACATATAGGTACTAATCACTCTCAATCTAGTTCTCCAGTGAAGCAACAAACCTGCAGAGATATAAGCTGAGATCTGCACTTTTCCAATTTTGAGCAAAGCTCAGCTAGTGCAAGCAATATTCCCTGGAGACGCCTAGCCTCTATTGGACCCTTATAAAAGAAATTGCAGAGCTTCTCAACTGCATTAATAGAAATGGCCTGCTTATGTAACTCCTCCTCATCCATTATTAGATTTGTCAATGCAAATGGAGCCTCATCCCCTGCTTTACCAGGTTCTTCAAGGAGCTCGATTAATATTAGTATTAGTTTAGTTTTGATTTGCATCTCTTGCACATAACAAGGAGAAGCATGCCTGATAGCAATCAAGCATATACAGGCAAGCAATCTTGTCCTAGGATACCTGTCCTGTATTAACTCAATCAAAGAACTCAAAGCTTTCCCATTGTCGATACATGCAAATTTTTGAGCAACTTCAGAGTTATTCCTGACAATTGCTTCTATAGATTCTAAACAAGCATCCCTTTGATTTAGAAGTCCCCCAAGTAATTTAACAAGCCTCTGCAAAACACCAGCATCGCAGAGTGCCTTCTGCTCTTCATGTCTTTCACAAGAGTGTGCTATAATACTTGCTGCAAGTTCAGTCACATTTTCATTCTCTCTGTATAAAAGTGATAGAAGAAATTTCATGTTTTTCTCTTGAAGTACATCATATTTTGGTGTCAACTTTGACTGGAATATCATTCTAAGTGACCGTGCTCCTGCATCCACAACCTGTAAACAAACAAAATCAACCAAGATAGACCAAGAAATTTCCCATAAATACTAGAAAACTGACATAACTGTTACTTTTTATGATTATCATCAATAATTACCAGTTCACCCACACAGAATAATTTCAAATCATCATGCTGGATGTAACAAATGCAATTGAACATGAAAAATTCAATACATTCATCTACAAACATTAAATCTCCACATTCACAATGGGTTTAGTGGTGGATTCCACTTGTTATCTCCCTTCTCTTACTTAGCTTCTCCTCTATCTCAATCTCTTCCCCTCTTTGATTAACCCCCTTGTATTTCTTGTGTCATAAGCTCTCATTTGTCGCTGAATTTGCCCCCTCCCTCTTAAGTACCAAGCATTGGTGGAATTTCCCCTTTATTGGATAGAAAGCAATCAAACATATTTTTCCTAAAGAAATGGACCTGGAGATTTACTCATAAGGAACAAATTTTCCTCTTTACGACATCTCTAAAAATAGCTACAGATATAAACTTTAAATCTACAAGTTTGAAAAAGTGTAAATAATTATATGTAGCTCCAACTAATACTCTAGTTTCACTCCCACTATGTGATCTCATCTCAAGGTCATCTTGACATATATCAAATGCTCCATAGTTGAATCCCAAAGATATTATGATGTCCATTCGAAATATAAACAATTACTTTAGCTCCATCTGATACTCTAGTTTCACTTCCAGTATGAAATCTTGTATAAAAGTCATGCTGACATACATCAAATGCTCCATAATGAGTCCCTAGGATATCATGATGTCCATTACACTAAGCCCATCAACAATTAAATTATTCATTCTTTATGTTCTTTGATCATGTTATTGGTGTGTTCAATCAGCTGTTAGACCCTATGTTCAATCTGCCTTTTCAGAAATGCCTGATTGGCAATTACAGTAGATTGGATCTTAACTGTTAGACCCTTTCATTCATCTGACTGTCTTCATCAGAACTTCCCCTACTGTATGAGATGACTGTTTCTTAAAAGTCACGATCTGAAAAATATTGCATAAAAGCATTGGATGTCTTCTTCTGCAAGAAACCTTAGAGGTTAGAATTTTCTTCTTGCAACCTCTGCGGAATAACTTCAAATGAGCCTTGATGTCATGAAATTGATGTACAAAAAAAAGGATCTGTTTGTCAAATTAAATGCATGAAATCTACATGATTTAAAATCCATGTTTAGAAAGAGAAGGGAAAACACAGAGTATAGGGCTTTTAGTTAAGTTTACAATTAAGAAGAAATCCATTACATGAAATATTTCACATTTATATAATTAAAGAAATAAAAATTTGATTCAGAACTTTAAATCCAACAAATGCTGAACTTTTAAAAGGCACCATATGCTACCACTATGATCCACATCTTTCCTTAATTCCATGAGGATCCTAACCTGTATAGACCCTAGACCTGCGGTAACATTTTTCCTAGAAATAAAGGAAAACTAAAAAGGAAAGTCAATCTAGGATATTTTCCTAGCACTGAAAATCATGGGACTTAGAATAATTTCAAAAGATACAAAATAGAAACAGAAAAGTGTTCTTAATTGCACTAATTTTCAAGATGCATCGCCCTTTCAAAGCTCTTGATCTCTTTCATCATTTGGGATTTTAGTGATACAATACTCTCAACAACCCAACCATCTGTAAACAAGCTGTCTTGAAAAGCATGACAAAATAGGCTAAGGAAGCTATATTACTGTTCAATGCACATCCTTCATTCAGCAACATCTCCAAAATACAATACATTGTATCTACCAATTGAGAGGCTGCAACAAATCTTGCCTCTGTAGAGACTCCAATTGCACTCCATCAGTCATATCTGTTGTCCAAGGTACTTCTTGCCCCTTTGTAAGAGCTACACTACTGGGCTACTCACGCTATATCCTTAAATGCCTCCATCCATCCTAACAGCATTGCTCCCTTCTTGAATATTATATTATAGGACATTAGGACTTTTGACAGCATAACCTCAAATAACTATCCTAATAATTTCACATTTACATGTTCTCTATTTCAAATCCATTCGATAACCTATAAATTGTTGCCCATCTCTTACCATGAACTCATCACACCTTGATCTAGTCGCAATGGCTAACTAAATCAATCATATGTTTTTATAAGCTACTTAATTTTCTATATGTTCTTATAGGTTGTTGGATCTCACAACATGCAGTTTTACTGCATTTTTCTGATTCTTAATTTATAGGACCATAAACTAGGTCTTATATCCATTTCTGATCTTCCATATATTTTATCCAACTGTTTTGAGTCTAATTCACTTTAACCGCATGTCAGCTAAAATGCTTGGTTGTTCCTCCATTCACTGAACAAAGTTTGTGGCTTGTTTTGATTGTTCTACTATAACAATTAGGGAAATGACACCACATCTTCCATGGTGGTTTTCTAATTATGTTTATTCAATGATTACTTACGCTTTAATAAGGTCTGTCTCGTGCATTTAATGATTGATGTTAATTCATGAATTCAGCAACTGTGTAACAGATTTAGCTCCATGCATAAGAACAACAATTACCGGACTTTTTCTTTTTATTCAGCATTGTGCATACTAAGGCACTCCTTAGAGGGGTTGATTTGTTGCCATAGTCTGCTCAAATGGATTTACACAAGACCTAACGTACATGAGTTTTATGAAAACACTTTTTTGGTTGCTTTCTAGAATGACTTTTATTGAGAATAGGTCTCCTGTTTTTGTATAAAATCAGATTTATGATTATCCATTTCAATAAAATTCACGAGGAACCAAACAGCCCTTTAGGGGTACCTTATTACTCTATGCTTAGCTAAGCTTCTCCTTCTCATAGAACATTGTAGCTCCAGATTTTCCTCTATAACCACTATAACCCTTGAGCAACTTTCAATTGTTTGCATTGAGACTTGACAACCCAAAAGGCATTGTATGCTGCTCCTAACCCAACTGTTCCACTTTAGAGCTCTAGTAATGCTCCCTTCCATACATCAGTTGAGCTCCTTGCCAAGATGATGGTATTAGTGCTCCATTTTGTCTGAAACCCATTTTGATTCTCTTATACATGGCTCCTATTCTTCAAATTCAAATCCTTTCTTGTAGCCACTTTTAATTACTTTATGGGCAAGTGTCCTATCGAGAGGTTGTTTAGTTTACACTTAAGCCTAACAAATCATTAGTAGTTATCAAAGTATGCAACTAGTATATGGTACATAATAATAAAAGTGAAATCCCACCTAAATCTCTGCGGTAGCACGTGCGGATTACATCTTAAATTCTCAAAATCATTGGGTTCTCATGAAGCAATCTGCAGTAAATAGTGTTCACTTCACGGTTCCATATCAACAGCCCTTGATCCTTAGACGACGCTATATCCATTATCCATATATTATCGTCCAGGAAAAAAGTACTTCACCATCCTGAAGACAGAATGTTAGAAATAAGGAACCTAAAATGCCATGATTGTACCTAGTACATGAAACTACTATTGCAACCTTTAAAATTAAGGATATGGAATTGACACTTTCAATGAATGCTCCTAAGTAGAAGACAAAAGAACATCAGCAATGCCAGCAACCTATCAAGAGATTAAGAATTGCCCTGCTTAACATCCCATTTCATCCCGTACAGTCCAATACATGCTTGTATGGCTTGTGTTCTGAAAAGTCACCTTATGCTACCGAAATGCAATTTCCTCTGCTATGAACTCAACAGTGTTGGACCCAAATAAAATAAAACAGAATATAGAGAACCGATACAACTGCAAGGAGAAACATCAAAGTTTTCTTCCCGCAAACTGCATTTGTTCTCCTCCCCAATCCCTTAACTAATGTGTCACAATTACACCTCACACAACAATTCTTCGCACGAACACAGTTGAATATCAAAGCATAATCCTGATAGTCATGCTTGAAATTAAGCTGCAGACACACTTCCATCAAAACCCACCTTATCCTACATCAGCTCCATAACCCAACCGGTAGGGAATCAAACTGAGTTAAAATTACTGCAAAAAAGGCATCTTTCCACGTCGATACTCTCCTAATAAGAAAATTTAAATCAATATTAATTAATTTAAAAATAACCATCGGTAATTCCATCAGAATTATATAATTCCTCTCAATTTTCCTAGTTTAAAGCATAAAAAATCAAGCACCATGTTGACAACAACAGAAACAAAAGACATTCGTGCAAATTGTGTCCATCAAAATTACCTTCTCATCAGGGTAGGACAATATACGAGTGAGTTGGGGAACGGCGTCGGCGTCAAGAACCGCCCGAACTCCATCCTCCACTCCACACGCAAAGCTGCCTATCGCGGCGGCCGCCTGGACAATTAGTGCGGCATCGCCGTCGCCCTCGGCGGAAGCAAGGACGGAGACGATCCTGGGGACGGCGCCAAGGTGGAGATAGAGGAGCTTCTTGGTCTTGTTTCCGATGATCTGGTTCTTCACCTCCCTCAGCGCCTTCAGCAGGGCCTCCCCCTCCGCGGCGGCGCCGCCCACGCCGAGGCGCTCCACCAGCTCCTCCGGCAGGTTTGCCGTTGCCGACGCTGGCATCTCCGGCGGCCGGGAAAAAGCGAGACGCACCTCCGGGACCGGCGCAAACGAATTCAGAGAGGGATGGGAAAAGGCTGGTAAACAAGAAGAGTTCGACGGTGGTTTTTTTTTTATCGTTTTTCCGTTTTTCGGGGGCTTTATTCAATATCAGCACGCCTGCCACTCGGAGGGGTACCGCCTCTAAAATGGTCTATTTTTTTCTTTTTTTTTAATTCATCTCAGTCCTCCATCTCCATGAAGTATCCGCAGGAGGATCACGCCTAATAAGCTTTCAAACACGGTGAGATCAGGGGCCCATTTGGCCATCAATAGGTTGGATCTAGAGATGGGCATTGGGCCGGGCCGATTGCTACAGTAATGAATCGTGCCTAGCACGGTCCATAAAAGGGGGCCGAGCTGGATTACGAATTCCTGGCCCGCGGGCCGAGCCCGGCCCGGCCCGACCCATAAGGGCCTGGGCAGGCACGATTCGTGGGCCAAGCACGGCACGGCCCGCGAGCCAGCCCAGCACGGCCCATAAGGGCCTGGGCTGGCACGA
>JAOXJJ010000914.1:8198357-8222024 GCA_025769935.1 Phoenix roebelenii
TTTATACAACTTAGCTTAATAAACCCCAAAAGTTTAGAAGTAGTTTAAAAGTTTTCAAAAGGCCCAATTCACCCCCCTCTTGGGCTGTATCTACTGGGCAACAAAGGCGATATTGGAGATGCAGGACCAAGAGGGGGCACTGGACTACCTTGGAGTCCCCATCACAGGGAGGAGGTTCCGGAGGGCGGAGTGCTCTATTTTGGTGCAGAGGACTGGAGGACCTCATCACTCTCTATGATGGGCATGTTGACGTTGGTCCGGTCAGTTCTTTGTTCTATGCTTGTTTATCTTATGGCCCATAATGTTGTGCCGAAGACGATGCTGGTGGAGATAGAGCGGCTCATTCGCCGTTTTCTGTGGGGCTTCTTTGGGAGGGGCCGTGGGGTACATCTGGTGGCCTAGGAGAGAGTTTGCCTGCCTCTAAATGAGGGTGGTTTGGAGGTGCAGTCACTTCTGGCAAGGTGAGAGGCATTCCTAGCTCGGCGGGCAGTGCAGATTGTTCTGGAGCCATACGGATTCTGGAGTTAGGTCATGATCAGTAGATATTGTCAGGCAAGCTTAGCTGGACCGGTGGTGGGTGGTCGGAGGAGCTCCTTCATGTGGCGGAAGATTGGGAGGTATGTGCCTATGGCCCTGGCACATTCTAGGTGGTTGATTGGCAACGAACGGAGCATTGATGTGATGGAGGACCCATGGGTGGACGCATTTTCGTTGAGTTTATGGCCGACGATGATTAGTGGTCAGGGGACTGCAGAGCTCCGGGTGTGCGACCTCCTCAGGCCAGGGGAGGCAGAGTGGGACGCCGATAGACTAGGCCAGTTATTCGAGGAGCACTTAGTAGAGCGGGTACGAGCTCTTCCCATTCTGGGATCAGCAGGTTCAGATGTTAGGATATGGAGCACCACTTACAGAGCCAGGGTCAGGGTTGGTGATGTTTCTTAGGTTATCTAGTAGGAGTCAGAGCTGGGTAGGGATTGTGGCTGGGTATGGAGGTTTGGGCTATACCAGAGGGTTGTACTATTTCTTTGGAAGGTAGCCTGGGACCGCTTGCCGATGAGCTCAGCGTTGATCCGACGTGGTGTTAGCATGTCTTCTGTGTGCCTGTACTGTGAGGTAGACGAGACAATGGATCATGCATTATTCCGATGTGTCTGGGTGAGGTGGACCTGGAGGCTATCTAAGATCCTGGAGGGTGTGTGGAGTCGGAGGGATTGCTTTCTGGAGGAGGTTCGACGTTGGTCTATCTCCCCTTAGATGCGTCAGGCGGCTATTAGGGCGTCTTGCATCGCTTACCAGCTATGGATGGCCAGGAACGTCCGAGTGTTTGGCAAGCACAGTCCGTCCCCACGGTTCGTGATGGAGTGCGCTCGGGCATAGGCTGCAGAGTTCTTTTATGTAGGTTCAGAGCATAGACTTTTAACAGCTCAGGACACCTGGGGCCCCCATACTGCTTCAGCAGCTTCTCATACGGTGTTTTTCACTTGGGAGCCCCCACCTCCAAGTTTTCTCAAGGTCAATTTTGATGGCTCAGTTCTGGATGGGGGCAGGAGAGGAGGGGTGGGGTTTGTTATCAGGGATCCGAGCTCCAGCACGATGGCAGCAGGGGGTTGTCAAATCTTTGATACCTCGGTCCTAGGGGCAGAGCTACGAGCGGCTTGGATGGGAGTGCGGTATGCACGACATGTACTTCAGGCGAGTTCCATTCTCTTGGAGGGCGATTCGGCCACAGTGATCAGCTGGATCCAGCAGGGCACTCGAAGTGATGGAGAAGTTCATCCTTTGCTCCGTGACATATGGTTGATGGTGAGAGAGGGGATTACTTTTTAGGTTATGCTTGTATATCATGAGGCCAATGGGGCGGCAGACTGGATGGCGGCGTATGTTGCGAGCCACTCAGGAGGCACCACATGGATTGGTGAGGATGATTTGCCCAGTGCATTCTGGGACCTTTTGGTTGCAGATTCTATTAGGTGTATTCGTACCTGTGTTGTATGAAATGCCCGTTTTAGCAAAAAAAAATAAAAAAAAAACTAATGCCATGTGCCTTTTTTCATTCCCTGCTTCAATAACCTATGAATTAATTGCTATGTAATAAGTCAAAAATGCTAGCCATATATTATTCAGGTCTTTAGCCTTTATTTAGGGGTCTATAGTGGCTCTTAGTTGTGGTCAATTTATGGAATTTACCTAAGAAATAGGAATTTGACTAATATCCATTATTCATATTAAGGTTAATTTTTACATGGAAGCCATTTTTTGGTGTGGATTGTGCACATAGAAGGTGTAGGCCATGGGAGCTTCAAAGCTCCCTCCTCGAGTAGCAAACCATCTTGTGGAAACAAACAGGTTTTATCATTGGATTCGATGACTGTACCATATCTTAGCCAAGGCAGTCAAGCACTAGTTTCTGGGTCCATCGTATATGAGCAGATTACCCTTTCTTCTAATCAGCAGGCGGGCATCTCCATGTCCTATTCCTACATCGGTTATTCACCGAGAAGATTATGGATACAATGATCTACTCATATTGATTGTGTTTTTCATGACCCTATTCCTAAAAAAATTGTCTTCTAAATGTGATAACTCTTGATATTGTCTTGTAGGTTATGGAGTGTTAGGATTATTTCTAGACTTAAGGATGTACTTTAATATTATTTAGCTCATTCTAAGAACCATATCTATGTGTATGAGACATAATATCCCTTACTTTATGCATTTACAGGTAGTGGGGCTTATATTATATCATGCATCTTTCTCTATTATGTTATTGCAACATGTCAATTGTATGCAAATTGTGATGGAGATTTACAATAGCTAAGCTAATGTGATGAACCACATTGGGGCATATTTAATATGATATTTGTTGTATACTAGAGAAAACTTAGGTATTTATATAGGACCAAAAAATTTAAATAATATCTTTCAGCTAAATTTTTGAGTGATGTTCTATGTTGTTTCATCTAGTGTGTTGATATGGGCTGCAAAGCATGGTCCGCCCATATTAAATGGGTGGGAAACTGTTGCAAATAATAGAAAGGGAATGATAGGCAATGATGACAACTAGAGCTGATGGGTTTCAATATGGAGGTACACATATTGGTGCGGTCAACCACTAAATTTTCAAGAATGATCCATAGTGACTAAAGCCAACCGTATATAGGTTTAGGTACGCAGACTTTCTAACCACAATACATTTTATACTACCATTTTACAATCCTACAAGAAACTATGTGACTCAGTCAATTAATCCTAACAAATCTCCAACAAAAGGATTGTAATTCTAGGACTTGGCCAAAATATGTGGTCCAACCTTCTGGAGCATATGATCAAGCTTCCTTGACTTAGCTAATTTTTGCCTTCCAATAGAGAACAAACCATAAAGCCTTGAAAATTTGGTTAAATTCAAACTACTATAAGGACTTGAACGTCTAAAGTCTTTTGTGTTACTGTTGATTTTATATCATGCTACAGACCTAAAGTACAAGTGCAACCTCACATAATTCTCGATCTTCTATCAAATACTAATAACATTTCTCAACTACTATGTACAAGTACCATATAATGTCTTAACAACCAAGGAATTATAATATATGTTAAATCAAAATACTACTGTAACATATTATACAATACTATATTATATTAAATTATATTCTAACTACTATAATTTACATATTGTAAAATGTAATACCCGTATTATATTATGTTAAACTTCTCTATAGTTTAATTTACAATATTTAACATTATTATATTATATTATACTGTATGCATGATATATTAATAATAAGCATGGAATAATAAATAATATTATATTATACTAATAAAATAATATGTTATTTAATAATTTATTGCATCATCTTATATCTTACTATATTAACTTTTTATATAATCTATATGATTGCAATATATAATAAAATGTTAATGTATACATAATATAATAGTAAGATTATGATATTATATATTTCGTTATTTAATTCTATTGTTAGAAGCATGCTCATGCTTCCTCAAAATATCCAAACATAATTTCTACACTATGTGGAATAGAACAGGGAGGATTGAAATTGCAAATTTATGCGATTTAATAAAAATTCACCTTTTCCAACAACTTATCCCATAACATGCAAATAGCATTTCTTATTTCCCATTAGTATCCAAACATACAAAGAGGATAATTGCAATCATTACTTCACATAAAACCATTTTTCCTAAACACAAAATACACATAAAACCATTTTTTCTAAACACAAAATAAAGTTTGGGTACTCGTTTATGCTGGTATAAAATAATACCCTTTGGTATAACTTCTTTTTATCCCCAAGAAACCCTTACCCGATCCGCATGAAGCCTTAGAGTCAAATACTATCTATAGGTAGATCATATTTCATAACCAAAGTCTTGCACATGTGATACACCTTGGACATGCATGCATGGAGATGGTTTTTAAGAAAATATTTTGCTATTTTATAAGAGCAGTGCCACAAAACTGAATAGATGCAAAGCTTTTTGTATTTTAGGCATTGTGTTGGTAGTTATAAGAAAATAAATAGGATTATAATAAAATATGTTTTTTTTATTTTCTTAGGAACTAAAATAGCAACTTTGAGGTCGGCCATGTAAGGCTTATTTCAAAGTGTTTTCTCAGCGTATATAGTATTTAGCTAGATCAATATTTTTAGCCATCCTTTTCCATCGATCAGGTTGAAGGGTGCAGGTATCGCTAGCCATATCGTGCAATTCCTAGAAAGAGGAAATGATTGTAGTGTCGAACCTACTATCTTAAGTTTTAAGGATTTTTACTATCAAAGCATCGCCTTCTCGAAGGAGAAGGAGGTAGCTGGGGCTGTGAACCTAAGCTAAGAACTATAAGTTAAAAGTAAACTAAGATAAAGTAAGGTAAATAAAGATATATAGGAAGATAAATAAAGATAAATGATGGATGTTTGATTAGCCAAAGATCTTTTTTTTTAAGAATTATATTCTAGTATTATATAATACATTTTAAATGGTCAAATAATGGTCCATCTCTATTGCCGATAACTGTCGAGACCTAGCCTCCACAGCCTTTTGATGGTTCCAATAGTTCATGATTTCCACTTTACTCACTATGGTAACCGTTCACATTTTTCACTATATCACAACTCTTGCTATTAAGCTGAAGGTCCAATTCTCACAGGTCATTGGACTAGGTTGACTTCAGACTCAGTATATTACCAGTTAATGCTGCTGGGCCCTATATCTTTGCAAAATTCATTCAGCCGACCTTGGCCATATCTTTATAAATTTCATTCAGCGTATCAAATATCACGTGGTAACCCATCTAAAGTCTTTAATTTTCATCCATCAGGTTTTTTCACATAGCATCCATCTAGGTGATCCTATAAGTTGTACAGTCAGGATGTGGTGAAACTAAATACATACACTAAAAGAAATGAGGTTTTTTGTGACCAATCTATTGCAAGGAGTGGTCAAGATGATGTGCATAAAGGTCATAATAACAAATGGTGCAATAAGTCCTCAGCATGTTGTTGGAGCTATTGAGGGAAAAGCTTTCTGTATGTTCTTCAAATTTCAATTCAACTCAACTAAGACTTAGTCCTAAACTAGTTGGGGTTAGCTAGGTAAATCATTTCCTTCTATTCTGCTTTGTTCAGAACTTTACTTTCCAAAAGATCTTGGGATATTGAGTTCTTCCTTACTAATTCATCTCATGTAATTTTTGATCTACCTCTACCTCTTTTTCTTTCTATATATGTCAAATCACTTCTTTATACTGACGCATCCTTTAGCCTACATTGTATATGTCCAAACCATTTAACTTATCCTTCTCTCAACTTGCTCTCAATTAGTGCTACCTCTACCTTTTTAGAAATACCTTCATTTTTTAGTTTATCTTTTCTTATATTACCACACATCGATCTTAATATTCTCATTTAAAAAATATTGAAACTTTTGGATTGGATCTGGGTTTGAGGTTTTCATACTTGAACCCAACCTGAACATGCATAAGTTACCTATTTTATTGTAGGCATACATACAAATAAATAAGAATACATACATACATGCATATATACACATATATAATATTAATTTTGTTATATATCCTTCAAATTGAAAAATTAGGAAGTAATAACATGTTAAAACATATCTAGGTGTTTATACTTGATAAGGTATTGTTTGGTTGCCAACATGTATGGAGAAATTATTTTTAACAAACCAGAGTTTTGTAAAAATATATTTTGCTCAAACATGTTTTACTATAGTTGTTGTTTAGAGAGGGAAATTGATATCTTTAGACTTATTAAATGGAAAGGATAGAGAAAGTTAGAGCCCTCTCCAAAATATTGGAAAAAAGAAAACTGTTAAAAAAAAGAGTCCAAGGACGAGTTTATTAGCTGGACTCTTTTTTTTGGTCTCTTGATTGGCGTGGAGTCTTCAAAATTTGTTCAAAATTGCACAAAAAAGAATAAATTTGTCCATACACATCTATACAGTAGTTTTCTTGAAATATGATGCTTAACAAAGAAATATTCCAAAACATCCACAGTTTTTTTTTTTTGAAATATGACACTTAAAAAGAAAATATTTAGCACACATCCACGTGCAATATTTTTTATGAATAAAAAAGGAAATATTCTTTCATCATGTAAAATCCTTCAAAAAAACACATCTATAAGCATTTATTTTTTTTAATGAAATTTCACACCCAAAAAGGAAATATAGAATCTGAAAAAATAACACACTCAACATGTATCGTTTCTTATTTATTTTGGAAGCTTAAAGAAAAATAAAATTTCACTACTTATTTATTCTCCTCCATCCAATTTTTTTTTTGACCATGTATTTATTACCATAGCAATTCACTGCATATTTGTTTTTCTTGGTTCACGGTAATCGAAGGTAGCATGTGAACAAAGAAATTGTCACCTCTTTTTGTTCCTTTGATTCTTTATTTTTTCTTATAATTATAATGTCTGAATGACTGTAGGTTCAGATTTAAAGTAACTAAAGATTAGAACTTGATTGCTTAGCTATAAATATGAAAAAACCTATATCACATATTGCATGGCAAGATAGAAGATTATAATGATACCATTTTTTTACTTATTTATTTAAATGCCATACAAATTACTTAATATATTTTTTTCTATTTTTTTGTAGGTTGAAACAATCGCTAGATGAATGCTCCAACCAAAATGAAAACAACTACTTAAATTCAAAAGAGAAGAAATTAGAATATTCTGCATTAAATAAAAAAGGATGGGATATCTTCATAAACGCCCAAGTTCTTTTTAACCTACTAGAAATATTCAACTATTATATTAAACAATTTATCATTTCCATTATTACTGATCTTTTTGTTAGTGATATTGACAGTAAAACAGGCAACTTTCAATTGCTTATCTTGTTAACAATCTTTTTATTAATGATAATTGAAGATATTGACACTAAAATTATCAATAATTAGTAAATATATAGTTCACTTATAATATATTTTTCTTATTTTAATTTTTCAAGTTATTATTATTCTTTTTATTATCATCAAATTATACTTTGATTTTTATTATCTCCTCGTGAATCGATTTGGAGCATCCATCTGGATGCTGGTTGGTGGGACTTGGGAGAGCCTGTTTTGAGAAAAATGCTGAACTCCAAGTCTTTTTATAAACCTAATTTTCTTGTTTTCCATGATGCTCATATTTGCTAAAACCATCAAAAAAATCTTCTTTTCTTAAGAACTAGTTTCATAAAATTCTATAAAATTGATCTTAAAAATAACAATTTTACTAAAACTTTCCACTATAACAACATCTTTGTCCATCTAAGCACGTATTTAACCTGGATCCGACCTGATGCTTCAATGTGTCGGATATGAAACAAAAGTTAGATTGGAAAGGTTTAGTGAAACTCGGACCCGATTCGACCCTACCTTGCAGCACCACTACTTGTATACTTTTCCACCGCCACGTACATATCTAATCTATGCTTCGAAAATGATGTCTTCCATCTTAACCAACCCCCAGAGCCTTCCACTCCCCTCCCAAAAAGCTCAAACCAAACACCAGAAGGCTTGGAATTCCATCCTCAAGTACCATCTCAAGCTCAAGAATGACCGAGGAATCCTCGCAACATTCGCTGAAATGGTAGCTTCGGGCGTTGCACCCGATCGACTAACACTGCCGTTTGTTCTTAAGGCGTGCGCCAGGTTACACGACGTCAAACTTGGCAAGAGGATTTATTCTGATATCAGTGGCACCAACTTGATCGATGATGTCCGGATTAGGACAGCACTCATTGATTGTTACTGTAAATGTGGTTTAGTGGATGATGCGTATGCACTGTTTGAAGAAATGACCCAAGGAGACTTGGCATCTTGGAATGCCATGATTTCTGGGCATGTTAAAAATTTTCAGTATAAAGATTCTATTTTGCTGTTTTCTAGAATGAAAAGAGCTGGTTTTGATCCCAATTCGGTAACTCTGGTTAGTCTCCTTTCTGCTTGTTCCAAGTTGTCCGACCTAAGACTTGGGAAAGAGATACACAGCTATTGTTTGAGAAGAGGGTTTCTCGAATTAGATCCACATATAGGGACATCATTGATTGGATTCTATTCAGGGTTTGACATAAGGTGGTCACGCTCTGTGTTTGATATGATGGTGTTAAGGAATACAGTGAGTTGGAATGCAATCATATATGGGTATTTTCAGGTGGGAGGTGTTGATGAAGCTTTGGATTTTTTTGTCCAGATGCTAGTAGACAATGTGCCTCCAGACTCTGTGACATTTCTGGCTGCTTTGCAATGTTGCGCTGAATTTGGATGTTTAGAGCTGGGAAAGCAAATTCACCAGTTTGTTGTCAAGTATGGATTTTTATCCGATAAATTTGTAGCAAATGCATTGATTGATATGTATGGTAAAAGTGCAAATTCAGAATCATCAAGTTTGGTTTTTGAAAAGATGCTCATAAAAGATCTTGCGGCATGGAATGCTATGATCTCTGCATATAAAAATTGCGTGCTATATGACAAAGCATTCAATTTGTTTAAAAAGATGCAATTGGAGGACATAGACGAAAATTCAATCACCATTGCTACAATGCTATCTATATGTGCCCAGTCTGGCGAGTTAGAGAAAGGTAAACAACTGCATGCCTATGCCCTGACAACTGGAAAGAAGGGTGATGTCACCATTGAAAGTGCATTATTGAGCATGTATGCAGAGTTAGATTGTATGGTATCTTCTCTTCAAATTTTTCATGGAATGGACAATTTAGATGTGGTTTTTTGGAACATATTGTTTGCAGGATTGATTCGTAACCAATTGACGAGCCAGGCTTGGAGTCTCTTCAGACAGATGCAGCAAATAGGAACTAAACCCAACTCATTTACTATGGTCTCTCTTCTTGCAGGATGCAAAGACAAATTATCTTTGAATATTGGCAGATCAATCCATGGTTATGTAACACGACATGGCCTTGATGTCAATTCATCATTGTGCACTGCACTGACCAATGTGTATATGGACTGTGGATATGAATCAGCTGCACTCCATATATTTTGGAGTTCCTCTGATAGAGATGTAGTCTCTTGGAATGCTATGATTGCCTGCTACATTCGGAATGGAAAACCAAATGAAGCTATTTTACTCTTCTACCTTATGCACTCAGAGGTGAAACCCAACTCAGCCACACTGATCAATGTTCTTCCATCATGTACACATATGGCAAATCTACCACAAGGTAGATGCTTGCATGCATACATTGTCAGAGGGGAACTTGGTTTGGCTTTAGACATTCCTTTGGGAAATTCTCTTCTAACTATGTATGCAAGATGCGGGAGTATAAGCAATGCTGAGAAGGTATTCAAAAACCTACCAGGAAGAGATATTGTATCTTGGAATGCTATGATTGCTGCATATGGAATTCATGGCCGCGGTGAAGATGCAGTTCATACATTTTACCAAATGCTAGATGCTGGCGAGAGACCAACGAGTGTGACATTTATTTCTGTTTTATCTGCTTGCAGCCACTCCGGTCTGGTTGAGAAAGGATGGGAAGTTTTTCATTCCATGACCAGGGACTTCAATATAACACCCAAGGTTGTTCATTACTCATGCATGGTAGATCTACTTGGCCGTGCAGGCAGCTTGGATAAAGCTAGCGATCTGATTCACTCAATGCCTATGGAGCCAGATCCTAGTGTATGGAGAGCTCTTCTGAGTGCTTGCCGGGTGTTTTCTAACATTGAACTGGCAAAAATAATTGCTGGAAAACTCATTGAACTAGAACCCTGGAACATTGCAAACTACATTCTTCTTTCCAATATTTATGCTGCAGCTGGGAATTGGGAAGATGTCAAAGCATTGAGAGCACTGATCAAGGAGAAGGGTTTCAGAAAGACTCCAGGAAACAGTTGGATGGCTACTAGAAACCAAGTTAACTCTTTTACTGCAGGGAACAAATTACACCCTCAGCTCAGTATTAGCTACGCAAGACTGAAATGGCTGTTAGATGGGCTAAACAAAGATGATATTTTCCTGAATCAAGTTTGGTCTTGCATGATGTGGAGGATGAGGAAAGAAGGTTGAAATCTTTCAGCCAGAGTTAGAAACTTACAGTTGCTTTTATCTTCTGAAAACAAGCCTGGAATGCCAATGGTAATTACCATATGTCCCATCGTACGTGGAGAGTGCCACTTGTTCAGCAAGTTTGCTTCTGATTTTCTTTGCAGGTAAATTATTTTGAGTGATTCAAACCAGTTCCATCAGTATGATGACTACTGACATTACTTTGTTAACCTTTTGGCTTTGTGGATGACTTATTCTTGTCAAAGTAAAATTGAATAACTTCTGGATTCTGGGGACTGCATTTCAGCATCTTGGGTGTGAAGATTTTGAAGTATTGGTGCATTCAAGTTATCCAAATGCCAAAGCCAGGTGTTGGTCATAGCTTGATTTTGTGTTTCAAAACACCCAATAATTTCAGTTGTAAGTATCTCTTTCTACCTTCTTCTTGTTCAAGAGCCTCATGCATGAATAGATACTACATTCTTGTGGATGCATATGCATATACCTACATCATACATAATATACATACAAGTATATAAGTTGCATGCATGTGCATTGGTGCATGCGTGGTTACGTATTTATATGTCTATCAATTCCTTGTGTGTTCTTTCATGTATATTTACTTACAAGCTATGTGCTTGTTTTCCTCCTCTTTTTGTTTCAGCATACCTACATGTAATATCTACTTGCTTTGTTTATAATACAATAAGAATAGTAAATTCTAATTATGATCGCATTAAACAAGCACATACAGTGAATTGCAGTGTGCATCTATCTGTTGTATTGGTGGCCTGTGGTAGAGCAAAGCTAGAGGGGGCGCTCGGGAGAAGAGAAGAAGAGGGAGAGGATCGGGAGAGAGGAGGATCGTGTTTGTGAGAAGGGTTGGACTTGGTGAGGTTCTCATGCAAGAAAGTAAGAGGGGGGTGGGTGGGTCATGTGTTTGGTTAGGGGTCTGGGCCTAGCCCAGGTTGGGCCAGGTTTATGGGTCAGGTCTTTTGCTATAGAATACTTTTTTTAACCTTAATTAAGATATCAAAATTATCCTTGGAATATACATTTGATATATGCTTTTTACTAATATTAGTAGCTATACCTAATAATATATACAAGCAGTGATTGCTGAACGAACCCAAATTGGACGGTTCAACTCATACCGAATTGAATTGACGCCAAGTCAAAACAGTTCAACACTCTCACTTAACTCGCTTAATACCCCCTCCCCCGTAGTTTGACAATTCGAGAGCCTTTGAGGCTTGCTCTTTCTCTCTTTCTCCATCGGACGATCCTCCCTCTTCGATGCGAAACCCTTGCCGATAAGCCTTCCTCCCCCTCTCTATCCGCTGGGTGACGTGAAGCCCTCGAGGTAACCCTTTTCGACGCAAAACCCTTGCCAGTAACCCTTTTCGAGGATTTTACCTTCACTCTCTCTCCCCCCACTAGATGATCCTCTTTGATGCGAAGCCCTTGTTGGTAAGCCTCTCCCCTCTCTCTCCCTCCCTCCTTCCCTCTCTCTCTATCCTTCCTTCCACCTTCCTCTTTCATATTGCCCTGGAACAACATGGTATGGACCAGTATAGTATAGAACTAATCGTTGGTTGGGGCGCACTCCGGTATTGGTTCGGCAAATCTTGATAAAAGTATATTTGGCCCATCTAGGGATCTCTTGGAGATAAAAACTGAAGGAGCATCCACTAGAATAAATGCATGTGTGTGTGTGTGTATATATATATATATCCAACAATGTTTGTGTTAGGTGAGGCCAATGTCATAAGATAGTGGGATGCATGGACACTGACTTTGTGTACACATATGTACATATGCATGCAGTGGATGTATAAATGAATAAACATATGCTACAATTTTTGTACATGATATGGCTATTACATCTGTCTTTTATGCTCTATTTGATATTCAATGTTGATCTTCACCTTGAACTTGTAAGGAAATGTGATAAAATCGCTATTTAACAACTAGTTGTCCATTAATAAGGAAGGTAGGATGCTAATAAAGTAGCATAGTGGCAAGATTCGCCATACCGGTACCCGACCCCGTACTAGTGCCACACTAGCATAATGTCGGTACGGAATTTTTTTTGGCGTACCGAGGGTCGGTACTGAACCGGTATGGTACGGTACGTCTGATACCGTCTGGTATGGTACGGTATGGCATGCCATGCATAGTAGTTATATGGCTACAGAAGCTACTCTAAGTATTAAGAGTCTTTATCCAAACCTTGATAAAGGTGGGATTTGAACCCAGGTCTTTGGTACAACCACCAAGAATCTTTACTAGCTTGTTATAGTCATGAGTTAAAGAAGCAATGAAAATATGGATCAACTAAGTTTATGAGCAAGCTAGGATGGCAATCTTTGAATGTAGGATAACATGATATTAGTGGCAAGAAAGCAACATTGCTACATGATTTATAAATTAAAGGAAAAATTATAAAGACACTCCTTCAAATTTGGGTGAGAAACACTTCAACCCTAAATTTTAAGAAGTTCCAATTTGACCCCATAACTTATTTTTCTATTGCAATATGGCCCATGCATTTATCAGCATCTTAACACTGTTAACGGTTTGTGTAAAATATCTAAATTACTCTCCATTTGTTGGAGGGTTAGCTATTAGAAGAAAGCTATTTTGGGAAAAAAATTGCCAAGTCTCCCAAGCTCCTGACTAGTCCCTCTCCACCCTTCGATCTCCTCCATTCCAAGGCAATCGAAGCCCTAATCGACTTGGGATTCTATCTTTGCAATTATAGAAGGAATCTACGAAGCCAAACTCATCACCAGCTAATGCAACCATGCTAAAAGAGGGTGGTACTTGCTGGACATCGACTAGGTAGGGTTTTCGCATTTCTTCTTTTAACTTTCTTTTTATTTGATAATGCTGGATGTTGTATGATTCAGCGTTCCCAATGTGGTGGTGTAGTTCCATATGTGTTATAGAATTAGGAATTGAAGTAGAATTTTAGGAATGTAATAAAATGTTCAAGTTATTTATGGTTAGTTGCTCAAAAGAAGCTTATTTTTCATCTATGGGCCACCTTCCATGTGGATTGGAAGGTATAAAATAAGGGCTAATGACCCATTGCAGCCTTTATTTGCGGGACACCTTTGTCATGGTTATTCTAAGAATCTTTGTTAGAATAGGGGCCACGCACTACAGGGGCCACCTTAAAATCTGTTTGCTGGGATTAATATGAGTTAGATAGGGGCCACACTCTATAGGGGCTTAAGTCTTAGATATCACTGTTTAATACAATTTGTAGACTGTTTTACATACATTTAGATAAAGATTGAAGTACCTGGATTGCATATTCTGAACAGAAGTACCTGGACTGTAGCTGTGCTAGATTGTAGTTATTGCTGGATCATGTGTTATAATACTTTATACTTTGAATGTTATAATCTATTATAATCTACCACACAAGAATAAGTGCTATAATTTGTAATAATTTGTCACATTCTACAGACATTATAATTTGCCACATGTCATAATACTTTGGATGTGATAGAATTGCCTAGTTTGTAGTTGTGTTGGATGATGTTCCTGTAAAAGGGGTTCCTATCTTAATAGGGATCCTTGTATGACATAGATTGTAGTTGTTTATGTGAAAGTGGCCCTTATCTTAGTAGGGACCCTTGTATGACATGCATTGTAGTTGTTCATATGAAAGTGGTCCATCTTTTCATCCTGCTTTGTTTTTTATGTAGTTGGTGTGTTTCTATATGTCACACAAAAATAAGTGCCATTAACAATGATTTTTGCCATGTACTGTGTATGCAGCATGGATGACCTGTTTACTTTAGAGATCCTACAGGGTCTGTCTTCATTTCTCCCCCACCATGCAGTATGTCGGTGGCAGTGTCAGCTACTATGACACGCGATTGAACCATTATTTTTACTGTATCCTCAATTTTCAATTCACATGCTGGTTAGTTCTCACTATTTCATATCCTTCTTGTGCAATACACTGATCCCTCCATTTTGTTTAGTTATAACAATATCCTTCATAGATTTACTTGATATATGTCTCTTTTCTCAATACGCATCTTATGTGCATGGCTCAATACCCATCCTATCCTCATAACTCATGCATAACTGTTAGCCTTCAAAAATCCCTACTGGATTTCCCTTCATCATAAAGGCAGCAATGATCACACATCATGAGAATATCTCCTTTTTAATCAACACTTTTCCAGCATTATTACATGTGGATGTCTGTCTTTCAACTCATCCTGATAACACATTCAAGGCTACAAAAAAATGCTACAGATTTTTCCTGGATGAGGTTTCATTGTCATCTGTCTACTAAAATTTTATGCTGTTCCAGTTTGGCTTTCTGAAACTTTATGCTCTAAGCTTGTGTCACTGAGAAGTTCCTTGTAGAGTGAACCACTACATATTATTTGCCATTTTGCTTCTGATCCCTTCTAGGATAGCATTTAATATCCCCTTATGGGTCAAAAAAGAAATAAGAAAAAAAATGCAAGTCCAACTTCAGATCCATGTGGAGCATGCAAACCAAGTCATGACTTTGTGATTTCAGAACTTTATGAACATGACTATGCCTTATAAAGAGAGTTTTCTCTCTATATCTGTTTATATTTCACTTAATACACTACAAAATAATTAAAAAAAAGACTATAAACTTTCATGTTCTTCCTTTAATATGAAATCTATTTGGGGGACAAGATATAGTTCATTTGAATGTCCACATGACTAGTCAGTTTGGTAAATGACATGGTCAAAACCCATTATAAGCAACACTTTGAATTGGGTATCAATTTTTTCAGTTTGCATTTCTAACATGAGATAGATCACAATGTCTTGTTTGTTCCTGGTTTGATTGTTCGTCTCAATCTGCTGCTTAATTTCACGTAACTTTATTAAAACTGCATCTCTAGAGGCATGGTCAACGAGAACCAGACAAAGTTCTTATTGTTGCCAATTTGTGGTATAAGTTGTTCAATTGATAACTGTTTCTTTCTTTCTTTGTTAATCCAAATATCATCTGAAAAGTACTTTTCTGGTTTATCTGGCTGAGTCTCTCCAAAAGAGAAATGTTTTAATTAGAATTTCAATAATCATATACATGTTGCTTTTTGGCTATTTTGAATGTAGTGTAAGTATATTTTGAATGTAGTGTAAGTACTTCATTTGAAATTTTCTGTTACCTGGTTTCTGTTGTGAGATATGAGTGCACTTAAATACAAAATCCAAATGATTTGGTGAAAAATTCGAAGGCACCTGTAAAGATTGCTTTTTATATTTTTTTCCCTTTTTCTTCCAAATGAAAGGTTGGATTGAACCCATCCAAATTTATTGAGATAATGAAAGGAATACAACAAAGTGAAGCAAAATAATAGGGATAAAAGTTAAAACAGCAGAAATAACGGAAAAGCAAGATCAAGCAGGATTTGAACACAGGAGAGAGGGAGGAGAGAAGGAAGAAGCCTATCTCCTTAATGTAGTAAAAGCCCATTTGGAGAAGTTGTCAGTGATCTTGTTCGCCAGATCATTAATGGGATAGGATTTGTTCAGGAACACCCTGTTGATTCTCTCAAGCCAGATGTTCCAGTCGATTTTCTTGATATGCTTGCTTCTCCAGGTTGTCTAGAGGGAGAGGTGGGACCCTGGATGTTATTGATGCTGATTTTTGATTTGAAGTGTACCTAGAGTTGCTTGGATGGTGGACAGTGGACAAGGAGATGATTTGAAGTTTCTGTGGTCCCAGTTTAGAGTGCACAACCATCGATAGAGTTTGTTCTTCGCAGAATGTATTCAGTCAACATTTTATTTTTAATATCAAGCCAAGGGAAGATCTTAGCTTTGACGAGTGTCAGAGGCCCCCGAAATGGGGTGAATTAGGCATCCTTGATTTTGGAGGTGTTAAGGAGTAACAAGAATTGACCATGAAAGAACCAGACTTTTCCACCTGCAATTACAGATATCCTTGTTGAGATGGGGAGAGAAAATTTTGATTTACTTTTGAATTGAATCTATATATTTTTCCCCTAGCATGTGTTATGATTTGATCAATTTCCTACGTTAATTGTGAAATATATTTCAGGATTATCTTTGGCATGAGCATTGCCAACTTGCAAGAAAATTCAATGGATTTTCCCTGCAACAGGCTATGCTTTTGTAATTTTAATATTTAACAAGCTTTCATAGTTTGTAAAGTAGGCCCTCTATTATTTTTGCAGTATAATTTTTGCTTTATTTTATGCTAGTAGATTGATAACAAAAATGTTCCGAGAAAAGCAAAAATGCTGATTTATAAGATTATTTAGATTTTTTAAGAAAAAAAGATTAAGATGATTGATTAGATATTAGATTCACCTATTATTAGCAGACAATAACTTACGTTTCTAATTTTATTATATTGGCATGCCACCTGATTCACAGCGATGGTCTTTGTTTTCCTAGAACTGCATGTTGGCCAAGTAAACCAATGTCGCTCAGGTACTCAAATTTTGCAATGAAAATTAAGTTTGCCTCAAAATTCATTTATTTAGTTTTATTAATTATGTCCAATGTGAGAACCTACTTAGATACGACTAGAACTAGATATTTTAATGTACTTAAATGGTCTCTCTTCATGTTTGTAAGAAGTATGAACAAACATTGATAATGTTAGAGGTATTGGTTGTTCTAGATGGGAAATTGTTAATTATCATCCATGTAACCAATTAGCTTGCTCAAAAAAAAATGATATTAGATATTAATTTAGAAAGTATCAGTTAATGTGGAGTCTACTGTATCATCATGGTTTGTGATGGTTATGCTTTTGCGTTCCTCAACAGACTTCTGTTCCAGCCCTTCAAGGAAGATAGCTGTGGCTAGAAGCTATGCGGTTACAAGTGGAGCAGGAAGAAAAGAGAGGAACAAGGGTCGGAAGTTGGTTCTAGGTTTGAGGATTACTTGCCAAGATAAGAGTCACTATATGTTGTGAATCGGATTTCGTTTCGAATCATTTCTTCTTTATATATCTTTTTCTGCGAAAAGGAGATATCCTGCCCCTAGTTTAATTATCCAGGCCCATAGATTTCTAACCAAGAATCTCTAGTTGCGATATTAGGTTTGAGCTGAATCAAGATCTAATACTTAATGAAGGATCTCCTTACTCTATCCAAAATCTTTATGATACTGATATACCACTTGTGGAGAGTCAACAATAACTATACGAATTTAATATGTTTATAGGTAAAACTGTCTTTGTCGATAATAGTTTAATTTCTCATCCATCTTATTTAGATTTTAGCCATCCATGAATGGAGGGGTATTTATCTGAGACTACCTAAAAATTTCAGTTTCTTTTGGCTTGTGGGTAGCATATGATGACATCAAGAATAAGTGCATTTCTATCCACAGCTAAAGTGGTCTGAGTCTCTGCCACACCGATTCATGGTGGTCTGCTGTGCGTGATCCAATTCTACCATATGAGCCGATGAATTGACTTGAATCAGCCAATTCAGGCATGAATTTGTGCAAATTGTTCAGTTCCTCCCTGTTCAAATCTGAATTGATTGATTTATGTTTTCTTAATTTCAATCTAAATCTGATGTGTATATAAAATGTACATGTAATGGTTCATGAAACTAATGTCAGAATATTAATTAGCATTATGTACCAAAAGGGAAAAAGGGTATACAACTTAGCAGTTTGGCAATTACCTCCTATATAAGGAACCACCCAACACATGCAGCATATCAGGGCCAACTCCTTTATGTAAAAGATGCCATGAGTTCATCTCAAAGTAGCAAATGAAGTAACTATCCAAATACCATCTAGACTTTATTGCTAATCTTCGTGCTGTGTTCATTTTGCTACTTAGACCAAATATAAGCCAATAAACAGGTCTGAATCAACCAATTCTAGCATGAGTTTGTGTGAATTTTTCGATTCCTATTGGTTAAAATTTGTGTCAGTCATATATGTTTCGATTTGTCCAAATATTTTGTGTATGTAAAATTACATGTAATGGCTTAGATAGAAATGTCTGAATGTTGGCATTTAGGCAATCAGCTCGTCTTTATGCCTCATGTTTTGAGTAGGAAGCTGAATTTACTCTCCAGATAGCTCCTGAACCATGGTTTTTAGAATTAAATTCCATGCAATTGATCAAGCTGCCACTTCAGCCCTCGACTAGACTTAAAACTAAAACATCCCTTGCATCAAAGTGTAAGGAAAGCTGGACATAACACATCTGATTGCATCCTTTGTTTAGCTCTTGAAAGGCACAATTAGCAATAGAACATAAGGTCCCTTACAAAGTATGAACACCTATTTTATTCTTAGATTGAGTAGCCCTTGTCTACGTGTATTGAAAGCAATACATAAGATCCAAGTCTTAGTATATTAGGCGAGTCCCATCCTAAGTAAACATCATTCTGTATTCCTTTCGCCGCATGCCATCCTAGTCATCAACAAATAACAGTCCTCGTGTATGAGTTTCGGTTCTAATTTAATATCATCAATATCACAACCCTCTCCATGTCTATGATGCATGTGTTCATTTTTCAGAGAAGTTAGCTCATCACCCCTTTCAGACTCAAACTGCCTTTTGTTATGGCCAAACCCAAATGCAAGGGACCAGATAACACCTCAATGCATTAAAAATACCTTTGAGTCGCTTTCTGAAGCATCACATACAAACATGGGGATAAGTCTCGAAGCCTAATCCTTAACAAAGGCCACAACTTTGTCCCATGATGTTAAAAGGGTAGGAAGAGTGCTCCCAAGGAGACGCATGGCATGACATTATTCAATCAATCCATCCCTTTCGCTTGAACATTTTTTTTTGCCCTTTAAACACTATCAATGGCTAGAATTGCAACGGAAAGAGCTAGAAACTCACACACACACACACACACACACACACACACATAAAAAAAAAAAAACGTAATATTGTCACCCAACCATATGATAACGATCCAAGGACTTCGTACATGCCAAGTGGACGGCACCGGAGGAAAGATCCCTTGGCGTCCACATCATTGCCTTGGCACCACCTTAATGACCAGGAGGTCCAATTTAGCCGTAGGTGGCCATCATGCAATACAATGAGAAGTGCCGGTGGTGGTGGAGCCACCATCCCACCACCACCCATGGGGTAGTTTTCAGTTCTTGGTCCACTTCTCTGCTTGCTATTCTCCTCCCATGGATCAATGTTGCCAGGAGCCTATTGTGCTCTGCAATTGCCATTGTGGATCTTTGAGGGGACACAGCTAGGGTGTCGAATAAGTGAAGCCCAAATATACAGCAGCTCATACGGTATAAATTCTTTTGATCACCCACCATCCGTGGATACAGACGGACTTGCATGTCCCGATCCTTTCAAATCACCGACCATTCCTTCACCTTCCTTCAGACAAATTGATCATTGGATCGCACAATGACCGTCTCGAGATTTGTGCGGATAGATGGATAGAGTTCAGAGTGCTTTGAGATTTGTATGGTTTGCGATCCAATGGTTGACGTTGCGAAAGAAGATTTACACTCTGAACATGTTATTGGATAGGGCCAATATTATGTTAACTATATTAGAATAATATTATATTATATCATATATTTGTGTATTAATACATATTATATTTTATTATGCTTTGTTTTATAATACTATCCAATGTCTTTTGTAGTTATTTTGTTATACTAAAAGTACTTTCTCAGTTTGTTTGCCAAATAGATATTAAAGTTACACAATACTTAAGAAATATAGTTACTAAACAATAAGTAGTTTTTATAAAAGCTCTACTTCAAAAAGCTCTATTGTCAACAGCTCTGCCAAGCATGGTCTTACACCTTGATTCTGTCCAATCACCCACCATTGCACGGTACATGGATGACATATGATTTGAGCTAGGCCTCCCTAGTTCAAACAACGGCCGAATGACATGATTTGAGCTAGACCTCCCTAGTTCGAACAACAACCGAACAAGAATCCCCATCATTAGGGTTTATTGGTTGATTGAGATTTAATGCAATCGATGAATGGATGGGATCAATCAATTAATTGAGTAGTCGTGGTTAAATGTCGGTTGCAGTGCTTCAAGAGCAGTGGAAGCATTACAGTGCATGGCTAAATGTATGAATGCATGTGCACAAACATAAAGGTGGAGGGCCAAAGCTTTTGCAATTTGGGTGTCCACATCTCAGTGTCAGAAAGGGGAGTGTGGTGAGGGGAAGGGGGGAAAGCCTTGGAAACAAAGCAAGGCTTTGGAAGTAGAAACTCTCATATGTCTCTTGCGCGGGCGAAGCAGAGCACGGCTCAAGGAGTCTGAAAGGGAGATGGAAAAATTGGGAATGGGTCATTATGCGGAGCCCATGTGTAGTGCAAGGGTACACCAACTTCCACCCACCACGTTGCCTAGATCCTGCATTGCTATTTTATATTCATGAACGGGGTCCTGTAGCTGTAGCTATAATGGAGAAGGCATTAGGGAAAAAAAAAAAAAAAAAAAAGGTGGTTCTTCGAGAAAGTAGAAACCACTTCGGCAGAATGATAGCGGCGGGTGGCCGGTGTACACCTGGTCTTACTGCAGTTGGGACGGAGCTACGGGCAGTCTGGGAGGGTATCTCCTTTGCGAGACGGATACTTAGTGCTGAGTATGTATGTCTTGAGGAGGATTCTTCAGTGGTGATTGACTAGGTGCGGAAAATGGATAGATATGGTGATGGTCACCCTCTTTTCTGTGATACTCGTAGACTGATACAGGAGTTGAGCTCTTTTTAGGCACTATATGTGTTCCGAGAGACGAACAATGCTGCAGACTGGGTCGCCTCATTTGTTGCCCGACATTCTAGGGAGATCATAGGGATATCCTCGGAGGACATTTCTCCTCCCTTATTTTCTTTACTTTCTTTTAATTTGGCAGGATGTACTCACATTAGAACTATATGAAATGCCGCTTTTATCAAAAGAAGAAAAAGAAGAAGAAGCAGCAGCAGCAGCAGCTTGCATTAGTGGTGCATAAAGATAAGGTAAAGCCAGAGGGGGCATTTTTTACATGTTGTATTCTTTCTCTCTTGTTCCGCTGATTAATTATTCACTACCTTTTTGGAGAATGGAACTTATTGGATGGGGCCATGACTGTTACAATATCACCATTATCACCATTTCAAGATAGAATATATAGTAGTGATTAATAATAGAATATAAGTTCAACATATTTACAATGTCACTTTATATCAAAATTACAAGCCATTTTAATAGCTGATAGAGGTAGTTGAGGGATGCTATTTGTATATAATGTAGAATTTGCAAACACAGCTCTTGACATGTCATGTTGACTAGGAAGTGTATGTGACATATAATCTATCTATCCCAGGTAGATTACTTTGTACTAAAATTAGCCAAAGGTGCAATAGAAATCCCTCTAGAGAGGGCTTTCCATCTGTTTACACCATATTCTAGCTAATACGTTATCCAAAAGTTCTATGCATGTTCAACCATGCAGTAAGGTCAAGACTGGATAATGATGGAGAGGTCTCGAGCCAAGTACCCTCCCAGGAAGCCGAAGTCCTGGTCCACTTGACTCCATTTAGGAGAACAGACTGGGTAAGCTTGGAAATAATTCAACATGGAACCTAGAATGCTTCATAGGACAAAAAAGGGGAGCATCAATTGGGACAAGTTGGATAACCATCAAAGGTAGATGGAATAAGGTCTGGCTATGTGGAATTTAAGGCCAAGTAGGTACGGTGATACATGGGGTTCCCACTCTTGCAGAAGGATCGTGATACAATACAAACTCGACGGTTATTAGAATATGGAGAGTGGAGGATAGCTAGCATCAGATACCGAAACTTTTAGAAAAGTGAAGAATCGGACGTGGATATGTGTCGGCGGTCATCTAGTTGGTTATAATATCATATATAAATAGTGGGATGTAACCTGAATAGAGGACTCTTTGGCTAATCAAACATTCGTTGTTATCTTTATCCTTACTCTTTTTTTTCCATATTTATCTTTAATTTAGTTGCTTTAGTTATCTCAATTTATTTTTACATGTTAGAGTAGAATATTAGCCTTAATACAACCTACCTGCTCCTTTTCAAGGAAGCCAATCATGATAGTAAAAGTTTTTGAAGGTAAAGACATCAAAATTTGCTCTACCAAAACTTCGCCCCACCTTCTTTCTGTTTATTGCAATTGGAGGCACGTCCAAGCATTTGCACAAACCTGCTAAGGACGCACACACTATTTATCAACCTCATCAAAGAATCAAACCGTCGACACTATCCAATGTTTGAGTCAATTTTGAATAAAATATAATGCTTGCTCAAAATCTGTGTCGACATAGCCTAACAACTCTAAGCAACGGTAAAAAAAATAATAATAATAAAGATTACATCCCAAACTAGTTTCTTAAAGAATCCACATCTAACAGTAACCCTTTGGTGGTTCATTGGATATCCTTTCAATGGATTAGGATTCAAACAAATTGGAGCTTGATCCAAAGAATCCTGGCTTTCTTATTATAGAGCTCTCTAAAATTTTAATTTTTTAAATTAGATATCTAAAATCATTCACATTTATATATTAATCCATGACTTTTTCATCTTTATATAAAAGTCCTTCAATTGAATTTTGGTTAAGGGTAATCAGAATTGCAGAAGGATGAAAAAATGCAATTGATTTAACACCAAGTAAGACTTGGACTCAGCCTCTTCTCCCTCACTTCATCTGTCTTGTTTAGAAGTTGGCTATTAAAGAGAACAATGATAGAGGGAATATGGATTAAGGAATTGGTTACGTGTGAAGGCTAGGGGCAAATTATCCCAAAGTATGAAATTAATGGTATTAGGAGAATATAAGCAGAATACTCTATATCATCTAGCTAGCTTAAATCACTACAGGGAAAGTCGGTTTTACCGATGCTTTTAAAAAGCGTCGGCAATTTTTAGTCTAACGTCAAAATTTACCGGTGATTTTTACGATGCTAATAAACGCTGGCGTAGTCACCGGTCTAAGACGACGCTTTTTGTTGGAGCCTATTACGTACTAATCCCTAACCCCCTTCTCCTCTCTCTCCGTCGCGTGCCTTCAAAAGGTGATCCCTAACCCCTACAGTCGTTGCATCCCCCTTCCCACCCC
>JAOXJJ010000914.1:8222124-8239763 GCA_025769935.1 Phoenix roebelenii
ACATCGACAATGCCCTCCAGGTCCTCCTCCTCTTTCTCCCTTCCAAGGTTTCTTTTCCCTGATGTTTCCTTAGTGGCGCATTTTTTTTTGTCCATGTTGTGTAGAGATCGGAGATGGCGGCCAGGAAGAAAAATAGGGCGGTGGCGGTGGCGATGAATGCCGAGATCCGGCACACCAAGGCCTGGTTGATCGAGGAGTTGGCCCTCAAGAAGGTATGTTGAGAAATATGGGTAGTTTTCATTTAATTTTTCTTCTCTCTTCTTGAACTGTAAATCTTTATGCAGCTTGCTGACCAACTATACTGCGAGTATGCGGATTTGGCCGTGCTGGATCTCCAGCGAACTCCACCTCCCTCACCGCTGTCCTCCTCGCTTGCCACGAATGCAATATTCTTAGCCTTCTGACTGTGAGAAGAGTGGCAGGCAGCCAAGCACGACATCTATTCGATGGAATGCTGAAGAGAGATATAGTACATACAAAATTTTTGATGTACACTAAAATTTACAGAACCCCCTTGCAATAGCTAATCTTGGGATAGTGACATCTAATTAAAGTTTTATTATTTACTTTTCAGAGCATTATTGCATGTTGGGTGGCTATACTGGTCATGAGAACAAGACAGTTCTTCACTTTAGTACTGCCATTTGGTCTAATGTAGAAATTTTAGGAATGGTTGCTCCAACATTTTATGCTTGTGGCTATTTTCTCAATCTCCACAAAGCAACAGGACATCCTGTTCTTGTGTACATGGCTACTGGAAGGTTTGTTGATGACATTGAGAAACTATATGATGAAGAAGCGGTTAACTTTGTGATGCTACAACTTAAGAAAATGCTACCAAATGCCATAGAGCCAGTAAGATTCTATCACCTATATTCATTTGTGTTGTGCTGTACTCCACAAAGCAACAGGACATCCTGTTCTTGTGTACATGACTACTGGAAGGTTTGTTGATGACATTAAGAAACTATATGATGAAGAAGCTGTTAACTTTGTGATGCTACAACTTAAGAAAATGCTACCAAATGCCACAGAGCCAGTAAGATTCTATCACCTATATTCATTTGTGTTGTGCTGTACTCCAATGGTGATTTTAGCTTCGGACTAATTTTTTTAACTGTAATTTTTTTTTTCAGGTTCAGTATGTGGTTTCTCGGTGGGGTACAATCCAGATTCCCTTGGGTCCTATTCTTGTGATCTGGTTGGGAAGCTAGCTGATTTGTATGAGAGATTTCGCACTCCTGTGGATAATTTATATTTTGTTGGGGAAGCAACAAGTGTTGATCATTCTGGGTCTGTTTATGGAGCTTATACATCAGGTATTTTGGCTGCTGAAGACTACCGAAGGCATCTATTATTGCAGCATGGTATCTTGGATCGCTTCCAGATTGTATTAAGGGAGGAAATGTCTGAAATGATACCCTTCCAAATATCTAGGATGTAGTTTATTTTTTGCTGGATCAATAACGAAACCGTGTAAAAATATTTATAACGATGCTTTAAAGCATCGTTAACTAAAAACCAAAAGGTTAAAAGCCGACGTTTTAAAGCGTCGCTAACTGGGTTTTTAGGGATGCTTAAAAGCGTCGCTAAAAAACGTCGCTAGAAACCACTTTAGCGACTCTTTCTAAAAGCATCGGTAATTCTTTTTTTCACTCTGACATAGCCGACGCTTTGACGAAGCTTTTAAAAGCATCATAAGGAAACTAACCGACGCTTATAAGCGTCGGTAAAAGCCTTAAAATGCATCGCCAAATCTTGTTTTTCTTGTAGTGACTGTAGGTAAAGTATAAGTAATAAGACACAAGATTTCAGTGATAAAAATATAAACTCAGAGAAATAGGGATTAATATGCAAGAACAAATATTTCAAAAACTAATCTATTAAAATCTTGGTTCTTAATTTGACGTGTAAGCAAGCAATATTAGTTAGATTAGCCCACTATTTCATAAGTTGTATATTCACTTATGTAGTTTTCATGAATCACTCTACATTCAAAAAAATTGGTTAATTTAATTTTTATTTACTGTATCAACAACAATATTATTTTTTAATTGAATGGAGTTTTCATTCAAGCATTCATTGATGCTTTTTTTCTTCTGGGGACTTAAATAGAGGAACAGCAGAAAGCTTATTTAGATAACATAAATAAAAACTATACTTACATCATACTTTTCTTTTCATTGGAGACGAAGTCATTACTGATATTCTCATATTGAAGCTGGATCATAGAAAGAATAAAATTTGCATATATGGTTTCTTCTATTACGGCATCCAGGACTGTATACGTCACCTGCGTGCCTCCACCTCTTGGTTTTCTTAAGATGAACTTCGATAGTAGCGTTGCCGATGATGGACGAGGCAGCGGTGTGGGGTTCGTCATCAGGGATCATGACGCCAGACTGGCAGCGGCAGGGGGGACGGCGGATCTTCGACTCGTCAGTGGTGTGTGCTGAGCTTCGAGCGGCCTAGGAGAGTGTCTCCTTTGTGAGGTGGATATTGGGCATGGACCGTCTCCTCCTAGAGAGGGACTTGGCTACGGTAATCGAGTGGATTCGGGGTCGAGGCCACCTAGTTGAGAACCGGCCATTGCTACACGACATTCATAGACTATTGGAGGAGTGCGCATCCCATCAGGCTACGCACGTCTACCGGAAGGTGAACGGTGCGTCAGACTGAGTGGCGTCCTTTGCGGCTCACTACTCTAGAGGTTTCACCTGAGCAGACCACGGATCGGTGCTAGAGTCGTTATGTAGTATTTTGCTTTCTGATTTTGTTGGCCTTATTCACATCCGTCGTATATGAGCCGCTGATGTACAAAAAAAAAAAAAAGAAGAAAAAAAAAAGTTTCAAGTTGTCCATGGTGCTGGCAAAGACCATTGGGTTTCACTTAGTCTCCAAGCAAGGTGGCCCTTGATTGGTTACCTACTGAGTGCTCGCATTCGAGGCATGGCGACCCTGGCCGTCGTTGCGATTAACACTGCCACTATTTGGATGGATGAATATTACGTCTACCACTGCAAGTTGATCTATTAACCTACCGAGTGCTTGCATTCGAGGCATGGCGACCCTGGCCGTCGCTGCGATTAACACTGCCACTATTTGGATGGATGTTCGAGGCCGTGATGCCAATGAACTTTGCCTCCCCAATTCGTTGGGGAGTTTACACCTTGGCACTGGGTTCTCGATTCTCCTTGGGCATGCGGACCCACCTGTGGCTTTAACCCATGGACACAGTTCCAGTGTGGTATCTATCTGCATGTTGGAGAGTACTGTACGTGCTGTTGGATCTCTAGTGTTTTTCTGCGCTGCTGTACTGGACATACGCTTGTAATCCCAAAGATACCATGGACAGCAGTTATTTGAGAACTTAAACTTAAAGGGTGCTGGCTGATAATTCGAAAGTCACTAACAGGTGATCCTTTTGAGCAGTGGTGTGCCTGATGGCTTGAGGCATATTGATTTAATTGCTTATAATTCCAAAGTCACCAACAGGTGATCCTTTTGAGCAGTGGTGCTAACAATACATGCCTGATAGCTTGAGGCATATTGATTTAATTGCTTCTAGGTGATCTAAAAGGATCACCAAACTTGATGTGGGCTAGTTTGACCGCTATGGATAGAGCTCGATAGAGTTCAAAAGCAAAATATGCCATACCGAGAAATCAAATTATGCGTCAAATTTTCAAAAACCATAACTTGGTTATACAACATCCGATTGAGATGGATTTTTTTTAAAAAACAAAGAATAACTTTTCAAGATCTACGATGCGGCATGACCTTCTAAAGGGAGTTGTGCCTCCAGCAATTAGGCCTAAATTCTATCTTTTGGACTCCGAAATGGACCAGTTAAACCAACAAATTTCTTGTCAGAAAAGATTTTAACCAAATGTATCTTCCAATTTAGAAAGAATTTGATAGATAGACATAAAAAAATTGATGAAGAAGTCGAGATCTATCTCCTGAAGTATTTTAGCATTTTTCATGTTTATTTATACTAGTGATGTCTATTTTTAGAAAGGTAGTCCTATTCGAACTAGAAGAGGAATCTTCCCTGAATTGTGCAATGATGGACCTCACCATTATAAATAGTGGATATGTACCTTAATTTTTGATCATCAATTAAAAGAAAAGAGGACTTAAAATCTTACTGGAGGCAATTCTTTCATCTTTTTTAAAATTTCTTTTGAAAGATTTAAGTTTAGCGGGTTGAAAAAATTTTTTCTTCTCTCTAATTAGATCAAGTTGGTATCAAATCTTCGGTTCTCTATATTTGTAGGGACCTTAGTTTATGGTCTAGATGTGCAAGCAATGCAAGTAGATAGAATAAGGACTATCCATTTTTAAAATATATAGAAGGACAATGCGAGTATAATTGTTAGTTTTACCTCGATGTATAATATAATGAAGAGTTGTTTCACATAACTAGAGAAGAAGATTGTCCAACTTACCAAGATCATTTTTCGATTAGCGATGCTTTCAGCACAAGCAACAACTCTTATTGCGAAGCTATCTCCCATATATGGAGATAAAAGATCTACTATCTAGCGAGGAGGATGAGCGGTTTGCGGGCACTCCAAATCCTCCTCTTTGGCTTTTTAAAGTCAAAGCTCGAAGTGAGATCCATATAGATGATGGGACAATCAATACACAAAAGCTAGATAACTAGCTACACCAATTAAAGATCTACTTTATTATTTACGAATACTCCAGCATCTAGAAGGTAGTTTTTGCCTGTCTTAAGCTTTCTAGCCATACCTTTAGTACAATTTGTACATAAGCACCAACAACATCTCGAGCCTAATGTGGAGTAAATTCAAAAGTCTAATCAAAAAGTAATTTTGCCCAATGGGATAAGAGAAAGATTGGTGGATTAAGTGGTAGTACCTACAATGGGAGTATGATCAATCTATCCAGAATTACACCACTAAGTTCTATAAGCAAGACATCTCACTCAGCATTCTATCGTTGATCATGTGATCTTCATAAGTACGTTGATGGTCTCCATGTGAGTATTTGGAAGGAGTTGAAACTCTTCAAATTTTAAAACATTAGTAAAGCTAGCATGAAGGCCATGGGGTTTAAGGAGAAGACAGGTTTAGGGAAGGCAGGAAGGGCGATAAGTTTAAGAAAGGCGGTGGAAAACTAGCCAGAAGGGGAAGCATAGCAAGAAGTACGCTACACGACTTAGAAAAATTATTGCATCCCCTATAACATCAATGGACGTACCAAAAAAAGTGTTAAATCTTCACCTCAAGTTGCAACCAAAGAGGAAGAAGTCCAAGGATGAGGATTTCAAGAAAAAAGGAAACATGGTCCTCAATGTTGTCGAGGTTGAGGAGCTTTCCGAGCTTGAGTAAGAAGATTGAAAATTGAGTCTAATGGCAAGAAAATCTAAGATAGCAACTAAGATAGATCCTAAGGTGCGATAGGAACTCTTTCGATTAAAGATCTAGGTGAAGTAGAGCATCGTCACAGCTATTGTAGACCTTAGAAGTCAGAAGAACCTCATATTTGAAAGCCTGATTCAAAAGTTTGGGTTACAGACCAAGCCTCACCCGCACCCCTACCCTTTTGGTTATATTTAGGAGGATGTTGAGTTGAAGATGACCAAGCAGCGTATCTTCAAATTCACAATCATTGAAAGATAAATTGATGGGGTAACATGTGAAGTAATTCATTTGCATGTTTGCCAGATCATCCTAGGGAGCCTGTACTTTTAGGATTGAGATGCATTCTATAGGTGGTAGAGAGTATCTATCCGTAAAGGATGAAAAGGAGTTCATAATTGATGTGTCAACAAAGGAAAACTTTGTACTTGTGATTTCTACCCAAGCAAAGCGACATATTAATGTTTAAAATAAGTTTTGTGCTATTGATGATAAGGGAAGCCAATGCCACATAGGAGAGGCTAAGCCCTTTGATAAAGGTTTTGAATCCAAGTCAGAAAGATGAGATAAGCCAATTGTTGAAGAAGTTTTCAAACATGTTCGAGGAGATAAAGGGGATGCCCCCTAAATGAGTAATTGAACATGAGATTTAACTGATTAGTGGCACACCTTTGCCCAACTTGGGTCTCTATCACAACTCGGTGATAGAAAATGAAGAGATCAAGAAGAAGGTCATGGAGCTTCTTGACAAAATCATGATCAAGACTAGCAATTCACATTGTGGATCTCTCGCAGTGCTAGTGCCAAAGGAAGAAGGTGGATGAAAGATGTTCCTCGACTACCATGCCCTAAACAAAATCACCATCAAGAGCAGGTACCTTCTACCCTGAATTGATGATCTAACTCAAGCATGCACATTAGCTAACCAAGCTAGATTTAAAATCTGGTTACCATCAAGTCTGGGTCCACAAGGAAGACACTTGGAAGATGGGCATTTAAGATGCGCCAGGGTTTGTTCGAGTGGTTGGTCATGTCGTTTTAGTTATGCAACACCCTTGCCACCTTCCCGAGGTTGATGAACAAGATGTTATGGCCTTCCATTAAAGACTTCGTGATTATATACCTTGATAATATTCTAATCTACAATAATACCTAGGAAGAACATGTCGGACATATCATGAAGGTGCTGAAGGTATTCGAGGAATATTAGATGAAGCTGAATCTCAAGAAGTGTGAGATCAAAAAGCAATATCTTGTGTACTTAGGCTTCATGGTTGGAGGAGGCGAACTGAAAAATGATCAAGAAAAGGTGAGGATCATCAAAAATTGGCCTAGACCTAATATCGTGACTAAGGTTAGGAGCTTTATGGGTGCATGCTAGTATGTCAAAAAATTCTTCAGGCACTTCTTAGTGATTGCAGCATCCTTACATGTATTGACAAAAGCAAACTAGAAATTTGAATGGTTGAAGAAATATGAAGACACCTTTCAGCTTTTAAAAAGGAAGATATTTGAAGACCAGTTGTAGCATTGCCTAAACTACAAAGATCCTTCGAAGTCGAGGCCAATATGTCAAGGTATACACTAGGGTAAGTTCTCATGCAATATGGGAAACCGGTAACATATCACTTGGAGATGTTTCAAAGGTTGCAACTGAATAATCCAACATACGATAAAGAGTTGTATGCCTTGCATCAGGTCATGAAGCATTAGTAGTCATATTCATTGAGCAAAGAGACAATTATGAATACAGATCACAAGATATTTTAGTTCCTCCACAATCAGTCCAAGTTTTAGTGGGTCGACACATGAAGTGGATGTCTTATCTACAGCAATTCAACTTGGTATTCCAATCTTAAAAAAAGAGCTATGAACAAATTAGCTTATTTATTATCCCGGCATCCATCGACAATAGTCTCCAGTATTTTGATTGTGATGCAAATTCAGCCACTTTGTCATGAGGAGTATAGGGTCTCTATGCAACATATTCAGATTTTTATGAGGAGTTGGAGAAATTGAAGAAAGGCTAGCTTGCTAATAGAATCCACCTTGAAGGATGGACTTCTATATAGGGGAACATGTTTATGTATCTCTCAAGTTGCTGATAGGGTATATTAGATTCGAGAGGCTCACACTTCAAAAGTTATTCGATACTTTGGAGTAGAGAAGACTCTATTGAACTTAACAAAGTATATCTATTGACCAAAGATACAGCAAAATATAGCCCAATTTATCAAGAGACTTTATACACCACTACCAGTACCTAGCAAACTTTAGGAAAGTATCTCGATAGATTTTTTGGAGATTTGCTAAGGACAAAACGTGGTCATAACTACTTATTAGTTGTGGTTGACCAATTTAGTAAGACGGTATGCTTGATTCCTTGCAAGAAGATGGTGATTGGAGAAGAAATAGCTCGTTTATGCTTTCAGCATGTTTGGAAAAATTTTAGGCTACCTTCTTCCATAATTTCAAATTGAGATAGCCACTTTTTGAGCAATTTTTGGAGATCCTTGTGGGGGGATAATAGATACCAAATTGAAGCAAACCATTGCCTTCCGGGATAATAGATACCAAATTGAAGCAAACCATTGCCTTCCACCCTCAAATAGATGGACAAATGGAGGTCATAAATCATACCATAATGCATCTTCTTTAGGGCTTTATAGCATGTCATGCTTCCAATTCACTTGCAATTGAGCTATCCATGGTTCTACTCAAAAGTCATCTTTTGAGGTCTATTTGAACTTACCATCATATAGTTCCTTCGACCTAGAGTTTGTAATTGATTCTGCACCAAAGATTAGCAAGGAAGAGGGAGACCAAGCACGAGCATGATGAGTATCACATAAACTGCAACTTCCAAGAGAGAGAGCTAGTTTGGCTGAAGGGTGAAAGAAAGAAACTAAAGGCAATTTGATATGGTCTTTTCAAAATTCTAAAAAAGATAGGAAAAATGCCTTCTAGCTTGACCTGCCACCATATAGAGACGTGCTTAGTAATCAATGCTGAAAATTTGAAGTTGTTTGAGTCCTTTATGTTAGATAAAGACTAAGGTTAAGAACTAGTACTACCAACTGTGGATAATCTATGGTGGAGCAAGAAAGGCCATTATAAGAGAACTATGTTATCAAGAAGAATGTTACAAAAACTAGGCATAGAACGATTGAGACTTTTCAGATTGATTAAAAGGGTTAGTTTCTAAGCAAAACCAAGTGGTTTAGCCATGAAACAGAAACATACATTTTTCTACTTTCAGTTTTGATTTAGCAGAAGCTAAATTTTCTAAATAAGAAAAGCCCTGATCTAGAAAGATCATTAGACTCGATGTGGACCGTGTGGCCCACTATGGGTAGGGTTAGATAAAATTCAGAAACAAGATCTACCACATCAAAGAACCAAATCGTGTGTCAAAATTTTAGAGGCGATAAATTAGTCATACGATATCTGATTGAGATGATCTTTTTTTTCATAAAAATTTAGCAACTTTTCAAAATTATAATATGGCACCTTCTCCTAAGGAGGGGCCATGCTCCTAGATATTAGGTCCAAATTCTATCTTTTAGGTTTAGAATAGGCCAGTCAAATCAATTTTTTTTTTCGAATTTTTTTTTGACGAGACATATTTTGCACTTCGAGAAGAATTCGGTGGAGCAATAGAAGGCAAAGTTGATATAAGAGTTAAGATCTACATCTTACATGATTTGAACTCTTACATAATTGGTTCTCTAGTTGTCTATTTTTGGAAAGCTCGACCTATACGAATTAGAAGAAAAATCTAGCCCAAATTATATAATGATGGATCTCATCATTATAAATAGAGGATATGTACCTTAGTTTTTTTATCATCAATTAAAAGAAAAGGATACTTAAAATCCTACTTTCACTAATTTTTACATCTCTTTCAAAAAAAAAAAATTGAGAGATTCGAGTTAAGAGGGTTGAAAAAGTTTTTTCTTCTCCTCGATCGAATCACTAATTCGCCTTGGGCTTATCCCTCTCCAAGATCCTCTTCTCTCCCACCTTCTAAATAGAACTATTTCAGCCTGCTTTATGTAGTTTTTATATCCTTTTCAGTTATTCTAGTGCTTCCATGCATTACTTTGACCAACTTATAGGCCTTTCCATCTAAAAATAATTCCAATCATCAGCTTGGTGTCAGAGTTTGGAGATATACTTTGATGCCGAAGCAAAGAGACCAAGAAAGTTTGAGCTTCGTTTTGGTGCCACTTTCCATCCACTTGTTGCCTAATATTTAATTACAAGGTATCTTTTAATTGGGCATAGTTGCACCTTGGCCGTCTGAATAAGAAGCTAATCATTCTTCTTATTGGGCATCCAGTGGTTTGTTAAAATGCACCTACGCTCAGTTAGCACACATTATGATCAAATCATGGGCATCTAGGGTATTTTAGAGGGCATTATAGCTTGATCAGTTGGCTTCCATTTTTTCATCGATCTCTTACGTGGAACCTAGTGATTTATTTTCTTGGACTTGCTACTTCAATCCTAGAGTATGTTTGAGCTTGTAGACACTGAAGGCATAGACACCTCTTTGCTAGTGCAGATAAGCAAATGCCTAGCAATGGTACCATAAGTTTTTCTAAGTCAGTACCAATTGGTTCCAATCAAAAAAGAAAAAATAGTCAGTACCAATGGTGTGCACTTCTTGTTGGGGGTAAATCAGCGGCTCACACACAACGAGTATGAGTATGGCCCAAAGAGTCAGATAGTGAAATATAATGCAAGAGAGATAAAACAGACACATGGTTCTCCCATTTAAAATCTTCGGAATAATGAGCCGCATATGATGCTACTCAATCCACCGCAGTGTTGGCCTCTCTGAATACATGGATTACCCAAAAGGCATCGCATTCGTCAACTAGTTGACAAATGTCGTGGAGCAGCCGCATCCCGCTGACAGCACTCCTGAGACCCTAAATCTCCTCGATCACCATCACGAAATCCTTCTCAAGAATGATGTGGTCCGCCCTAGCATCCGTCTCGCATAGAAAACACCCTCCCAGGTAGCTCTGACTTCGGCACCAATGACAGACTGATCGAAGATTCATCAACACCTAGCAGCCACTAGTCTCTCTTCTAGGCCCTTGAAAGACACCTAGAGTTACTTGTTCTATAGACAAATCTCAGTTCTTATTAATCACATGATATTCTGTTAGTAGGAACCTGGTGCCTTACAATAGGCACAAAGACCAACCACAGTACAATACTAAATGAATAAATAAATATTAAAAAATAAAAGAAATCCTCCAACATTTTATTGGGTGCCTAATGCCTTATTACATGGCATGTAGGCCTTCACTAAGTGGTACAACAACTGTTGTAGAGCTTGTTATTTTATTGTGAAGCACCTTGAGTTATATAATTAGAAAGAGGAGTTCAACTAGTAGGCATTTGGTAGTGAGTCATATAAAATTATTCTGGTTATCATTTGGACTTTGTTTAGTTGTAGATATAAGCTGAACCAAATGGGTTAAACTATCCCACTCACTTTGATTCATAACAAATTACTTCACTCTGAGTGGAGCAGCTTACTTGGAATTAAAAGAAACAAAAATTGTTGTCTAGAATATCTTCTCTATTCTTGGGAAAACACGGGTTTCAAAATGGGACCTGACGATAATTCCTGGAATAAGAGGGCTAAAGGGTATTCTGTTCCATCTTAACTCTGAAACAAAGGGAGCTTTGTAGCTTGTAAGTAGTTGAGCTTTGTAGATTTCACATAACATGGGGGCCTAAAAATTTTGAAACTTTTGGAGACAATGTAGGTTTGTAGAAAAATATAGACATATTATCCAGATTTTTGAAAAAAAAATGTATTTATATTGTAAGAATGACAAGTTAAATGACTTTCCTCAAATATTGGCATGATTGCAAAAGCATATCGCATAAAGGTCGTCTAGTTGTTGATAGGCATTAAAACTTAATGTAATATGAAAAGTGAGAGACAAAAGGAAAGTAATAGTGATGATGGAAAAGAAGAGTATATATAATCCCATTTTAACGAGTCAATACTTGATATTGATTAAAATTTCAAAATAGACTTATAACATCTCTCATGACCATTTGCATAGATTGATAACTTTAAGCATTATTTTCTTAGAAACATAGACAAATCTTTAATTCATAAAAGAATTACAAGAACTCAATTCAAAACCTCAAAAGAGGAAAACCATCCCAAAAAAACTCGACTAGAGATAAGTATATAGTATTGTTGTGGAAATAAGGGGTCCCGAACTTAGTCCCGCATCGACTAGATAGCGGAGAGGTTTGTTCATTAAATGGAGAGGGGCAACTTCTTTCTCTTCAGAAGGCCCTTTTAAGAAGGACAAAGCCGTGAGGGGAGTAAGCTACCCACAACATGCGTCGCGCGACACGTACGCACTTCCCAAAGCGGACAATACCTCTGAAGAGAAGCAGTCGCCTCCGCTGTCTGAGACCAGTGGAGACGAGGTCGGAGGGCGGCAGATCCCCCCGTAGCGCTGGACGCGCGGGCCGGAGGCCGATCTCCCTTGACCTCATCAATAGTGAGGTCGGAGGGCGGAAAATCCTCTCATAGTGCTGGATGCACGGGCCGGAGCCCGACCTCCCTTGACCTCATCAATGATGAGGTCGGAGGGCGAAAAATCCTCCCGTAGCGCTGGACGCACGAGGCGGAGCCCGACCTCACCTTGATCTCAACAATGGTGCTTTCGTTGAGAGCCCTTGACCCCGGCATAGACCCCTCCTCTGGGGGGCTATGTTGTGGGAATAAGGGGTTCCGAATTTAGTCCCACATCGACTAGATAACGGAGAGGTATGTTCCTTAAATAGAGGGGGGCAACCCATTTCTCTTCAGAATGCCCTTTTAAGAAGGACAAAGCAGTGAGAGGAGTAAGCTGCCCACGACACGCGTCGTACGACACGTACGCATTTCCCCAAAGTGGACAATACCTTTGAAGAGAAGCAATCGCCTCAGCTATCTGAGCCCGATGGGGATGAAGTCGGAGGGTGGCAGATCCTCCGTAGCGCTGGACGCGCGGGCCAGAGGCCAATCTTCCTTGACCTCATCAATGGTGAGGTCGGAGGGCAGAAAATTCCTCCGTATCGTTGGACGCACAGGTCGGAGCCCGACCTCCCTTGACCTCATCAATGGTGAGGTTGGAGGGCAAAAAAATTTTCTGTAGCGCTGGATGCGCGGGCTGGAGCCCGACCTCACCTTGACCTCGACAAGTACAGTTAAGAGAATGAAAATAATGGGCAACGACATAGACAGAAAAAATAGCTATGACATACCTAACGCACTCCAAGTCATGAATGGCAATGATGGGCATCAAAAATATGAGCCTTTGTAAGGGCCAGAACATCTAGACTTGACTGCCTAGCTATGAGCCAGGCACGTGCTCTGCACGTATTGGGCTGTTGCAGTGAGAGATTCCCAATGAGAATCTTTTTCACTGTTGACCCAATAGATTGATTTTGCTGCATATAAAATGTTTGTGCGTTACTAATGGCCGCGTGTTCTTGGAGTAGTTAAACTATTTTATAGGGAAGCTATAGGGTTTAGGAAGCTTGGAAGAGTGTTAAAATCAAAATCTCGAGGTTGGAGATGGATTTGACAAGCTTCATGGGGTTCTGCAATGGAGGAGCCGACTCCAAAATTATAGGACTCAACCCCTAGAGGACCAAGTCCAAAATATTAAACTATATTTTTTAAAAAATTTCGAGAGTCAGTCCCTTACATAAAGGAGTCGACTCCTACACTCTAGGAGTCGACCTCCGGTGCAAGTATAGGAGTCGACCCTAGTAAGTTAAGAGTTGACCCCAAAAGCCATAGGATGAAAATAGAGGAGGTTGAAATTTTGCCACTTTAGGAATCGATCTCTATAAGTCAGGTGTCAACCCCAAGAAGCCAAGAGATAATCCCTAGATAACTACAAGGTGAAGAAAGAAAATTGATTTTTAGCTAATTTAGGAGTCAACACCGACCAAACAAGAGTCGACCCAAGCCTATCAGGAGTCCACCTCTTTGCACGTGATAGGTCTAGCAGCTAGTTTTCCAGTTCTGTATTAAATGATCTCCAGCGACTAAAATCCTACAAGAATCGTTTGAACAGAAGCAAAAAATAAAAGAAAAATGTTTTACATTCAATAGCATAACCTGAGTTACTATCCAGAAGTGCGCAATCAAGAGCTTCCCTCCAACATTCAAGTGCACCAAAAAAAGGTTCTAATCAACTCAAATAAGAGGCGGTCATTTGCATACGTTTTGGGTTTGTCAAGTTTCAAGGGTGGTTGAAACTTTAGATAGGCTAATCTGGGCCTTGAAGTAGAGTGAAAACTAGCTTGGAGATTAGTTAGGGGTGATTGGTTAGTGAGGAACCACCATTGTTGTATTCATTGGATTAATGAATAGTCGATTAAAATTCCAAATAAGGGAGGCTTGGGTAGAGGATGTAGGAGCTAAGTTTGGTTTTAAACCTCTATAAAATTGTTGTGTTTGCCGTGCTTGTGTGTGTTTCTATTATTTGCATTCATTTATCATTGTCTTAGCTACACATTCTACATTAGTTTAATATTAAATAGATAAATTAGAGTTTTACCTTAATTTAGGGACAAGGGCATAAAACTTTCTACTCAACATTTTTTTTGTCCGAATGATTACACCCCTATAGAACTGAAACCAATATTCAGTAAACGTTATAGAGTGATTATAGTCAATTATGAAAAAATATGAGAGAGCGAGAGAGAAGGATACAACTAGGCTAGGTAACATTCTTTGGCAGCTCGGTTGGGTTAGATCTGGGCATTAATTCTTTAAATCAAGGAATAGAAGTCCAATCTGAACAATATAGCATGACAAGGGTCATCATCGATAGGATTCAGGGATGCCCAATAAAGGCCGGAGTGGAGGTTGACATGATAAGTGGCCATAGTCGTGTCAATATAGAGCCCTCTCTAGGGTCAACTTGGGGTCCACAGGGAAAGAGCATGGGACCCTTCGCTAGATCCACTGAGACATATAGAGATAGAAAGAGAAAGGAAAAGAAAGAGAGAGAAAATGAAGAAAAAATAGGAGAGGGTGGCCTTGTGTTTAAACTATGGTGGAGGAAGGTTGGTGATGGCAGTGATGGAAACTGGCCAAAGGTTTAACCTCCGACAATTGTGGCGCCAACTACTGCCGATGACTAAAGGGAAGAAGGAAAAGAATCAACAAAAAGGAGAGAATTGGTCAAAATAGGGTGGATTGATACTTTGTTCTCAGCTTGGCTCACACACTAGCGGCCGTGGCTTTATAGTGAGGCCATGGGAGTCCAATAAGACTTAGTCGGAGGCCCGCCATCATCCCATGAATTAGAGGAAAAGAGGGGCAACGATTCTCAAAAATAGGGAAGCAGAACAAGGGAGCTTTTCTCATTGAAATTCGATGATTTCTTGTGGGGACTCTAGCCTGCGGCAATGGTCTAGTCAAGAGTAGATTGAGAGAGAGAAAGTGGTGGGCACCAATACTTCATCTCCAACCAGGATCGTTTTTCAGTGAGAGCAATGGTAGTGACATGGTGAGATAATGTGGAAGAGAGAGGAGAGAAGAGGTTAGCATTATCCTCAAAGAGGGTTAGGGTCTTTAAATAGAGGTACAGGCTAAGGTTTTTCTAGCCTTTGGAAACCTCTAGGACTGCAACTCCCACTGATAGTTGGTGAGTATTGCCTAGATATGCAACCCAAGAGGAGAGAAGATGAATTGTTAGGTCTAGGAGTAATTCATCCATTAAAGTTTCAAATTTAGAAAATCAGCAATAATTAATTAATTACTATTGTTGATGGCTGATCAAGGATAAGTTGGTTTTATATTTGTTTAAATTAGTTGGACATGTTAGTGAGGATTACTAAACATTGTATCCAAGTTTGTTGTTGGTAGAGGTATGAATCCCTATGCACGTTCACTTGCATGATTATGGATATTATATATTTATGTATATATATATTGTATGTATGTATGTATGTTTGTATGTATCATATGCTAAAATAAATAATTTGTAAGAAGTTCCATGCATGATCACCAATATGGATACATATAATTGTGCATGTTTGCGTGTTTATTTTCATGTAACAATAATTTTGATTTTTGTTTTTTGCATGGAGTTTGATACTTGTACATCTAATTTTGCAAGGAATATGGTATTGAATTATTTACTTGAAAAGCATGAAAATTAATTTGTATAATTGGACAGTTTGGTGTGAATGCCTAGACTGTCCGTGTTATTGATGCCTAGTTACAAGCTGAAAATGTAACATTGTTGATGCTCCATCACAGACTGAAAATGTAATATTGTTGACACAACATTACAAACTAGAAATGTGATATTGTTGATGGCCTATCACAGGCTAGAAATGTAATATTATTGATGCTCCAACAGTCAAAAGTGTGATATTGTTGATGCTCGATCACAAGTCAGAAATATGATGTTGTTGATACCCTGTCACAAGATAAAAATATGACAATTTTAGTGCCTCACCACAAGCCAAGAATGTGGTATTTTTGTTGCCCCATCACAAGCTTGAAATGTTGCCATGATTAGTCCAAAGTCAAATAAATGTTATCAATTCAAAACGAGCTAATAAAAAAAAAGATAATTTATTTGAAACCCCCTATTGCATGGAAAAGATATTTTGATTCTATGTAATATATTTATATTGGGATTGTTGAGCAATTATGCTGGATAGTTGGTTACAGATTTTGTGATATCTGTGTTTATTTCAATATTGATTATTTGCTAATCTCTACTTTTGCATTATTTATATTGGTATGGGTGTGTCGGGATTCTTACCATGGGACATTAGCTTACATCATCATATTACTTTTTTTCAAAGTCACAAGTTGCTTTTTAATGGATAGCATAGAGATGATCATCGGGCAATGAAGTATTTAGTTAGTGCATTTTGGATACTAGATAAACAACTAACCTATGTAGTTGAACAAAATTTGTTAATGATTGAACTATTTAATAGTATTGATATGGTAATTATACGTGGTTTTCGATTTTCAATATTGTTGAAATTTTTTCATTTTGTAGGCCTTGCATGCTCTCTAGGGTCATGTCCTAGAGGTCATGCGGCCATGTCACATGACTCAAGTGCTAGGTTTGGAGTGTGATAGGCTATTTCAACAAATCCACTACATTAGTTAGCTTTACCATAGCGGCAATAGATCGGGTTGTTTTGTGGGGGGAAACAACATAGACTAGATTCAAAGCAAGACCAACAATAATACAACAATCAAGCCTAATAACAAATCCTCATTAAGCCACATATCTAGTAATCCATTGTAATAACAAGATGGGCCCACCCAAACATGACTGACAAATTCAAAATTTATACATGCAAATGGGAACACCTTAAGCCACAGGAGTGCTCACTAGTAGGGACCTCTCTGCCAAAAATATAAGGAAAAAAAAAAGAAATTCCTTCAACCACTCTACTCAAATCTCTTTAAAAAATATTTAAAAACAGAAAATCGAAAAAGTTAAGGTATAGGTCCTCTTTTCCTTCATAATGAATTCTGAAATTAAGTTATAAAACCTCTATTTATAATAGTGAGATCTACACTTGCACAATTTGTATTAATTCCCTTCTAGCTAAAAGAGATAGAAACTTTTCCAAAATATATGATCAGTGGAAATAATTATAAAAAAGCTAAATTCCTGTAGAGAATAAATTTTGACTATTACATCAATTTTATCTATTATTGCAACATCTAATTCTTCCCAGCTTGAGACATATGCTCAAGTAAAATTTTTCTTAAAAAGTAAATTTTTTCCTTCGATCAACCTGTTTCAAGGCTAAAGTATGGAATTTGACTCTAATCATCCATATCATAGAGCTCAAAAGGTCACCCTTTTCAAATAAAACATCTCAAACAGACACTGCATGAGTGAATTAGGGTCTCTGAAAGTTTAGTATGTAATTTGGCTTCTTGATGTAGCAAATTTTGGTTCTGAACCCTGCACAGTCCTTCCCATAGTGTCTACAGTAGTACATATCGAGTTTGATGATCCTTTTGGATTAAGCTCATCCAAAAATAGTGATCAGCATACCTAAAACACACTACAACAAAAATTAGTTTTTCTAGACTCTTTTCTGCCGACGCAAGGAAGAAGCATCGGCAATTTTATAAGCTCATCCAAAAATAGTGATCAGCATACCTAAAACACACTACAACAAAAATTAGTTTTTCTAGACTCTTTTCTG
>JAOXJJ010000914.1:8245827-8261199 GCA_025769935.1 Phoenix roebelenii
GTTTATGATTTTTTTGACCCAACCTGTATCTGACCCGACCCGTTTATACCCGACCCGACCCGATTGCCACCCCTAGTCAAACCACTAACAAATGGAAGATTTCATCTCACATACTATTAGTTGTAACTAACCATGCAGAAGTAGCATCTATTGTTCAACTTTAGCTACTAACATTTGGCACGCACCGGTGGTTCAAAACTATAAAACGGCCTCGCATCATACTATCATTGGCATTATTTTAAATTACAATATTAACTAAGATTAATATTTATAATTTTGTCTTTGTACTATAGCATTTATAGTTCACCGTTAACATTCTTACTCCATTCTTGGCGTTCTTGGAGCTTTTATAACGTTTATTATTTGATTCAAAAAAAACGAACAATCAGATAATAATAAACCGTTACTTTTGTTATACCAATCAATAACGACTTCCAAAAAGATGCAATAATGGACGTTGTTGAAACCAGCTGGGCTATCCAAGCAAGTAGTAAACTTTTTCTAGTCAACATTCAAAAAAATATTACTATTTCTGTGGCGCGCCGTACTGACCGGTTGCCATACCCTCCAATACTCCACATGGTCCAAAGCTGGACCCCTAAATGACCAAAATACCTTCTTCCCTCCTCAAACGTATCCACACTTGCTCATCTCGCATCGGCCTACCTAGGGTGTAAATAGATCAAATCGAATTGGATGGAATCGGATTATAGGTGACTCCAATCAAATATAGTTTCTTGTTCGTATTTTAATTTTGAATCTAGACCTAATCCAATAAAAGATCAAGTTGGATCGGATCGAGTCTACCGTTATAATTTTTGACCCAATTGATCATTCGGATCGGATCAGATCAATATATAACTTGGATCCAACCTAAAAAATTTGAATCCGATTCGAGTCAACCCATTCTAGTTTCAGAACTTGTTTGCACCTCCGCGTGCTACGGCCCGTAGATCCAAATAATTTTACAAATTTGGATCGAGCCAGATCGGATCAGGTTGTAAAATTGAAAATATAAAATTATCCAAATTTCAAATAGGTCAAGTCGGATTGGATTGAGCCTAAATTTAGTAAATTCAGACTCAACTCAAAAAATGGAACAGTCTAATTTTAGGACCCAATTCAGCCTCATAAATTTTCCAAAACAAATCGAATCGGGTCTAAACAGATTGAATAGGGTCGAATGACCGGTTAACCTGGCCCATTTTGCAGCTTAGTCTCACCCCGTAAATTCTTCCCTCTTTTAAGCCCAAAACTGTCATCCTGCCTCCCCTCCCAAATGAGGACGAGCAAGACCAACTTAACGTCCGTCTTGGGAAATTTCGAGAATCCGAAAAAGATGTGCTTTAAGTAAATAAATTCGCATAACAAAATCTTTTAAATAATAATGATAATTTTGCCCATCATTTCAATAACTCCGCCCTCTGACACATTTTAGCATAAATCTACTTTATGTGCATTTTAGTCGGGGTGAGAATATCAAGTAATAGAGTCAATATTAAAAAGACAGCAGCGTACATATGGAATTTTAATTTTTTAGTTTTTTAATTTTTAAAATGTTTTATTTTTATTTGTTTGGTTTTGACGTCTTTAGAAACCGTATTTGACTGCAGCCTGGAGTCCGGAAGGGCACCGGATTCGCGGACTCAACTTCGGATTCCAATCCAGCACACCCTCACCGAGAGACGCACGCGCGCCCAGCTCCCCGGCTTATCCAGTCACCTGCCCCTTCTTTCCACCGGCCGGTCACCGCCTATTTGAATTCCTCCAGTCTTTAACCCGCTGCTTTTAACACGGATTTCGAGTGAATTTCCTTTCGACCGCGCGGGGTAGAAAAAAAGAAGCTGGTAGAAAGAAAGAGACGGGGTTAAAATTTCATGCGAAATTTGTCCGTCATTTGGCCAGCGTTTCATTTCGTTTTAATTTGGAGACGTTAGAGGGGTCCGAAAGGCTGGCAGAACAGAGCCCCCCTTTCCCCTCCTCCCACCTCCCTCTGGTACCCCGGGGGGATTCTTAGATCGGCGAGTTTTTGGCTACTCGGTGATGGAGGTCACGACGGAAGCCCGGTATCACCCTTGCGATGGCGGATTTTTTGAGCAGCTCACCCCGTACTCCTCCGTCCATTGGTTCCGCTTCTCCGATCGGCGAAGGATCTGAAGTATGACGATTTTGCTTGTTTTTTTAGCTGATTTCTCTCCGTTAGGTATCGGAAAGTTGTACGCCTTTTAGGGGTTGGTGGCAAGATTTCTGGGGTTATGGTGGAAAAATTTTCCGATTTGGATCTTTTGCTATTTATTGGAATTTTAGATGGTTTACGGAGGTTTGATGATATGAACTTTAGTGTTTTTAAAATTTTTGTTGGATTTTTTTTGGTTTATAATGGTTATCTATCTTAATTTCTAGATGTTTCTACTTCTAAGCTTCTTATGTGATGCGGAAAATCTACCTAGCATCTTGTTGCGTTATTTAAGATATGGTTTTACGCTGAAATTCCATGATTTCTGAAAATAGATTGCGATCTCGAACCCGTTTTTGATCTCCGGGATCTTAAATCTGTAGAACAATTCTTCTTTGTAAAGAAATCCATCAAAGTTTTTCTGTTTCCAATAAAATATCTTTCCTTTTGTTTTCCCAAGGTTTGATATTTTTAGTATTTATTCGTTTTTTTGACTCTCTCGCACCATATTTAGTTCTTTACCTTATTTTTTCATCTAATCTTTGAAAGATCTCTTCATTGCCCCAACTTTTTGCTACAAAATCGTTAATTATAGAAAGCATTGTCGCCAAATCATCGAATATTATCCCTTTCGTCGCTCATCCCAATCTAACTCCACCATCTAGTGCGAAAATCTCTTCCCTCTCAGTTTCCGCACAATTTTTTTTCTTGACTAGCAAGGCTTATTCTTTTTTTCTGTATATGTTTGGCTCGCCAATCGCCTATGAATACCAGAGCCGATCTCCGGCAGGTCGCAGCATGTGCGGTGGTCCGGAGCGCATTAAACCCTCGCCGTCTCCCTCCCCTGAAGAAGCCCGAAGCTCCTCCCCGGCCAAACCGATGAACCACCTCACCGTCGAAACCGACGACTCCTTCTCCACCCTTCTCGAGTTCGCCGCCAACAACGACGCAGAAGCCTTCCGGCGATCCCACGATCGGGATCCCTCGGCTGTCGATGAAGCCGGCATGTGGTATGGCCGCAAGAAGGGCACCAACCTGATGGTCCTCTTGCACCGAACCCCACTGATGGTCGCCGCCACCTATGGCAGCCTTGATGTTCTCCATCTCATACTTGCCCTCTCGGTTGTCGACGTTAACAGGGGCTGCGGCCCCGACAACGCCACTGCCCTCCACTGCGCCGCCTCCGGTGGCTCGCTGAACGCTGTTGATGCTGTGAAGATTCTGCTTGCAGCTGGAGCTGATCCTAATGCTGTCGATGCCACCGGCCACCGGCCCGCCGACGTGATTGTTGTGCCGCCCAAGTCGACCGATGTGAAAGTTGTTCTTGAGCAACTACTTGGAGGTTCTGGTTGTGTTGCGGGTGGTGAGGAGCAGCAGCAGCGTGTTCTTCGTGTGACGACAAGCTCGAACTCGAACTCTCCACCCCTGTCCTCATCCCCTGTGGAGGATGGATCCCCGTCCTCCAACTTGTCCTCTCCTACCGACGCGCCTCCACCGGCCGTATCTGAGAAGAAAGAGTATCCAATTGACCCATCGCTGCCGGACATCAAGAACAGCATCTATGCCACTGATGAGTTCCGCATGTACTCTTTCAAAGTCCGGCCGTGCTCGCGGGCATACTCGCATGACTGGACAGAGTGCCCATTTGTTCATCCGGGCGAGAACGCCCGGCGTCGTGACCCGAGAAAGTATCACTACAGCTGTGTCCCCTGCCCTGAGTTCCGCAAGGGGGGGGCATGCCGCCGGGGGGACATGTGCGAGTATGCTCATGGGGTGTTTGAGTGCTGGCTTCACCCGGCGCAGTACCGCACACGCCTCTGTAAGGATGGGACCAGCTGCACTCGCCGTGTCTGCTTCTTTGCTCACACGAACGAGGAGCTCCGTCCTTTGTATATGTCAACTGGGTCGGCCGTGCCATCGCCTCGGTCCGCCACCTCTGCTGCGATGGAGATGGCAGCAGCGATGGGTCTCATGCCTGGGTCCCCCTCATCGGTTTCAGCAATGATGTCACCGTTCACACCACCCATGTCGCCGTCGACCAACAGCATGGCCCACTCCTCACTATGCTGGCCACAACCCAACGCTTCTACTCTGCCCCTTGCTGGAATCAATCTCCAGTCGAGTAGGCTGCGCTCGTCTCTGAGTGCAAGAGACATGCCAGTGGATGATTTCTCAATGATGCCTGATTTCGATGGGCAGCAACTGTTTCGTGATCTGTGCTATTCTCGCTTTGCCTCTGCGCCGGCGGGGTATCACTCAGCCCAGTCCAAGGTCCTGGCTCCATCGAACCTTGATGAACTTTTCTCGGCTGAGATCTCCTCATCTCCGAGGTACAGTTCTGGTCAGGGGTCTGTCTTCTCACCATCACACAAAACTGCTATCCTCAACCAGTTCCAGCAGCAGCAGCATAGCATGCTCTCACCGATCAATACCAATATGTTCTCACAAAAAGCTGTTGACCACCAGCAGCTGCCTGGGCACTCCTCTCTCTTGCGGGCTTCGCTCGGTGCCCCTTCTCCTGGCAGGATGTCTCCCCATGGTGATGAGCCACTCTCTCCAATGAGTGCCCGTTTGGTTGTGTTGGCGCAGCGGGAGAAGCAGCAGCAGACACTGTGGAGCCTCAGCTCTCGTCATCTTGGTTCAGGCACGTCGCCTATTGTGGGCACCCCTGTGAATTCATCATGGTACAAATGGGCATCGCCCTCTGGTACCCTGGACTGGGGAGTGAATGGTGAGGAGCTGGGTCGGCTCAGGGGGTCCTCATCTTTCGAGCTGCGGTCTGGTGGTGAGGAGCCGGACCTTTCCTGGGTCCATTCACTGACGAAGGAATCTCCACCTGAAAAAATAGTTACAGCAGCAATGACTTCTGTTGGACCATCAGCAACAGTTCCATCTGGTGGCGGTGGTGATGGTGATGCTTCAAATGCTAATTCTCAGATTGATGGGCATGATCAATCTGCAGTCCTCAGTGCATGGTTGGAACAGATGCAGCTGGATCAGACGGTAGCTTAGTAATTAGAGCAAATTTCTACTAAGCTGCTAGAGTTGGGGCATTGGTAGTAGTTAATGAGTCTTAGTAAATAATATTTTTTGGTTTGTTGGGATGGTTAAGAAGGGAAAGGAGTTGAAGGGGTTAATATTCATAGATTCATTTTCTTTAAAGAAGATTTATTATTACTTCAAGAGGAGTTCAGACGGGAAAAGTGGAGGTGGTTTAACTCTGGGTTATTTCAAGGCCTACCCCAGGTAAATTACTCTCCTATAGCTTGGATTTTTTTTTTTTTTTACTTTTTATATTTTTTTTTCTTAATCTCTCTAAAGCCAGAGTCTATATTATGAAACTTGTCTAGCCTTTTTCCTTTTTCTCCTTAATGTTCTTGCTTTTGTTAATTATGATATGTATCTTAATCTTGGTAAAAGTGAAATTGTGTAAAGCAAAGAGGGGGGTTCCTCTGTGGAGATCTATGTTTTTCTGACCAGGTCTATTGTTGAGATAAGGTTCTGCTGACATGTCCTGCATGGCGGTTTCAATTGTTGATGTTGTTCTGGAGAATTTGAGGGCAGGAAAATATGGTGTATAAGTTCACTTTATGATGTAACATTGGATTAAACTTGATTGCTATTGTTTCAATTCCATTATTTTTTTTTGGTTCTTTCCTCCTGGTTTCAGGCCTCTTTCTTTCATGCTCATCGTTGTTTGTATCTTATCATTTTGGTTTTTCTAAATACTGATGCATTACTTTTCTGGATGTTTCTAACTCGTGTTGAAAGTCCTGATTCTTGCAATCAAAGAAAGCGGTGGAATTGGGAGTTGTGGGTCTTGATAGTAGTGATGGTAGGGTCTTGTTGATTGAGAATTATATGGGGATGCATTCATTAATATAAGTATTAGATGCATTAGTTATCACTTTTTTGTCGGATATATTGATTGAGTTGCTCTATAATTGTTTGTGGGGCTTCCTTGAAAGCTCATGGAGACGATAATATGGACTGGGACACGTTCCCCTTCTATGGCATGCAATCTGCTTTGTCTTAATGGTGTTTCATGGGTGATGCAAGGAACCTTGCAGTGACCTACGATATTGCAGCAGATTAAGTTACACTTCTCAGAAATGCTTAGGAAGTCTTTTGGGGAGACGAAACTTGAGTTGATTTTGGTCTATTCATTAGGACAGGGATAATGATGACGGAAATTGATTTTTTAACAGAAAGTATCCCTCTGCAGGAACTGTTGGGTTTCGTTATTTGTGGTCGATTTTGTTGTTTGGATGGTTTTTTGCTATGTAAGATTTGCGGTTGGAGCCTCAAGTCTGTCTGATAAACAGGTGGGAAGAGGGTGGGGTAGGCCTTGACCTATATTTCATTTACATATTTTTTGTTGCCGCATCCCGGTTGTATATGGTATCCCCTAACCTTTTCTTGATGTTTAATATCTTCGTTGTTCATTGTTAGTTTTGGCATACAATTTTTCTATTGGAAAATCATTAGATGCTGCGTAAACTTCTTAGAGGTGCAAAGTCTTTGGCAACAAGCCTTGATTATTCATGTGGGGCATAGGTTGATGCCTATTGATCTTGTTTGTCCGTAATAAGTTAAGGTTTTTGCTCGGTTCTTAGTTTGGATTGTAAGGAAATCTATGGCTCCTTTGATAGGGAATTTATAATTGCCAAGGTTGGCATCTAGCTGACTAATTGGTTGAGATTTTGATATAGGAACTTGAACCAGATGCCTGACAATGAGACATCATTGTTGGATGAGACTTTTGGTTATGGGATGAAATGAACGGTTGCCCCAGATGGTGACTTTACAAGCAACATCTAAGTTTGTTCCGTAATATTGTGTTGTGTTGAGGTTGAGCTTTGGTGCGGGAACAATGTTACTTCATTGTGATTTTAAGATCGCATATTTGCAACATGGAAATAGTTTTTCTGCGTGCATACGGCATTGTGTGCATTTGATCCTTCTCAAACTTTTTGCAATGGTCAGAGTTTTTCATGCCATGCAATGGCCTCAATGGTGGGAGCTTTATACGCCGGGATTTATTTTTTGAATTATGTTATCATAAAATAACGCTGTGTGAACGTATGACTTTCGCGATGCGTCTAGGTTTTCTCTATTACCATTTTGATGCCAACGTAAAATCTCTCTCTGCCGTTGCAGGTCTCCAATTGTACAGACAAAATTTGATGGCAAGGTACAACTTGGCTGGGTGAATATTGAGAGGTTTTAGGATTATTGTTGGAAAACTTAAATCAATTACCCAAGTCAATACTGGTGTCTTGTGTCAGGACTGGATAACAATATAACTATAGCTGCTGCAAGTCATATAAATTTCCATGATGGTACCTATCTAAGCTATGTTTAGGAAACTATCTATTATACTCACAATATAATTGGAGCTGCCGCAATTCATATGGCTTATATAAGTAAAAGAAGATCAGATATTGCTACATCTTTCAAAAAGCGTAGCCTAAACAAAGCAAAATAAGGGAAGGATTCATGTAGTTGTTATTGATGGGAGGCAAAATGGATCTTCCTGTTCTAGCATGGAACCATCCAATTTCTAGCATCCTCAGAGTAGACCTCAGAGCCGAGCAAGCCAGGCCTCGGTCCGGTTAAGAGCTAGGCCGACCTCGGCCAGAGGCCACGCCGACCTCAACTCCCACCTTTAACTTCAGCCTCCGTCGAACGCCGAGCCGACCTCGCTAAGCACTTGCAGTGGCCTCCAAGCCCGCTGACCTCGACTGTAAGAATCTACAATGACGCTCCTGATCTAGGCTCAGGGTACTTTGCATTGTCGACCGCGAGCTAAAGAGCTCTCTCGACCGCAGAAATCTACAATGACGCCCCGGGTTGAGCTCGGGGCGCCCTACAGTGTCGACCGCAAGCGAAGAGCTCCCTCGACCGCAGGTATAATGACGCTCTGCAGCAACCTCACTGCGCCATGCTTTATTTGTTGGTCATGCCATGACGTGCCAACCAAGGACCATGCCTTGCTGCCCCAGCCATGCTTGTTGACAAGGACCATACCCTACAACACCCGCCAACACCATGCTGTGCACAAGGGGTGCCTCAGACTGTGTGCCTCAAGTAAGACTTGGCCACACGCCACCTAGCCAAGACCATCTCCTTCCATGATGAGGATCCACCATTTCTTCTCCACCTGGACATCCCTATGAGGTAGAGCTGATCACGGGCCTTCTGGCCTGCCCAGCCTAGCCCGAAATTTTTCGGGCTTGCGCATTAAAAAAAGGCCCATGGGTCGGGCCCAAAAAAATCGGGACGGGCCTGGTCGGGCCATTCTGGCCCATTTTCAGATTCCAAATAAAGAAAAAATCGGGCCTGTCAGGTCGGGCTTATCGGGTCGGGTCGGGCTAGACGGGTATAGAACCAGATTTATAAAGTCGGATCGGGCCTGGACAAAAATTTAAGCCCGACAGTCGGGCCGGGCCTGGGCAAGACCATCGGGCCTAATTTCTGCTATAGAGCCCGGCCCGAGTCCGGCCTGACCCGGATTTTGATCAGCTCTACCGTGAGGACTATAAATAAGCCATATCAAGGACACGAGAGGGCTTTTTCCCAAAAAAAACTTAGGATCTACTCTAACTTAATCATCGGAGGGCTTTGGCCCTAATAATAGAAGAGGTACACCCCACTCGGCACATAATCTTTTACGAGCATTTGGATGCAACATAGGACGATCGACAACACGGCTACTTCCTTCACTCAAGCCAAAGAACGACTCACGCTCGGAAGTCAGAAGGCAAATGATGGGAGGCAAAATGGATCGTCCTGCTCTAGCGTGGAACCACCCAATTTCTAGCGTTCTTAGAGCAGACCTCAATCGAGCAAGCCAGGCCTCGGTCCTATTAAGAGCCATATCAACCTCGGCCTCTGCCTAAGGCCGAGCCGACCTCAGCTCCCACCTCCAACCTTGGCCCCGCTGAAGGCCGACCTCGCCAAGCAGATGCAATAGCCTCCAAGCCTGCCCGACCTCGACCACAAGAATCTACAATGACACCCCTGAGCTGGGCTCGGGGAGCCCTGCAATGTCGACCGCGAGCCAAAGAGCTCCCTCGACTGCAGAAATCTACAATGACGCCCCAAGCCGGGCTCGAGGCGCCCTGTAGTGTTGACCGTGAGCGAAGAGCTCCCTCAACTGCAGATACAGTGATGCCCTGCAGCAACCCACCAAGCCATACTTCGTTTACTGGTCACGCCATGACGTGCCAACCAAGGATCATGCCTTGCTGCCCCAACCATGCTTACTGACAAGGGCCATACCCTCCTACGCCTGCCAACACCATGTTGTGCACAAGGGCTGCACCAGACCGTATGCCTCAAGCAAGCCTTAGCCACACGGTACCTAGCTAAGACCATCTTCTCTCATGATGAGGATCCACCGTTCCTCCGCCACCTGGATACCTTTATGAAGACTGCAAATAAGCCATATTAAGAACACGAGGGAACTTTTTTTCAAAAAAACTCGGGATCTACTCTAACTTAATCATCGGAGGGCCTTGGACGGAATTTCCGGCCAAAACTTTGTGTAGGTGCCCTGGAGCGCAGGAGGTGGCCCCCATTTCTTCATCTCGAACGGCATCCTCTTGGCTTCCTCCCGCGTGGTCACCCTCAGATTTCAACCACAACAGTTATCATTTAGATTGGATTAAGGTTTAGTTAAGTTGGGTGGTGCGGGTGGAATGCCTTTCAAGGTAGCCTGAGAATTCAAAGAAGAGATGGTACATGGATGTTTATTGCTGGTAGTCAGGAGTCATCAAGTAAAGTGGCCCGCTTGTTTGCCTGCGCCTCTGTGTCCTTCGGCTTTAAAGTTTTTGGTGGTTTGGGCATCGGTAGGGCCATCTTCCCTTACGCCGAGGCCCTGTCATGGCTTTTGGACCCAAGAAAGCTAAAAGAGTGCACCAATAGGCCTTCACACCTTGGGTGGAGATGATCAGAATTCAGATTCACTATTACTTGAAGTGGTTGCAATGATCAAGCAAGCTTGGCTCAGGAAAGGGTATAGCTTATCGGCGATGACTTGATTGGATTTGGATGGGGTCGTAGGCTCCGTTCCATAGCTGGCCTCCAATGGGCAATTCATGGTGGAGTTTTTTGGTTCAAAGCAAATGGCAGACTATCAGTTTTTTTTTTTTTTCTCCATAAGAGAGCTTTGTTTCTAAAATATGGCAAGATTGATGGAATTTACCTCAAATGAAGCTCGACCAGTACTCTACTTAGGGTGAAAATATATCCTACACCACATGCACCATGTGGCAGTGCACCATGCCAAACATGCATCTCAATTTTTATGGGTCTCATTCCTCATGCACTCGTCTTAGATTGCCACCTGTGCATCCCCTCATAATTTGTTCTTGTGGTATAATGCTATTGTGGTGCATATGGTGTGGGGTATGATTTCTTCTACTTACAACTGCTGTAGTAAGTCAAAGATGCTGGGGTTGTGTGGGACTGCAAACCTGTCACGATGATCTGTTCTTTATTTTGCTTGCGCTGACAAAGCACTGAGCTCCATCATAGCTATTTAAACTTGGTTTATGAGATGAGCTGACTTGAGAGCTTGGCTTTAAAATACGACCCGGCCTTCATTTACTTAGCAAGAGACAATAGCCAACTAGCCAGCCAAGCCCAAATTGTTCATGGATGTTTCGGTTTACTCTTAGCCAAGGTTTTGTAATAGGGTGTGACTAATGGTAGGTCTTAGCTGTTCTTAGGATTCAAAAGTTGCACCCAACTTCAACTAGGACCAGAGGGCTCTGATCCAGCTACCATTTAAATTTCTTGACTACCTTCCGTGTGAATATATTTAGATTTTGTAGAATACAGAACAAGTCATTCAAACTAGTTTGTGTGGATGGTGCATGCAACCAAAATAAATCTAATTCAATGAGATATAGCTACCCAAGCCTCGTAGATAAAAGTACTCAATTTACCGATCAATTATCTTACATATATGAGAAATGAGAAATTATATCCTGCACCATGTGCACTAACATAGTCGTCGGCTCATTTCTATGGGCTAATCATCAAGAAGAGCACAAGATGAATGAAGTCCACAAAAATGAGCTGAGATGATTGGCATGCTGCACAGCCACGTGGTGCAATCAATAAAGGGCCAAAACTTTTTAGAATCAGAGAGGCACCTTTTGCCTTAGGTTGCAACTGATTACACCATCATAACTAAAGTTTGATAATTATACATATCCATTTTTAAATTAATATAAAGAAAATAATGTTTAAGAAAAAACCTCTATACAAATATTATAGATAGTTGAGAGTGTTACTAGTTAATTTTTTTTTTTTTTTAGTGTCACTGTGTTCATGAGATGGTAAATGAATGGATGTTATCACAAGGGGTCCTGCTTAGAATTTCTAATAATGCAAATGGCCTGTATTTGGACTCACAATGTTGAGATTTGCAAATAGGGCTGCCTAATGATCCAACGCATGATCTAATTGGCTCTCATCTAGTTCCATTTGCATCTCTTTGCTCCACCAGCAAGAAATTTTTTTTACAAATTTTGAGGTAATAACAATTTCATATGTGACAAAACTAACATCATTTATGTCAAGAGCTAGGAAGTATACAGCCTGATCTTGTCTATATTTAGTTGGAACATATGTACCAAGAAGCTCTCCATCTGCAAAATCTGAATCATTTGCACATATGCAAGACTATCAAATCAAATGTTCATCTTCACTTTGATTAATATTGGTTTTTCATACTGTTTTTTCAAAGGATTTTCAATAAGATCTTAAGTCACGGAAGTCAACCAAAACGAGCCTACATGGAGTAATATTGAAGTGGAATAGTTGACAGGGAAGAGAGAGTGTGACAAAATATCTAACCAGAGAGAGAGAGAGAGAGAGAGAGAGAGAGAGAGAGAGAGATCAATTAGATTGGTAAAACATCCTATTCAACATGGGCAACACGAGTGCTTTTTTTTTTTTTGGTACAACGGTAGTTCATATCAGCCTAGCATGAACACTACCCTCAGCATCAAAAGAAAGAAGACGACATAAAGAAAAGAAAACAAAATCGAGCTCAGTCCAATGAATCTCCTCTGAATGGTGAGCAGTAAAGAAGGCGATCCAGTCTGCAACCCTGTTTGCCTTCCGAAACACATGGGCAACCTGGATTGAACGGCATCCTGCTAACAACCTCTGGATGTCCCTAATATAGGGTGGCCGTCTCCTTGGTGCCCAATATCACGAATCCACTCGGTCACCATAGTAGAATCACCCTTCAGGATCAGGCAATTTATCCTTATATTCCTCTTCATATAGGTGACTCCCTCCCATGCAGCCCTGAGCTCGGCTCCAGTAGCCGTCATATCACAAGTGTGTCGCCCGCCTGCTGCGACTAATCTAGAATTGTGATCCTGGATCACAAATCTAGTTCCTCCTCTATCTCCTCCTATCAAAGCGCTACCGTCAAAGTTCACCTTGAGGTGGCTAGAGGGTGGGAGTTCTCAAGAGACAAAGGTCACTCGGGGCACTGTGGCAACGAAGTGGGAATCCAAATGTCCCTAGCCAACCCTGGAGGAGATGCCCAGGCGGCGGCAATGATCTTAGTCGCCTGACGAATAGCCCTGTCCACTACAACCCTCGGAGGGGTCCTCCTATCCTCAAAGATGCGGGCATTCCGGTCCAGCCAGATGTGGTATGCCATATAAACACATATGATGCCTCTCTCTATGGTTTCTAGTGAGCCTGCTAACTGCCTCAAGTGATCCAGAAGATCCTTCGCTGATGCCACATCTCGCGGTAATGAAAAGGGTGCCCGCTGTTGGGCCTGCACTGCTCGAGGACATCCAAGCAACAATGGCTGATAGTCTCCTCTAGGTCCATGCACTCCTCGCACATTAGGAAAACCCTGACTCCCTACTGGCCAACATGCTTCGAGTCGATAGACATCCCCAAGCCACTTTTCATGTAAACAAAGCCATTTGAGGGTGCATCCGCATCCTCCATATCCACCTACGAGAGTTGAGTAAGCAATCTATTCGAAAAGCTTAAACTTGTTATCAAGCTTAATACCCCTCCACACCCCTTATCTCCTCCTGCAGTGCAAATTATGCATGTGGAAGGACAACAATGTTTGAAATAAGTCAAGATTGGAACTAAGATGATTCAATATATAACTAGCTTGAGGGGCTTACAAAATTCAGCAAACTTGAGCTTTGATACTATGTTGACAAACTAGACGACTCCAAAAGCGTAAATTGATAGTGAAAAGGTCAAAAAATTATATTAGGCCTGATGAAATGATGCTCAAAATTTTTAGAATAATGCTAATCTAAGATGAAATCATGATATATCTATGTTGTTATGTCATAGTGACCATCATGACCTCTTGCATGTAAAAAATTTATGTGTTTGCCACTTGCACATATAGTGTCTATTAATAGGGCTAAAAGGAGATATGATATGGGTATATCCATGTCCATAGCCATATCTACGATTAGATAAAATATGGACACGAAGATTGATTGTAAAAAAAGGATCGATGATTATGATTATAGTTAAATTTCTTCTTATATGTGTTAATGGAGGCTAATAACCTCTTAATCCAACCTAAAACAAACCTGAAATGTAGGGTTTGATTTTAAAAATTGGAATCAACAAGATATTGGGAAGGGTTTGGATTTCAAACTCAAACCCGAAATCTTATTGGGTCATAGGATGCATACATACAAACATACATACATACATACATACACACATATGTACCCACACAGATACATATAAATACATGCATACATACATACATACATACATATATACATATATACATATATACACTCATTTTTGTGTCCACATGCTCCTCTCATAAGAAGAGGGTATCCATTCAACTTGACTTCAAAATCAACAATGAGTCATTCGGATTGAAGATCTACATCATTAATCATAATCTATATACAAACAAAGTGACTAGAATTAGAAAAAATACATATTTTTATTGTGTTATGTGCTAAAATAAATGGTAAATCATTTAAATTAAGAATCCTCCTTATGGATAATGAGCTATATTAAAATATGTATAGATTAAAATGAAATAGAATTAAATTAAGAATCCACCAAAGTACTATATTCTTGGTTTTTAAATATTTTTAGTAGTATACATCATGATTAAGCATATAAGTCTTTAATTTGGATTTCTCATTATTAATTGGGCAGTCAAGAAGAGTATATACTCTCTCCTCTAGACAACAAAAAAAGGTCTATCTAATATATTTGAAAGACACTATGCTCCTCTCAAAGGAGAGGGTATCGAATTCACTCCACTTTAAAATCAATAAAAAATATCTGCTGACCCAAAGATTGATTTTGATGATCACAAAACCTTGAAGTATAATTACTAATGTTTGTGTTGCAAGAAGAAAGATAATTTATTTTGCAAGGAACATAGCAAGTTGGAAAAATACAAGAAGGTCTCAAAAGCTCTCAAGAAGAGTTGGAAGAAAGCCACACTTCATTGGCCCAAGTTTCAAGTTCAAAAGATTCAAGTTGGAGAAGCAAATTCGAAGAAAAATTTAAAAGAACAGTCCTCGAGTCGACTCCTGGAAGTTCAGAGTCGACTCTGGCACTCTGGAGTTTCAAGGAACTGTGCTCGAGTCGACTTCAACTATAGTCGAGTCGACTCCCAGCTACAATGCCCGGCAAACTTCTATTCACGAGTCGACTCCTGCTTCAGCCGAGTCGACTCCTACTTCAGCCGAGTCGACTCGAGCACACTGGGAGCCATAGCGGCTAGTTTTTTCTTGACTCCAATGGCTCTATTTTTGTCTCTAATGGCTAGATCTTTATTCCCACGCCATCCAAAGCTATAAAATCAAGGGGAGAGCTAGGGAAGAAGTTAAGAAAGTGGGAGAGAACATATAGGGAAGAGATTTCAAAGAGATTTCAAGAGAAACCTCCCAAAAGTACAAAAGGGTCATTCAAAGCAAAAGAGAGAAAAGAAGAGCATCCGAGTGAATCCCAAAGCTTCCTCTCCAATTATGTGCTACCTCACTGATCCTCTACCTTGTGCGAAATCAGAAGAAGGTCAAGTAAAGAAGGAGCCGAGTTCCTTCATCTACAAAACTTATTTGAGGGCTTCTCTTTACTCTATTTGTTTACATTGTTATATATGCTTGTTTAAGAAGCTTGTATTTGTTTTAAACTCTTGTTCT
>JAOXJJ010000914.1:8278184-8290231 GCA_025769935.1 Phoenix roebelenii
AAATATCTATGGAGATGTACGTGCTAAGTAGGGTGTACCTCTCATGCAGTTGGAGTTAAGTGCTTCAGGTCGACTCAACAGCCTTCTTTGGGTTGTGGTCGACTAAGCAGGGTGTCCCCACTCAGATCGAGGCGTGTTGTAGTAGAAGGTGTCGAATGGCGTCGAAATGTCGTTGAATATCATCGAATATCATCGAATGGCGTCGAATGTTATCGAATGTCGTCGAATGTCGTCGAATGGCGTCGAATGTTGTCGAATGGCATCGAATCTGCAAGAAGCCGGTGGCTGGGGTTTCCGGCGCCAGCCCTCCGATGCCTAAGTCAGAGGGGGGCTTAATTTGGAGAAGGAGATGGACTGTAAGTAAAAGTCCGAAGCCCTCCCTTAGGAGGAGGAAGCCTCTTTTTAGAGGGAGAAGCTTCCCTTTTATAGGGTTAGTGCCAGGGTTACCTGTGATGTGACTGGGCGAATTAATGGGTTACCATCATGATTCGATGTGGGCGTGGAAGTAATGAGTTGCCGTGGATGGTCCGTTCCCATCATGGGAGGAGATGGCGTGCAGCCAGAGCTTGTTTGTGGCGCGCAGTGCAGTCCATTCTTGGAAATGGTGATGCGTTGACAGTCGTAGCAGGGTATGGTCCCTAGTTGATATGTCGTGGCGTGGCTGGCAAGTAAAGCATGGTACAGTGAGGCTGTTGCAGGGCATGGCCGCAGCATGTGGACGACGAGATCGGCCTTCTGAGGTCAACTCGGCCTTCTACGCTCGGTCTTCTGAGCTGGTCAGCCTTCTGAGCTCGGCAGTCTTCATGGGCTCGGCCTGGATGAGCTCGGCAGCCTTCTGAGCTCGGCAGCCTTCATGGGCTCGGCCTGGATGAGCTCGGCAGCCTTCTGTGCTCGGCCTTCTATGCTCGGCCTGGATGAGCTCGGAAGCCTTCTGTGCTCGGCCTTCTATGCTCAGCAGCCTTCATGAGCTCGGCAGCCTTCTGTGCTCGGCCTTCTGTGCTCGACCTTCTGAGCTCGGCAACCTTCTGTGCTCGGCCTTCTGAGCTCGGCAGCCTTCATGAGCTCGGCCTTCTGAGCTCGACAGCCTTCTGAGCTCGGCTTTCCGTGCTCGGCCTTCGAGAATGAAAAACTCTTTCTCCTCTGTTCATACTGCCCTAGCCGAGGTCTTACGAACTTAGTCTTATAAATCACATAGGATCACTCCTTGTCTACCAAGGTCGATAAATTCCTTATAGGTTTATACCCCACTCCTACAATGAACCTACTGCAGCCAATCTACACCACAAGAACCCGTATGGCTAGAGACCATGTATACGTGTAGTCAAACTACAGCAACCTCACTGTGAATAGCCGAAGCACCGCAGGTCAAAGGACCAGTCACACTACTGCAACATCAAGTAAGTTACTGACGAATGGATAGACATCCAAGTGATTTCTTATTTTGGTCACGTTCAGTACCCTTGTTCTTTAACAAGTATCTGCACTATCACTTTAGTGTCCCTACACTGTGGACTCGAGACTCGTCCATCCATAAGGAAAGCGATCTATGCACTGATCTCATTGAATCGATCACCGTCCTCGTGATGATCCATCGATCAGAAGCATTTAGAAATTAATCCCTAATGATACATGGCTCAAATTCTTAACTCTTGAGAATATGCATCATCATCTTATTAATTCCTTGGATGATTCATATACACATACATAATATGAATGAAAAAGATGCCCATTAATTAATTAATAATAATAAAGCCAAGTACAAAACTATGTCCCAGAATTAATAATGTGTCAGCCAGATTGGCTTCTAGGGCATAAATCTAACCAGTAAGACTCCATAAGATATTCTCTTGGCAGGTCAATTCAGTAAACTCATTCCTCTAATGAGCACCCATATTTTTGTATTAGTGTCTCCACACAAGTGATTATGAGATCAATAACCTTCTGCATCGAGCATACATAAGATGTGTTAGTCTTTTAGGTAGCATTGATCCCTGACTCAATGTACCAAAAACTAAGAATATCTTATATTAGAATTTTAGGATTTTAGATCTCACTGAAATGATTTCATCATGGCCCTAAAATCATGGCTCTAATCTATGGGGTTCATCACAAATATAAGATGCAGCAAATGATGAAACATAATGCCTATTATTTATAATCAAAATGTTATGTACATGATCTGGAAAAACAAAAGAAATCTTATCGCAATACAGATTGCGGTCGGTTTTTAGGACACTATTCTTTCAAGGGGCTAAAAAAAAAATGAGAGAGAAAAAAATGAACGGTGGTCATATGCTGACTTAATTCTTCCTGTATTATTTTTTCCTTCGTAAGTCATGTGAATTGCATGTGCCAAATACTAGCATAAATGTAAGCAGCCGAAATAATTTTGCAGCTCAAGCACAGATGCAAAAAGAAGGCGTATACAAGAAGGAAAACACAATAGATTAACCTACTAAGCAGATGTTTTACTTCGTAAAAGACTTCCAAATCCATATTTCGAACTTTGATGTCTTTAGAATACTTTCAAATCTATATTTCGAACTAAAAGTTTGATCTTTTGCTCCCCTTCCCTCAAGAATGGAGTCATACAGAGAGAATGTATCAACAAGTTGAAGAAAAAATAGAGCAACGTACTAAGCAAATATCTACTTTGTAAAAGACTTTCGAATCAATATTTTAAACTAAAATTTCAAGGGGACAACCTTATTAGCAAGGGCTTAGGAAAACCCAAACAGTTGGCCATTGTGTCACACCGCGGAGCAAACCAGATAAATTGACAGGCACAGGCTCCATTATCTTCTTACTCAAAGAGAATACAAACCACGGGTCTGTCACGGGTCCCGCAAAATAGATGCAGTTCTTCCAGACCTCGGAGCAAGCAGGTACAATAGACGCAGCAAAGCCTCTGCACCCCATGAACAGAGCCCATCCATCTAGACTCGAGACCTCCATGCACCGACCGCTTTCAAAATTCCAATGGTAAATATTGAAAACCACTAATGCGATAACGCCCGGATTGGCATGCACCATCAACAGCTCCCCACCACACTCAGCAAGCCAAAATTCTCCGAGCGTTATCTCCACTGTTGTCATGTTTTCAGCTATCAGCAGCGTCCACTTAAGGTGAGGGATTAGCTCAACTTTGGCAAGCTCCTGGGTTACCGTCAAAGCATACAGCTTGCCCTTAAAGAAGATAAGGTCTTCGACAATCTCCTAATCAATATTCAAGGTGTTGTTACTTTACCACTGAGAGTCTCCGATATGACAGTATTGAATAGAACTACCGAAGCTTGCAAACAGGATGGCGAGGTAATTGGACGAGGAAGGGCTGGAGGAGAAGATGGCGCGGTCGAAGGGGCGAGATTCGGGAAGCTAGATTTTGGCGCCGGTGAATACGTTCCAGAGGAGGAGCTTGACAGGGATGGAATGGAAAGGGGTCTGGTTGGTGGAGATAAGGAAGCCATGAGAGTAGCCGATGGATCCGCGAGACAAGCGATGCCAGGAGGCCTCGAGTTTGTAGAGGCGGTGGTGAACAATATCATAAAAGAACTTGGAGGGGTAGCAGGCGAGGACGATGAGGGGGTTCTGGGAGGGAAGAGAGGCGGGGGTGAGGGTGGTGATGGATCGCTAGTTCCGGCAGACGCCGCATGAGGCGAAGAAGGCCTCCAGGGTTCGAGGCGGCAAAGGATGGAGTGGAGGAATGGGTCGATGAGAACCGCTCAGTCCCTTGCTTTGAAATCGGAGCTGTATTTGGACATCTTCTCCTGCTCCTTCTCGTCATCTTCTTCTTTCCTCCTCTCTTGTTCAGTTGGATCCATCCTCTCTTTCCTCTTGATTAAGTTTCTCGTCGCCAATCCACTCAAGAAAAGGTGAAGCAAACCGATTTAAAAGCGCAAGATGAATGGCGATCCGTCACCGCCCTCACCCCCACCTCTCTTCCCTCCCAGAACCCCCTCATCATCCTCACCTACCACCCCACCGAGTTCTTTTACGATATCGTCCGCCACCGCCTCTACAAGCTCGAGGCCCCTTGGCATCGCTTGTTCCACGTATCCATCGGCTACTCTCATGGCTTCGTCGTCTCCGCCAACCAAACCCCTTTCCATTCCATCCCCGTCAAGCTCCTCCTCTGGAAGGGAGTGAACTAGAAGGTTATATCAAAAAAATAATAAAGGGATCCTGAAATTTGGTTACCTGGCATCAACTTGCTGCTCAGCTAGAACAGATAGAAACTAATCTTGTGCACATTTCACAAATGAAAGGATGATGGATTAAGAAGATAGGATAAGCAATAGGTAATAGTTTAACTTACACTAGTGAAAAGTAGTAGAATTTAGCAATCTCTTCTCATTTCATGACGAAGATGTTTTTGTAGGGAGTGGAAACAAATATTAACTAAATAGCTCTTTGATAAGGATCCAGCTAGGTCTATAATATCCATATGGGGCATGGGGGGATTGGGCAAAGCAAACCTTGTCACTAATCTGTATATAAATGTTTGAATGGGTCTATGGGTTTGGGTTGGGTAACAAATAAGCAGACCCAACTTAGACCCAGATAACTTACTAACGGGTCAGATTGGGTTGAGTCAAAGTTCAATAAATTCAGACTTGACCTAGAATGTCGAATAGGTCCAATTTTAAAGCCTGGCCCGACCCAATGAATTCTTAAAATTAGATTTGATTGGGTTGAAATGGGTCGGGTCGAATTGGGTCAAGAACCAAACCTATTTGCAAACTTAATGCTATGTCATATCACTGTGCTTACTATCTTGTTCCCTATCTAATATGGCAAAAGGAAATTGATATGAATTACGTTATTGGATGGAGGACCAGCCTGAGCTTATAAAACTATGCATCAAATCTTATAACGTTTTTATCGTGGACTGGTTCCTACTCGAGAGAGAGGGAGGCCATCGATGGCTAGGTCCTACTCAACCCTGGCATCTCCAAGTGAGAAGCCAATATGATTGTAAAGGTCATGACATACATTAGGTTTGGCTTTGATGCCACCGGTTATGAACTCGCAATTGAAAAGCTTAAGATATTGGCCATATGACCATCTAGGCTAATAAACCTATGTGGCATTTCTCTATCAATTGGTACGGGACTATAATGCCATTGCTAATATTGCCTATATTGTTCCAATTTTATGTGGTGTCTTTGAAGATTTTTTTTTTATAGATAGAGACTACTATTGTTAAGATACAAGTAAAGCTGACAAAAATTTCATGTCATGCCCTTTTCATGGAAAACTAGCTTAGTTTTGTTGATAAATGGAATAAGAAGACAAAAAAGTGTGATCCTGAGGCAAGAGTCCTAGCTAACATGGAACAAGCAAACGGCCATAGCATTGAAATATCTTGTTTGATAAAAACATCTTTGCTTAGCGGTATCCATCAATACTATAGCCCATTCATACACTCGTTTTATCACACTTGGCAAGAAAATTTAACCCACTCAATGAATGGGAAAGAAGATTGCCTCCAATTGATAAGCTTCCAAAAAATTAAATCATGACTAGCAGGCACCTAATAATTAATCACATAAGAATAATCGATAAAACCTGAAAAGATACACTTAATGTCAAGTACGATAATCCAAATATTTCTTCACCAAGTGATTATTTTAATTATTTCTAACCCCATTAAGTTTTATAATAAAGATTTACATACCAAGAAAAAATTTCTGGCCGTTCAAGATTGCATGCGTATGTACTTAATCTGATCATTCTCGGTTGGATATAATGAAATCAAACCCGACCTGCAAATCGAGTTTGATTAGTGGATTGAAATTTTTTACCTGAAAAAAAAAAAGAAAAATTAATCTGAGCTGCAGAGCTGTAAACCACATAATCTCTCCCCATAGCTAAAGGATAATCGAGAAAAGAGTTTGGGTTGTATCTTTCACGCGAAAGAATGACCGGCATTTTGAATAGCTCCCTGCATGAATTTGAAAGCATTTTGAAATCTCTACTTCATCCACCGGCATAGATCCTTAAGCATTTGATCGGATATAATGAAATCAAACCCAATCTGCAAATCAAGTTAGATTAGCGGATTGAAATTTTTTACCGAGAAAAAAAAAATAGTCTGAGCTACAGAGCTGTAAACCACATAATCTTTTTCCATCTAACGGTAGCTAAAAGGTAATCGAGAAAACAGCTCAGGTTGTATCTTTCACGCGAAAAAATGATCAGATCTTCCTTTGGGCCGTTGGATAGCCTTCTGCACAAATTTGAAAGCGTTCTGAATTCTCTACTTCGTCCACCAGAATAGGTTTTATTTTATTTTTGGTCAAAACCAGAATAAATCCTTAAGTGTTCGGCCGAATATAATGAAATCAAACCCGATCTGCAAATCGAGTTAGGTTCGCGGATTGAAATATTTTACCAAAAAATATATATATTCTGAGCTGCAGAGCTGTAAACTATGTAATCTTTTCCCATCTAACGGTAGCTAAAAGATAACCGAGAAAAGGGTTTGGGTTTATCTTTCGCACGAAAGAATGATCGATCTTCTTTCGGAATCGTTGGATAGCTTTCTGCATAGATCTGGAAGCATTCCGAATTTTCTACTTCATCTCTCGGTATGGATTCCGAAGCGGCCATTGTGCAATCCAATGATAAATTCGAATGAATCATGCTTTCAGATGATGACAATGAGATGAATGGATAAATAAATATTATTTCATTTGTTTTTTTCTAATGGATTTTAACGCGCTACGTTGCGCTCGCGCTGCCGGCTCACTCCATCCACTGCCCAGTCATCACGTCTCCAGCTTCAAATACCCACCCCATCTTCCCCAAGCCACCGCCATCGCTGCTATTCCAGTGGACCGAGTCGATAGCAGAGGGAGTAGCCGCCGCCATGGGAGCTGATGAGGCAGTGGATAAGGAGCAGCGGGAGCAGCAGCAGGGGATCGTCGCCGTGAATCCGAAGCCGAGGAAGGGCCTGGTCTCGAAGGCGGTGGACTTGATCGAGAGAGCCATCGTCTACTTGATGCACGACTCCTCGAAGCCCCTTCACTACCTCTCCGGCAACTTCGCCCCCGTCCGTGACGAGACCCCGCCGTGCTCCGACCTCCCCGTCCGCGGTTCCCTTCCGGTGAGTTTTTTTGTTTTTTGATTTGTCTGTGTATTCTAGCTGAGTTCAGCTCAAAAGGTGGGATTTTTTCTTTTTTTTTTTACTTTATCTTTGGAAATATTGCAGCTTTCCCTTGTTCAGTGGTGGTTTTTGCTTATTTTTGGGTGATTATACGTTTATTTGTTTGTATTAGCTTCCGTAGAGATGAGAGATAACCTAATTTATCTGGAATTTTCTCTAATAAACAAAATTTACTGGGAATTTATGAAACGTTTATATACCATTCTTTTGCTCATCTTCTCTTCTCCGAGGTTTTCTTTTTTCTTTTTTCTTGATTTCTTTTTTTGTTTGGATTTTAGGTATGTTCAGCATGAAAGGTCGAACTTTTTCTTTGTTACTTGAATTTAAATGGGAAAGTTCGCAGTTTTATCCTGTTCTAGAAGAGGTTTCAGTTTCTTTTCGAGGGAATATATGTTTGTGTTTTATTGGTTTTTAAGTGGGGAAGGGAATTACCTTCGTTTTGTCTCGGTTTCGTAAAAAGATCGTTATTTGATCATACTTTAGATGGTTCGACTGTTCTAAAAGAGATTTATGGTTGTTTTTTGAAAGAAAACCAGCTTTAGTTTATCTGGGTTTCGTAAAAATGGTTTTTTGATTGATTTGTTTAATCGTTACTCTTGATATTCTAGCCCATATTATCAGATGTTCATGTTTGTTTTAGTTTTTTATCTTAATTTTCTTCTGGATTCAATAAGTGATTAGTGTGGATGGGGTTGCTGATTCTTTTTGGGTGCTTGTTTATTTACTATTTATATCAGCTTGAATTAAAAGGGAATAAGCTAATTTATCTGTTTCAAAATAATAAAAAAATGATGATTTATCGCTTCAGTGGTCTTCTAGCCCATGCTATCCTTTTCTTATTGAAGCTATCCTTTTCTTTTTATTAAAAAAAAACAATTCTCAAATCTATTATGGATCCTAAGTGAATTGGGTGTGTAAAAGTTGAATTTCTAAATTTTACACTTCTTTTATCGGACAACTTGTATTTAACCCCCGTTCTGGAGAAAGATTCTGGTTTTCTTTGGGCAGTTATTTGTTGGTTTATTTATCTGAGACACATTGGTGTATAAGAAATACTCTCTTTCTTATATTTTCATCTTCCTAATTATTTTTCTTTTGTTTTGTTTATTCTGATTGTTTCTTCTTGACAATAATAGGTTATGTTGCTTCCTGAGGAAATAAGAAAGGACTATCGATCATTACTTGTCTAGTTATTTACTTTTTGAGTAGAAGTCCTGGAACTTCTTTTGAGTTCAGGTCCTCTCTAGTAAAAAGAGGGTCTGGTTCAATCACCCATTCATCAGCCAACGCTGGATGATTTATATACATATACACACACACACACATACCTGCCCTGTTTAATCACCTGCTTCTGGCTGATTAACAGTTGGCATTGCATGATTTAACTGGAAAGGATTTGAACTCATTTTCTTTTTTCCTTCACCACCACCACCTCTGCATCTGAATGGATTTATGAGAATAGCCTGAAGTGTGCATTATCTGGTTGGCAGGAGTGCTTGAATGGTGAATTTGTTAGAGTTGGACCGAATCCCAAGTTCGTTCCTGTGGCGGGATATCACTGGTACCCTCTTGCATGATTCTTCCTCTCATAACTTTAAGATTTGCGCCTGCCCCCTTTTAAATTTGATTTTCTACATGAATATGCACCACGCATCATTTTTCCTTGGTCACAAGGTGTCTGATTATTGGAAATTCCTCTTATGAGTTTGCTTTTTCTCAGTAAAAATTCTCATGACATATGTAGAGTCAAGGAAAGTTAGTAGTTTCTGAATAATTTTAGATACTTTTACTTAATTCCTGACTTTATTAATAACTCATCAATCTTTTTTCTTTTTCATTTTTTCTTTTAACAAAGTTGCTGAATTTGCCTGTTCGTGGAGATGTTTCTGATATTCTTTAGCTTGCTACAGAAGTCTATCATTCCAACAATCAAAATAATTTCTTCCAGTTTTTGCTGAATTATGAACTTTTGCTTTTGGTGATTTATTTTAATATCCTGATTTTGTGATTATTCATTCTTCTATACATCTAGAGACATTTGTCATACTTCTTGACCTGCCCTGTTCTCTTTAAATGTAACCCTTTCTGCATAAAAATTCAGTGCATATCTTCCATTGTCTTACTGAGGGCAATCATATTCATATTTACATTCATAATGAAAGAGAGCTCTTGCTGTGATCTTTAGTTGCAAGTAGTGGACATATGTTCCAACAAGCTTTCTAGAGACATATTCAAAGTAATGGTTACTTTATTTTTTTTTTATTCATTTTGTGCAGGTTTGACGGAGATGGGTGCGTATTTACTCACTTCTTTGTTGAAGAACCAAAATGGCCTGGTTGTAGACTATTTTTGAAATATTCATGAAATATGGATTATTTTGAGCTACATGGTTTCACAGTTACTTCTGATCGTGGACATTCCTGATGCAGGCTGGTTACTTATGATAATCTAATGCATAGTTTATGACTGCTAGAGATTGCCTTGTATTCTGTTGTGCTATCCAAAGATGGCAAATAGTGCATCCATTCTCCAAGTGAAAGTGTGCTGGTTATGACCCTACTGTATTGATACTACCAGAATGATATTTCAACACAATTTAGTCTTTGCTAATACTATGTGCCAAATAAAGAATGATTAATGTATCCTTGGTGTTCTAGTTGATAGCTAATTTTTGTAATTCTTCTATTTCAATTTATGTTTCTCTCATTTCAGTTCCTCAACTCTACCATAACTGTGGCACTGCTTAGATGCTTCTACATGTTATCCTGGCATAGTATATTAAAATATTCATAGAGTCTCTAAATATTTCTTATAGTCTCAAAGCATCTTATTTTGCTGAAAAAATTAAAAATAATCTAGCATTAACTGAGGACAGAATGTTTTATAGGCTCTTTCTCAATTCTGGATTTCACTAGATGCGAATTGTTTGTAGTGCAGCTTCCAATTTTTCATTTGATTTAAGTGCAACTTGTTTGTAAGGCATGATTATTCACATGGAACTTCTATTTTCAGTTGCTCCCAGTTTCCAAATATATAGTTGTAAGAATAGGAAATAGATGGACTAGAGTCAAGGAGAGGAGATATGGGAGAATTACTGAAGAGAAGTAAATTGAAATCATCTTCACATCACCCATGCTCTTTGAATTCAGATATTTTTTTCTTCAAAGTTGTAACATTTGCTGCTCTGGGATAGCCACATACTCATTGGTTCTGGGAGTTGCATATGTTTAATTGAGTAAATGATCCTGATATGTAAAAAACTGACGTATAATGGAAAACTTCTTTTTAACTTTGTAGAATGATTCACGGCATGCACATCAAGGATGGAAAAGCAACTTATGTTTCACGCTATGTTAAGACTTCGCGACTGAAACAAGAAGAATTTTTTGGTGGAGCAAAATTTATGAAGGTGAACAAGTAATCAAGTCCATTTTTCCATACCTGTGTTTTTTCTTCCATCTTGTGCTTCCCTTTGCACTTTATAAATAGGAAAAGTTGCTACACGAGACATATATAGTGCTTTAAAATTGTTTCAAGGCAATGCTATCCTGGGTTTCTAGCTTGTTTTCATTCCAATGTAATAAATTTCATATGTTGCTCTAACCTGCAATCTATATCCTTGCTTATTGCTTGGCCTGCACCGTGAACCTCATGCAGATAATTACACTGAGTTCCATCTATGTTCTTGCTAATATTTCTGTTGGCGCTAGATGCCTTGTAGTCTTGTCTGGATAGGCCCACATCTCTGCATAATTTCTAGAGGCTCTACTTCCTCATGAGATGCCTGTTTTTAGTGTTCCTGTCAAAATGACTGGATGAATGAGCACTATAGTGGGTGAAACCTAATTAATTTTGACCAAAATTTGAGCTTACTTGCTGCTCTGAATGCTTGATCAATTTGACTTGATATAAAGCTCGACTAGCTTGTAACTCATCATCCAAAAGCTGTGTTGCTTGGACTCTCACTTTCACCTGGAAGAATCCATGTCATATACATGTCTGAGTTGGATATGCTCTTAAATACCTATAGATTTCTTTGGCTGTAGCTCTTAATGATCCATGGAGAGTTCCTAATAATGAGCTTAACCCACCATAGTGTTGTCAAAAGCAGGCTCTTTATTGTTTTTATAATTTGATGAAGGATGTGAGCATCATGATGATTTTACAAATGTCATTCTTCTTGAATCCTTGAGCTAATCTTCGAGCTTTGATGAGAACAAACACTTAGATATAATCCTTGAGCTAATACCTGAGCTACTACTATACATTTTCTTAAAAGTTCGAGTAATTTAGTTAATATAATTAATTTGGTTTAATATAGTTTTTCCTACGAGTCTCCATTTCCTTTTACTTTTTCTTTTTCTTGAGTCAAACACTTAGATATGCATTTAAAGCCAATTCTCATGTTTGTGTCCTTGCAACACTGTCCAAAAGGAATATGATGATGTTGTAGAGCAAACTGACTTTATACAATGTGATCCATTTGCTTGGCTGATTTCAGCTCATGATGTACTTTTCACTATTATTTTGACTAGTGAAAGCTGGTGCTTTACACGTGAGAAGTTGGTTTGTATTAGATTTATCTTTTTGGAAGAAATTACTAAAATTTTTTAGTGTTTGCACAAATTTTATTCTATTCGTCATCCTAAATTTTGGCACCTCATAATTTAATTATGCACCGTGAAATGTGAAGCATGTACTCTTCCAAATATCTTTATGTCATCTTACTTTCAGGCATGAGAAAATGTTTAGAAGATTCTTGATTTGAATAGGTTATTTATTATATGAATTGAATCATCTTAGAGGGATAACTAATCATGATTGCAATGAAAATGTAAATATTTAGAGCGTATATTGTGCAATTTTGATGGTCCTTGCA
>JAOXJJ010000914.1:8290331-8303840 GCA_025769935.1 Phoenix roebelenii
TTGATGAACATTGACATGATGTGTAATTATGTATACTTGGTCAAGTCTTGGCCAATAGGAAAATTATCAACCCCATCATCTTGTGATGCTACTGTCTAACAATCATTTTTCATTCTCAATGTTAAAAATGTGTAAACAAAGGCCAATAAATAAAATAAAATAAAATAGTTGTTTACTTACAAAGGATATTGACTCATGAGCTATCAAATTGATATTTAAAGAACTATTATTGTTGGATGATTTTATTAAATTTAGTCATTTTCTGCATCAATGACACGCCTAAAACACTTGGAATCCATTGTATTAAAGTCAACAAGTTAAAAATAATGTTCATCAAGGATAATATTGCCAAAATGGAGCTTAAACAACCTATAGAAATTCCTTCATATACTTCACCCTCAAATGAACTCAAAAATAAACACCTATCCAATCAACCCTATAAGTGATGGGAGCTGAGAGGGAAAGGAAAAAAACGGTTGCAATCCATACCCTTATTCATATCCAACTTGCTAGCTAGTCAGCAAGTTGATTACCTTTTCTATGTACATGAGATGCCAAAAAATAACACTGTATGCTTATGTGGAGGATATGAAAAAGAAGAGGATAATGTAGTTGCCCATGGATGACTTGCTAATCCAATAGATCACCGTCTTTGAATCACCATCCAACCATTTTTTAGTTGCATGAAACTTGGTGCACACCACCACAATACCTTCCAAGAAGCCCTTATTTCAGCTATGGAAGCACCGCATGGTGGAATTGATGACAACCAGCATATAGAATTTGCCAATTTCTTTCCCTTTCAAATACTAACGCCTGAGGAAAGAATTGTGTAGACTAAGCTGTATTCATGTTGGACCATTTAACTGAATTCCACAAACAAGTTACTTTTTGGACGCCATGTATAGATAAGAACTGAATTTGCTACAAATCAACCTATATGTATTGAATAAGAGCCTTTTGATAGTTAGGGTTGGAACATGCGTGGACCACCATTCTCTCTCTGTCTGTCTCTCTAAATAAAAGGGCTTTTAACACTCAAGATATCATAATCCTTAAGTAGGGTACTTTCAGATTGAACTTTGTTGGGTTGGGTGGGTCTAATGCTAAGCTACGTGCATCGTTTGTCATCGGTGCTTTTAGTTGTGCATAGACAACCAACCTCCTCTTGCAATTTTAGGAAGTTTGGATAGCCTCGTACACCATTATGGCAATATGTCCACGAATTTGTTAAGCAATGTAGCTAGAACTCAACTTCGTTGGGCAATTGATCTAAGCATTTCTTCTTGAATGAAAATGAGGGACTGTAACATGTTATAGGTTAGTTGTTCCCAAGTGCCACCATATCTAGAGGGTGAAATCACAAGAACTTGTCAAGTATTATTATGCAGCACTGCTCCGGAGGAAAATAAAGTAGGAGTCAACTCTTTTGGCACCAACTAAATATGGCCTCTTGATTGATTTAAGATACCCATCTATCAATATATATATACACATAGGTATACACATGTGTATACATATACTTGTCTATATTATTAAATGAGAGAGGAATATGCCAATCTAGATTCTGTTTGTCAAATTTTGTGAATAGAATACCCTTAGTTCCTCTTTTCATAAATATCTGCAGAAAAATATGATTAAGAAATTAGATATATAACTAGCGTGCACTTGTATCTCCAATTGTTCTTGGATATCCCAAACTAATTGAACTTTATCTATCTTTCATCCACTTCTCCAATTGATTGGATTCTTTTTAAAATTTAAAAAATAAATAAAAACATTGTTTCTCTTTCTTTAAGCCACATGCTTTATTTCTCTTATCTTCAATTCCTTGAATTTTTTGTTAATGTTTTAACATGCATTGCACATGTCTGGTTGCTATATATACACATATATGTACGTATACATACATACATACATACATATATATATATGTATAGATATGTATATATATTATATATGTATATGTATGTATGCACATGTATATGTGTATATATATGTATCTATGTGCATATATATACATAAATATTTGTACATATTTATGTATAAATATATGTATATATACATGTATGTTGTACACTCATATAATGAAGGGATGGACTATGCTTCTTTCAAGAGGAGAGAGTATATACTCCTCTCAAGTCCAAAATAAAAAATGGACTGTTTAAATCAAAGGTCTACACCATTTATTATGATCTACACTATTAAAAATCCTAAAAACCAAATATTACATATTTTGTGGCCTCTGACCTATATATCATGTAGACACAAAATGGACAATTCATTCGGTAGTATACTAAATTACATAGTAATTGAGAATCCAACTTATTGATCATAATTTACATATGTTAAAACATAGATAGGTTGATAATCAATAAATTTTAATGCTTAGATCATAGCAAAACATGGTCTTACATAATTATAACTGTTCATTTTTTGTACTCATTTAATGCATAGGTTGGAGACTACAAAGACACGTGATTTTTAGTTTAAGTGGTATAGGTCATGACAATATCATGACAGCTTTGTCTTTTCACATACACATAAACAATGTTAACAACAACAATTATACCATTTTATTGGTTTCTCCTAGATGCATCCTGCAGAAAAGTGACTCATTCCTAAGGCCAGGTCCTTTAAAATGAAGTTTCTTCTGATCATTCTCACTGGAAGTCATCCTCTGTTAACTCTAAAACTGGAGATGGAGATCCTTAAGCACTGAGAAATAGTTTAGTGAGAGATGATTGCCTTCCAGTGATTTCTCTTATGGTGTCCTTAGTTGGCCTTTACCAGATTTTTTCCAAACCATCCTCTTATTTAGTCATTTCTACAAGTTCCTCATTTTTAGCAAAAATCAAACTCAACACCCTTGTCTCCTCTAGACATTGTATGAAATATACTTTAAGGTGTTCTTCAGTGCCCAACTGGTGTTTTCAAGTGCCCAACACTATCATGAGATCATCAGTTCAATAAAGCTGCTTTATAACTATTTATGGAAATTCTTTATTAAATCTCAGTAATTTCAATTCTCACAGAACGATCCAGAGTCACATCTAAACATAATCTACCATACTCTACTCTCAAAAAAAAACCATACTCTAATTCTATTAAGACATTCTCAGAGATCTCATCCTTCATGACAGAATCAGAATAGGGAAAATAATTTCTTTGAGGAATCTGACTTTTCAATTCTCAACCTACATCAGAGGTCTGCAATTTTCTTTACTCTCTTTGTAGATTTATGATCATCCCGTGTCTATATTGGCATCTTGACACTGGATATTGTGGAAAAGTAAGACGTAACCAGTAGAAGACTACCTAAATTTTCTGCATTCTTCAAAAATTTTGCATCAGTTGTCTTCGAGCCTTTAGCCGAACCTGAATAGTTGGGATAAGGTTGGATGGTTATGTCATGGTGCTCTTAGAGCCTTACTCTTGACATACTGTTACATGGTCACTCTGCTTGTTCATGACATACTCGTAAAATCATGGTGAAGCACTTAATTGTGCTGTTTTTACATCTTCAGATTGGAGACCTCAAGGGACTATTTGGATTGTTTATGGTTCAAATGCAACTGCTTCGAGCAAAATTGAAAGTACTGGATGTTTCATATGGAACAGGAACAGGTAGGTCTTGTCATATTAAGAAGGTCAATCAGCTAATTCATTTCCACCTTAGAAAAAGATTATGAGACTGACGCCTTTAAGTCGTCAAGACCAAAATATATGTTGAGCTATGATCTTGGTGAGGCCAAGCTTGATTGTTGTTGTGACTGAATTCATGACATTATCTGATTCCAGGTAATACAGCTTTTATATACCATCATGGTAAACTTTTGGCTTTGTCAGAAGCAGATAAACCATGTAAGTATTTTTAACAATTGAATAAATCATCATCATATATTTGTTGACATTCTAGATTCCATATTAGTTCCTCCAAAAAGTCGGTATATCCAACTTTTGCACATAGGAGTGGACCATGGACCACTCTATTGAAGTTCTTGAATAAAAATTAATCTACATACTACAAGTAGCTATTCTCCATCAGTCAGTTTAGAATTTAGCGCTTACCTATCTTCTGGCTTGTTGCTTCTTTTGAGCTATTCAGAATTAATAATTCAGCACCCCGTTTATTGCTTTTTACAGATGTTGTTAAAGTTCTAGAAGATGGAGATTTGCAAACCCTTGGGATGTTGGACTATGACAAGAGGTTGGCACATCCATTCACTGCTCACCCAAAGGTTGACCCTTTCACTGGTAAGACTGAAGCCAAAGACCATTTTATTTATTGCGGCATATAATGACAGCCTTTTGATTTATGTTGACTCTTTGATGCAGATGAAATGTTTACTTTTGGATATTCACACACACCTCCCTATTGTACTTATCGAGTCATTTCTAAGGGTGGCGTTATGCTTGATCCTGTACCAATAACGATATCTGACCCTGTCATGATGCATGACTTTGCGATCACTGAAAACTATGCCATCTTCATGGACCTACCTTTGTTCTTCCGACCAAAGGTGCTAGAATTATCATATGTTTTACTATCATATTTTCTTCATCTAGAGAAGACAATATTATTATGCTTTTAGGAAGGATAACTTGTGTTTTCTGGTTCTGAAAATGGACATGCAGTTTAGCTGCACTTTCTTGGTTCTTGATCTTGCTTTCCTTTTATTTATTTCCAGAAAATGCTGAAAGGACAGTTAATCTTCACTTTCGATACCACAAAGAAAGCTCGCTTTGGAGTACTTCCACGATATGCAAAGGATGATTGTCATATTAGATGGTTTGAGCTTCCAAATTGCTTCATTTTTCATAATGGTAATTCTCTCATTCTGTTGTGGCTGTTATTTGACTTCCTGATGTCGCATGGTGCATAAGCAAGAAATCTAACTACATAATCTTATAATTTTTCTAGTGAGGCTTGACGTACTGGTATAGATTAGTCGTGTTGGTATACATGAATTTAGCTAGTCATCAGTACAAGCTTTTTGTTTTCTATTTCCTCTTCTTAAATTAGTTTATATCTTTTCCATTCTTTCCTTCGTCTATATGCGCCATAGATATAATACATATGTTGCATATCATTTAGTTTAGTGGTTGCTTTGGATTCGTTTTGCAAGAGTTTCATGGAATCTGTTGATTGACATGTTGCACCTACTTGTCTCTTGCCAAATGTTGTTGGTCTTGATGGGTTGACAATGATAGCTGCATCTTTCAGCCTAGACATCCTGTTGACATTGTCAATGCGTTGGTCACTAGTAAGATGGCATGTGCTTTGCACGTGCTCTGCACGTGCTCTTCTAGGTATATAAGACCACAGAACAGAAACAAAAACAAAACAATTGTAAATAACAAAATTAAAATTATTGTTAAGAACCTAGACTAATATGAATATGCATTGATATCCTGTTTAATCAACAAATAGTTAAAACACGTATGTAATTTCAAGCCATTGCAATAGAGGAAAGGAGAAGGGACTCTTAAATACATGCGAAGAAATTATGACTGTTGGTTGGAGTTGTATTCGGCCAACAACAGATACCCAATATTCAGAGGCTTTCTTTTTCTGTTGTTCTTGAATGGTGAAATGGAATAGGGTGCTCCTATTTTTACCAGGAGTACATACACAAATTGTATCTGTTTATGGTACGATACATAATGAAGGTAAATTTTCTTGGAAAGGAAAAACTAAAGAAATAAAGAAACTAAAGAAATAAAGAAAATAAATTACTTATCATAAAATATTAATGGTCGAAATTGTTTGTTGAAGGAAATATGCAGTTAAGTTTAGTTTGAGAGTGGTGCTAAATGCACATAAGTTAATACTGTTGTCATTTGTTTTCATTATGCTTTTCTTCCCAGTTTAAGGTTTTTAACAGCCATGAAAAGGTAATAAAATAATAAAAATAGTTTTGGATTTTTCAGGCCAAATTAATGATCATTCATAATGTTCTAGCGTTTTAAGTTTGTAGTCATTTTACAGCACCAAGCAATGCCAGTAAAATAATATTATTCTATCTGGGATGCATGGTAATATGGGATAACCTGACACATAAGTCATGCAGAAAGAACTCATGTATTTTTTGTGGAAATATTTATGGCTTTTTAGTCTAACAGCTTGTCTATTGTCAATCTAGGTGCATTTTACATATGGTAGATTTGGTAAAGAGACTGAAATAATGCTCATCAATTTGATGGTCTTAATAATTCTTGTTAACGTCTAAGGTACTATAGTATTATTTCTATATTCATACTTATGTAGTTATATAAGCATTTCAAATTAACTGTAGGAATCTGTATGATTAGCCAAAGTATCCAGTATGTTCTGGTATAACAACTAGAAATAGTCATTACCAGACTAAAAGCGAGCAATGCGGGCAGGCGGGTATTTAAGGGCTTTTTGTTAAAAAATATTGACAGAATTGACCAACCGAAATTGAGAAGGAATAAACTCTCTTTCTACGTTATAGTATACATATTGCCTTTTTTCTTTGCAAAATGATACAGTATACTTCTGTTCTTTTCCCTCATTAGATTATGTCTGTTTCCTTGCCGCCACACATAATAAATTTACTGCTGCCTGAATGACTCTATTGGTTCCTATAATATTGATAAACAGGGAACACTACCATAAACTTTCTTTTACATTTTGACTTTTAATTCTCTAGACTTGTATCTGCAGATTTGTCCTGCTCTCCTTCTGCAGAGCTTTTTATCTTCATCCGTAGTCTTTGAAAATTTGAACCAGTTTAGACACACATGAAGCAAAAGAATGATAAGTGTTTATATAAGTCAATGTACTTTTGTCATGTATTCTATTTAATCTACTTTGTGCCAAATTTTCTGTTGATCAAAGATTAAATGAATGATATACGTTAAGTCTTTGGATTGATCAATCAATGTACTTGAAGTAAGTCAATTGCAAGCAAGAATTAAACTATAATCTTGATTGTTTCTTTGTCTAATGCAAGATGACTGTAAACTTCGTTATTTGAAATGATACTCGATAGAACTCATAACATTTCAAAGCAGTTTGACACTAGCTTTGGCTCATGGAAAGTTTGTTTGGATAAGCTTTCTGAGGTTTTTTTGGGTTTTTTTATCAGCAAATGCTTGGGAGGAGGGCGATGAGGTCGTTCTGATCACTTGCCGCCTAGAGAATCCAGATTTGGACATGATCAATGGAATTATGAAAGACCAACTTGAAAATTTCAAAAACGAACTGTATGCAGTTCCCAATTTTGAATAGCTTTTACTTTGACTGCTGTGCTTCTTGAGGTCTAACTGTTTCTTTCTTTGTCAGATACGAAATGAGGTTCAATATGAAAAATGGTGCTGCTTCACAAAAGCAACTATCAGTTTCTGCTGTAGATTTTCCTCGGATCAACGAGAGTTACACTGGAAGGTATTGTTTTATCAATTAAGATCATGACAGTGGGGAATACAATGTAACAGATGTAAACTGTTAAACTGCAGTTTAACTGGTATGACCCTTTTCAGATTAGAACATAAATTTTTGGTTGCTCTTATCTTGGTATGTGGGCTTGTCTCTGGTTTCTGTTAGAACTATTATAAGTGAAACTACACATTATGAAAGTCAAACTGGGCCTTTATTATACTTCCTTTCCACATGTCACTGATTGGGCTCTGAACCACCAAGAAAAGTGAGTTGCTGACATCTGAAAAATTGACAGGAGTTTCATCCGGTCTGCAACAGTTTGCAATGAGTTTTAACCTTGTAATGCTTCAAAGTGCCTTTCGTGTTATAGTACCACTAGGGGCTTTGGCTGTAAAACAGAAACAATTAAGTAGATAGTAGCAACCTTGCATTGTTATGTTTTAATCCATGTTATTACATGTTGTGATGTTCCTATTATGTCAGAGGATAGATTTAATTGGGCTTATTAGTGGTTAGGAAAGAGACAAGGCTACAATAAGATTCCCAGGAAGAGAAGGGGTGAAAAATATACAAAAACAAACAAACAAACAAAAAAAAGTTGTGCAGCGTTAGGGGTGGCAATTTATGACCCAATCCGTAAACAACTAGCTATATGCAGGTTTGGGTTAGACGTAAATGGGTTTGGTTCATAAATAGGTCAATCCATCTAGCCCTATTTATTAAATGGGTAGGGTTCAGATTTAGACCTTTGATTTATTTAGTAATTGGGTTGGATCATGACTCGATCATTTAACATGTTTAGGACCTGTTTAATCCATTTAAAACTTGGTTAATCCGTTTCTGTCTTGTTTAATCTGATTCATTTACCTTGTTTAATATATTTAAATCCATTTAATCCGTTAAAAATTTGCTTAACTTGTTTAAGCCGTTTAACCTAACTTGACATGTTTAATAAATGAGTTATGTGTGTTAGGTCAGGTTACCTATTTAATAAATAGGTCGGATTTAGATATGAATTTTTGATCTATTTAGTAAACAGGTCGGGTTCAAGTTGGTGAATTTTTGACCATACCTGCATCTGATCCGACCTATATCTAACCAGACCTGACCTGATTGCCATCTCTAGTGCAGCTTTTATCTGACTGGAATGATTTGTAAAGAAGGATTCATAAGTCCAGCCCTAGATCGTTGGGGCAATACTTGTGGTTAAAATTATGGTTACCTATAGGTGCAATGTTATAGTGCAGTGGTGTTTATAGTGTTCAGGAAAAAGATGTAAATTGCTTTTTTTCTTTATGATATTAATACTGATTAATGTAAAATTTGTCCTTGCTATCAAAGGAACTAAAATCACTTCTTACATCTATTTCCACAATACTTTGTTATTTATCATCTTTTTGAAAATTCAGGAAACAACGATATGTCTATGGCACTATACTTGACAACATTACAAAGGTAAAGGGCATTATCAAATTTGATCTGCATGCGGAACCAGAGCCTGGTAAGAAAAAGCTTGAAGTAGGAGGAAATGTGAAAGGCATCTTTGAGTTGGGACCTGGTAGATATGGTTCCGAGGCAATATTCGTGCCTCGCCAACCTGGCATCACTTCAGAAGAGGATGATGGCTATTTAATATTCTTTGTACATGATGAAAACACCGGGTACTCTCTCTCTCTCTCTCTCTCTCTCTCTCTCTCGCACGCACATGCACGAGACATCTGCTATGGAAGGAAATATCTATGTTTGGCAGTCAAAAATGATTGTAAAGTTTTTCACCCTACCTCCTTTTATCATTTTCGTCCTATTAGTCTTTGTTATTTCTTATATAAGATAAGATCCTGACGAAAATGATTGCTCATTTTTAGGTAGAGGAAAGCATTATGTTCTTATGAGCTTTTAGAAGCTGTACTGAAAAGGATAAACAGTTTTTCTTTACCAATTAAAGTGGCAGTTATGGTATATCTTGTTGCCTTAAGGTGGTGATACCAGTGGATTTGTTCAGATGTTATTGGAACATTCAAAATCAAGTTCTTTTATTCCTAACAAAAGTTGAACAGTTCAATGTTAATGTTTAAATGATGTTTCTGCATTTTGAAGGCATTTTCCTTTCATGGATCACCTTGGTGAGATTATAGAATCATTTCTCATGTAATATTTGTAAGATGGATCATTTGGCATTCACTTTAAATAAGATAACTGCACTTTTAAATTAAAATGCCTGTTTCACTCTCATCATTTTATATCAGAGTACTTCATATGGCATTCCAATATTCATGATGTCATACTTACCTTATTATTGTCGATGAGGGCCTTCTTTTAATATCCGTTCTTTCATTGCTGAAGGAAATCTGAAGTCAATGTCATTGATGCGAAGACGATGTCTGCTGATCCTGTGGCAGTTGTGGAGCTTCCAAATAGAGTTCCATATGGATTCCATGCCTTCTTTGTGACAGAGGTTAGTAGAAACATTTCTTAGCTGTTGCCCATACCTTTATTGGAGTAAGATATTACGAAGTGTTCAAGTAAACTGTCTTACAAATTAATTTCAAAGAGGTTCCTATGTAGAGCCAGCAGAATTTGAAATACTTGGAATCACTCAAGTTTCTTTGAGGCCTATAAATGCGTGATATTTTCACTTCAGTGTTCGCTTATAGAAGGTTTTTGGCAATTGCCAGGAACGACTCCAGAGACAAGTAGCAGCGTGAGTGATGCTGATTCTCTGTAGTGCAGAACCCTTTGCCAGTAGATTGTGAAAGCCCAGGATATAATAGCAACAACTGTATTTTGGGCATGCTCTACTTTTGAATACCATTGATCTGCACCAGAACAGTTAATCTGGGTATTATATGTATTGCATTATAAACTTGTGTCATCAGTCTATATATTCAATTATCATGTAGTTTCCTAGGAGTGCAACACTATGTGCTTTCACTTGTGATCAGTTACTGCTGAGCTTTAGGTTCGATGGTACCATCTCTCGGCCGTTGGGGGTGGTAAATCCCTCCATTTGGACCTCAAATCAGTAAATCCCTGGTACTGCGAGGAGTGGCGGCTAGGTCTGCGCTGGAACCTACCCTTCGACCTAGGCGGGGTAGGCTGGGTATATGGTAAGGTGTCGGAATGAGAGAAGAAGAAGAAGAAGAAGAAGAAGAAGAAAGAGCACTGAGTTATATTGGTATTTAGAACCAAGACTACCTCTGTGAAGGTTACGCTTGTCTCCTGTCATTATCCTCTATGAACATATCTGGGGAAGGAAATTTAGGAATTGTGGTTCTGCTAATTGTCATTAGCAAGAGAGAACATGCCAAGGATGTCCTTATTCTTTCTGAAATGTTCTGAAATGCTCGTAATGAATATATTCCTGCTACCAAAAAAATCAATCAGCTTTTACAATGTAATTGCATATTACTTCAGAAAACATGGCTCTGGTTAGTTTTGGTGGATGATGGAACTTTTAGAAGTCTACTTGTAAGATTATATAACTTCCAGGGACCAAAGTAGTTGTCAGGCTACAACTACGAAATAATTTTCTATTATTATTTAATCTTATTCATTTTAGGGGAACATGTGCAAAGTATATGGGTAAACACTAAAGCTGGATCTAAACCCCCAGCCCCCTCCAAAAAAGAAAACTCGAAGGTCGTAGACTTCAGTTTGCATTGGGGCTACTTGGTGGTGAAAAGACTATCATAAATCTGGAAAATTCTTCAAATTTTGTGTTCAAATAGTTAATAGAAAATCTCCAAAATTATTTAAAAAATTTAGAAATTAGAACGAACAATCGACATCATGTATTGGATAAGTGTTAGGCATTGTCTTAAGAGCAAGAGTGCCCTTTTTATACAGATAATCAGCAAGGATGCCCAAGATGCAGCTGATCCTTGCTCCCTCCGAATAGCCTCGAAGCACAAAACAAGCACATAGAGGTAGGGGTTGGCTATTTGAAGAAAATTTTTAAATTGTGTAATAGGGATACAATTCATAGAAAAGGAGCAGCAAATTTAAGGAGAAAGGGAATAATAGAGCTTATTGCTACAGCAAATTTATCATGTCAGCATTCGCTCTAGCTTTGCCCTGACCGGACCATTGTTTTTAGATACAACAGGTTGTTGTCTTAATTTAACTCATCCAAGTCACAAGCCCACTTAGCTCATCGTGTCCTTTCTCCATTTTTTTTTTAAATTTACCAACTGTTACCTTATATTTTATTAAAATATAATCATAATAAATTTTAAAATAAATTTTTAAGTCCTCGATACTCTCACAGAATCAGAATCAATAATTAAAGAATATTAATTTTGGATATTATGGTCTGAAGAATATTTTTAGAATTAATTGAACTTATTTGCTACTTGTGTTTGCAAGGAAATAAATGATTCACTTTTTTTTAGTTTTTTCATATATTTATTCTAAATAAAATTAATGTGTGAATTATGAGTTTATGATTTCACATTTTGAAAGGAAATAGATTTATAAATTGAATATGTTATTTTTATCACAAATTGTATACATATATATATGCATAATTTTTTTATTATTAAATGTGTATACTTGTTTTAAAATTGTTATATGGTCTATGAATAGCCTTGATATATTTCGGATTCTTGGACCTCCTAGCTAACTATACCTTGATATTGTAGTAGTAGAGATTATGCATTGGCACTTTGATACCATGCCAACTGGGAAGGTTATGCATTAGCATTTTGACTATTTTTGAGCTCATTATTTTGTTTCAACTATAGAGTATAAGTATGGTCATAGTCAAAAACACTATTTAGTTGAGTTACGATATTTTTAAATTATTCTTATAAATATGAACATGAATATGGACATGGTATTTTAAATTATTCATACGAGTATGAACTGAGTATCTTAAAAATTATGGATATTTGTATTCTGGATTACTTAAACATATTAACTTTGTTTATATACTTAGTATTAATAAGAAAATTTATTTAATCTGCTACTTATATTATCTAGTTGAAAAAGAATCCATTACTTAGTCAGCTGGTGAGCTTATTATTTGTTCTCTTCTTCCTTTATAGATTTAGAGAACTAGATGCTGATGGGGTTCTGAAGGGAGTGTGACTAGATGCAAAGCTGAAAATTCGTCATAGCTTAGAATTATTATTTGGTTTGATTTCTTTATTGATTCTTGCTAATTTTGGACTCCAACACTACATTGAAAAATTTTAGTTACTATTGTCCCACTACCTAATTCATTTTGTTTTTATCTTGTGATTTGATTTCGGGTCAGGTGCATGACAAGCATATTGTTTAAGGCTTTGAAGAGTTGTGAGGATTGTTGTGTTTGGGCTTGAGATGACATCAGTAGAAGTTGAGCTGGGTTTTAACTAAATATAAATAAGGATAAATTGGTGTGGTATAGATAAACATTAAAGAAATAAAAAGAAAGGTTTTTAGCTAGTAGTGGCAGTATTTTACATCTGTCATATGATTCTTAGCTTATTTATATTGCATAAATTGGGATGTAAGAAATTAGAGAGAATTCATTAATAAAAATATTCTTTCTGCATTTAGCTCAACTATAATCTATTTTCTTCTCTTCCCAACTTCTCCATTGTGCCCCCGTGATGATATGAACATGCTTTCTTCTACACTGGTAGACTCCTGCGGTTGAAATGGCAGTATTGTAGGGTTCTCTGTTAGATTGAATAGGAATAGCCCTTCTCCCGTGCTTTTCCTATTGATATAGTAGGAGAGATCGTCGAATTTTCCTCAACAATGGATGTATGGCATAGTGCTTTATCCCTTGCATAGGTCTAGACTGTTAATGTTTTCTCAGGAAGATGGTGAAAAGCGATTGAGGAATTTTGGTAGCCCTATGACTAGGTGTGTTCCTTAGTTTTTGTTGGATAGCCATTGTTTTGGTTATGTGTGTTGGTAGTATTGGCTTTGTTGTGAGTCATGAAAGTCATGCCATGGGCGAAATGAAATCCAATAATCTTTTAGATAAACATTTGAAACCTATCAATTCTAGATTATGTAATACAACCTACCAATAATCTTGAGCTCTACCACACCGCGTTGGCATGGGGAACATTTCCTATCCTGGATTCCAATATATGCATTTTTCCTTA
>JAOXJJ010000914.1:8324104-8342350 GCA_025769935.1 Phoenix roebelenii
CCCCCCCCCCCCCCCCCCCATCCAATTCCCTCGCCTCCTTGTGTCTGATGCGCGACTGAAGGGCCGTTCATCTCGTTGTGGTCAGAGCCGAGCCCCGAGCTCTCCCCCTCCGCCATTAATGGCGTCCTCCGCCCTCGCCTGCAACCTAGGGTTCCCTACTCTCCCCCACCGCCGCCTCCGCGTCTCCAGACCCCCCCAGTCCCACTCCCTCCTCTCCCGCCAAAATCCCATCCTCCCGTCCCTGCGCTCCGCCTTCCCCAAATCCCTCCCCCGCCTTCCATCTCGTTGTGGCGCTTTCCGCCCGATCTCCTCCGTCCGCGCCTCCACCTCCGGATCTGCCTCCGCCGCCCCGGCCCCCGCCGTCCCATCCAGCCCGCCGTGGCAGGGCGCGGCCCTGAAGCCCCTGGCCGCCTCGATCGCCACCGGCGTCCTCCTCTGGTTTGTCCCCGCCCCCGCCGGCGTCTCTCGCAACGCCTGGCAGCTCCTCGCCATCTTCCTCGCCACCATCGTGGGCATCATCACCCAGCCCCTCCCCCTCGGCGCCGTCGCCCTCATGGGCCTCGCTGCCTCCGTCCTCACCAAGACCCTCCCTTTCTCGGCCGCCTTCTCGGCTTTCGGCGACCCCATCCCATGGCTTATCGCCCTCGCCTTCTTCTTCGCGCGGGGATTCATCAAGACCGGCCTCGGCAATCGCGTCGCCTACCAGTTCGTCTCCCTCTTCGGTAGCTCATCCCTTGGTCTTGGGTACAGTCTCGTCTTCAGCGAAGCCCTGCTCGCCCCTGCCATTCCCTCGGTCTCGGCCAGGGCCGGCGGGATCTTCCTCCCCATTGTCAAGTCCCTCTGCGTGGCCTGTGGCAGCAACGTCGGCGATGGGACTGAGAACCGGCTCGGCTCTTGGCTGATGCTCACCTGTTTCCAGACCTCGGTGATCTCTTCCTCGATGTTTCTCACTGCCATGGCGGCCAACCCACTGAGTGCTAACCTCACTTTCAATACCATTAAGCAAACAATTGGATGGACGGACTGGGCCGTGGCCGCGATAGTTCCTGGATTGGTTTCACTGGTTGTTGTGCCGTTGCTGCTCTACTTGATCTATCCACCAACAGTGAAGAACAGCCCAGACGCTCCAAAACTTGCCAGGGAGAAGCTGGAGAAGATGGGGCCGATGACTAAGAATGAGATTATCATGGCAGCGACACTGCTTCTGACGGTAAAGATGCTTTTCTCCTCATTGATTTCAGACATCCGTTTTCATTTTTTCGAAAAATTGAAGTATACAAACAAATGCTGGTTGCTATAAATCTTATTTGCTAGTTATGGGTTAGCTGCTGTTTAAGGCGAGTAATTTTTGTTTTTTAGCTAATTGTCTTGGCTACAATTAAGTTGGAAGGTTGGGTGAATTCTGGTACTGAATTTTCAAGGCAGTTCCTTTAATTTTTGAAGTATTTCATAATGATACTAACAACATCTCTTTTTGATTAATATTTATTCAGCAAGAGAATCCTGTATGGGGCAAACATTAAATGGTAGGTCTCACCAAAATTAAAAAATAAAGGAGCAATTGATGAGATAAACTATGTAAGGATGTGAGAAGAAATGGAATATGAGGGACAGTCTTTAGTACATGCAAATGCAAACATGGTTAATCCATCCTGAAAGATAAAAAAACATTTTTACCAGATGTAAAGTGAAAGTGCTGGTAGATAGGAAAGGTGCACGGAAAATGAGTTATATTGACATTCATGAAGGAACACAATTTGTTGTTTGGTCTCTTTTAGTGATCTTTTCCATGAATTTTCTTTCACTGAAGAAAGGTGAGTGATACAGCTTTCATCTTTAAATTCTTAGGTATCTAGTGAGACATCATGACACTATCTTTTGATGCAACCTCTTAATTTTTATAATGTCATCAGCAGACAAATGTGCCAGGCTATTAATAGGCATTGAAAGTTTATTTTATATGCTTTCTAGATTTTCCTTCTGTCGTGGTTCTGTGGCTTTGGATGTCTTTCTATTTCCTTTTTTCCCATGGGACCATATGCTTAGCCGCACCTTTAGCTTAAGCTTCACTACTTTGTTAGTAGGCATGCATATGTCCTTGTTTTTTAGGTTGACAACCTCCTTCTATTCATGGTTTTCTCACCTTACTAAACAATTGCTCTTGCTTTTTTGTGCTTATGGACATATTCATGCCTTTTCCACTTAGCGGCTCAACTTCTTCATCCTTGTTCTTTTTTTATTATTTTTACATATAGATCTCTGCCTTTTTATGTTACACAAGGTGACCTGTATCATGTTTTGCACAATTGTTTTTGATTCACTTGGCTGTACTTTATGCATAAGGGAGGTGAACTTCTCCATGTATATCAGCAATTCTCTACTCTGCTCAGTTATTTTTTTTCAAAAAAAATTGAAGTCTTTCACTCCAATTCCAGGAGACTCTTCTCTTGTAACTTTGTCACCAAAATACTGCTTCTCTGCTCTCCAATCCCAGGCATCTAGGTCAAATGATATTATTAGAATATTGTTCTCCACTTTTTGTTTTCCTCACTTAGTTTCAACTGAGTGCCTGAGGCCATACTGAATGATACACACTTCATTAATCACATGTTCTATTCTGCCCCATGCTGGTGTCACTAAATGTTTGATGGCATTCTATAAATTTTGTTTCTATTCTTGCTTATGGGTTTTCAGTGCATGTATGCTATCTACTTGCACACCCATAATCTCTTGAAGCTTACTTATCAATCTCCTTTGTGTGTTCAAGTTATAGAAAATTTAAATGCTATAAACCATTCTATGAAACTACTCTCCAGCATTATTCATATGACCTGTCTTTTCTACAATAATTGTTTCTATAATGTTTTTCCAAACCTCCCTCCTCTTTAAATTATACTGTCAACAGTCATTCTTCTCCTACCAAATGTCCTTCTCTAGAGACTCCGACTTTTTTGCTCCTTCCTTGCATAATATTAATCCATGTGGGTGTAAGTGTGTGCTGCATTGTATATGTATTGTATCTGCACATAGTTTGTGCCTCATTGCTATTATTCATTATAGTGTTTCAAGTTATTACGTCTTGTTAGTAGCCACACATCATACACATATAAATTCATACTTATGTACACTGTTTCTAAATTGTTGGATGCATTTGTTGGCTACATGCTTATGATAGATTTTTTTTTTTTTGAGAAAATTTCTTATGACAAATATTAATAATTTATTCTGGGGATTTGCTACAAGGAAAAAATGCATGTAAGAAACTATCCTATGGATATTTAGTAGTTTTTAATTGTTATGGTTCTTTTGTATATGTAGATGCATATAGTTGTTTAGTTTTGAATCTCTTGTTTTAATGCTCAATATGTTGAAGTTTTTCACTAGTCAGCATGTATGAGGAAAGAAACTATCAAGCCCACTTTTTTTTTTTCAATTGTTCCTCCTCACAATCTTTTTTACTTCCTCAGAAATATCTTCCATACTTTCATTCTAGTTAGCTCATCCATTGCATCATTCTGCATCATGTGCTTATGAAAATGCAAAGCATTTAACTCACTGATTGATTTATGCATTTGATTAATAGCCATTAAACTTATTTTAGAGAGGAGATTATTAATAGTTGGTGCTAGCAATTAGATATTAGCCCAGTTCCAAATGTAACAGTGGTGTATGAAAATTAACTCAGCAAGTAATATAGTGACATGATTGAAAGAAAGCAGTTTTCTTAGGTGGACAAATTATCTTATGCAGAAGTGCTGCTTCTTCTTATGAGATATTATTGTTTAATTCATGACAAATTCAAAACATATAAAGATATTTTCATGCTTCCATGATCATTTATAGTTTGGCTACTTTGGAGAGGTTTGATTAAATACAAATAAGATGGGTATCTTGATGTCTTAAAAAAGTGATATATTTCATATCTTCTTTCTGTATAATTCATGTCAAGTGTTTTCTTCTCACTCATTTTGTCGATCGAGGTTTTCTGGATGATGATGGAAAGCTGGATTTTACCTTCTCAGGTTACTTTTTCCCCTACTCCTATGCTAATGGAGATTCATTTAGGAATTGATTTGTTTCTTTTGTGTGTTGAGGTTACCATGTACCACAAACTTTTTTGTTTTGTAAAATAGTAGCAGATGATAGTACCTATTTGCATTACCTATTGAATGTCCATAAGTAGGGAAAAAGTGTATATATGGAAATAGAATTCATTTGCATAATCAATCAGTGAGATCACTCTTTGCTGATTCACATGCTAATGTCTGTGCCAACATGGAGACAGACATGTATTCAGAGTAATTGATAATTTTTACAAAATGGATATCTATTTTGCCCATGTAACATTTGTATTCTCTCTGATGCAGGTGGGACTTTGGATATTTGGAGGGAGACTGAATGTGGATGCAGTGACTGCTGCAATTCTTGGCTTATCGATTCTTCTCATAACTGGGGTTGTAACGTGGAAAGAATGTTTGGCAGAAGGGGTGGCATGGGATACCCTTACTTGGTTTGCTGCACTTATAGCAATGGCTAGCTATCTTAACAAATATGGTTTAATCTCCTGGTTTAGCCAAACAGTGGTTAAGGTATCATATATGATAGTTTTTGCTCTGTTTTCTTTTTTTGCCCATCACATATCTTTGAAACAAGATAGTAACTGTTTCAAAGATAGTAACTGCATGTGTTTTAACCTTCTTGACACTTCAGTATTACCTAATCTTCTTTAATCTATTCTGATATTTTATAGATGGTTGAAATAGTGTCTTTTGTTGGTACACATCCAACTATACCAATTTATTGGTTTTATGCCTTTGTGAGTGATCTGTTTAGTTTGTTAAAGTTGTGAAAACTTGGTTTTACACTAACATGAGTTTCCTTTAGGTATTGTTTTTTCTAATTTTGGTTGAGAGTTAGGAAAATATCGTCAATTAACTTTAGAGAAAATAAGAATATAACCTAAATGAGGAAATGAAATTAGAAATTATTTTGGAATTTTGTTATTTTGTTTTGGTCTCATAGTTTCAGTAGTTTTCTTTGAGACTAGTGTTTCATAAATCAGCATATGTGACTACATATGTAGATATGATCCTCTAACTGGACCACATTTCTTTTATGCAGAATGCAGTTTTTTTATGTGGCTGAGTTTTACAGAGCTGAATAGGTGGCCTGTTTATCATTATGCAGTTGCATATGCAGCCACTCTTATGTGGGCCCATTTGAGCAGAGTGGTTTCAAGCAGATTGTTGAAACTCCGCTTATGTGGGCCCATTTGGTTTTATGTCATGAAGGTCAACTATGGAAGCTATTTTTCTTCTTCAGAGATTAATTGAGAAATATAGAGAAATCCAACAAATTCTTCATATAGTTTTTATTAATTTAGAGAGAGTATATAATAGAGTCTGAAGAGAAGATTTATAGTGGATGTGAGAAAAGAAAGGAATTTCCATTGGTTATGTTAATGTGATTAAGGACATGGACAATGGACCGGTTACTAGTGTGTGAATTATTGATGGTAATACTAATAAATTTTCAATCTCAATAAGTTTATACCAAGAATTTACTCTAGATCCTTATATTTTTGTGCTAGTTATGGATGAGTTTACTAGGCATATTCAATAGGATATTCCTTGGTTCTATTCCTTGGTTCATGCTATTTGTAGATGATATAGTCTTGGTAGATGGAACTAAAGTTGGAGTTCATTGTGAGTCAGAATTATGGAGTGCATTAGAATGTAAAGGTTTCAGATTAAGTAGGACCAAAACAAAATATTTAGAATGCAATTTTAGTAAAATTAAAAGTAGAGATGAAGGTGGAGTGAAATCAAGAATAATGAAATTTCTAAATGCGATCAGCTTTGGTATTTAGGATCAATTATTCATAAGAAATGGGAGATTGAAGAGGATGTTATCTATAGGATTAAAGCAGGATGCATGACATGGAGAAATGCATTGAGTATATTATATGATTGTAGGACATCTATCAAGTTGAAGAGAATTTTTTATAGGATAGCCATACAACAAATTATGCTTTATGATATAGAATATTGGGTAGAAAACAATATGTGCACACAATAAATATGATTGGAATGAGAATATTGAGATGGACGTGTAGTAATATAAGAAAAGATAAAATAAGAAATAAACTCACTTGTAAAAAGGTAGAAATATCACCACTTGAGAATAAATTAAGAGAAGGACGACTTAGATGGTTTAGATATGTACAATGCAAGCCACGGGATGCACCAGTACAAAAGAATGATTTGATATATATAGAAAGAAAGAAGGGTTGGGGTAGATTGAGAATCACATGGGATGACGTAATAAGGAAGGACTTGATGTCGTTACATCTTTTAGAAAGTGTGGCCCTAAACAGGGTGGAATGGAGGAAAGGCTTCGTTGAGTTGAGTTGAGTTGGTTTCAAGTAGATTGTTGAGTTGGATGCCACTTGTAAGCAAGCTAGTTGTGGGTTTTGGCGTGTGCTATTGAAAAGATACCGAGGACTCAGTTGTGCTGCTAATCCGACTCTTTTCCTTCAAAATCCTTAGAATCTTAAGCTATGATCTCGTAAATAGAGAGAAGATTGGAGGAACGGCAAGTGGCTTTAGCACCTGAGGACCAGATTACGACTTTGGCATATAGTGGTGTATGATGAATGATAGAAAATAACAGCTTTTGGATTAGTTTTTCTTTCCCCCTTCCACTCTGCCTATAAATCTGATTCAGATCCCTGCTTATTCCCCTCATCTCTCTTCTCCAGTTTCCCTACCTCTCTTTTCCCTCATTCAGTAGTCCCACCCTCTATTTTTTTTTTCTGAAATTTACTCTGTAATTTATAGCAATTTTTGTGCATTTTCTGTATTTATTGTTTAAATATTAAATCACTCCCTGGCTGCTCATCGACTCGATCCCTTCTACAATTTCTCTACTTTTCTTCTTGGTTGAGATAAATTGAGATTTTGGTTCATCTCAAAATCAGCCACCTATTGAAATGACCAATCTTAAATTGAAACTTACCAAGAGCTGGTGAAGGCTGACTTGTAACATCAAGTCTTCTTTTCGCTCCTCCTCGAAATCAAACATTAAGCCACACTACTTTCAATTTTGAAGTTTTTTTTTCTAGTTTTAAATGTTGGGAGCTTTGGTCCCTAAGGCCTTTACAATGTGCAATTGCACCCTTGGAGATCTAAAATGTATTAGGCATTACATCCTAAGGTAGATTTTTTGTTAGTCCTTCAGGATTTTCCATGAGGAAATCACTATCTCAGAAGTAGCACTTTGATTACTGCGCATTTCCTAACCATCTTTTATCCTTTTCTTTCATTCTTTTTCTCATTCTATCTCTATTTCACCACCGATCATGGTCACTTTATTATTTATTCTGTTGTATCTCATATTCAAAATTTATATTGTATTCCCTTTCTTAAGATTTTCTCTAATTATTTATTCTGTTCTATCTCATATTCAAACTTTATTTTTTGCCTAAAACCCTCGAAAATGCCAAAAAACTTGAGTTAAAAGGCTCATTTGCTCCTATGATGTTGTCTCGCATAGGTTTTTTCATATTACTTTATTCTAGACAATTCAATGGGACATAGAGTTCCAGTATGCCAGAAAATTCTGGCAAACCTAAATCTGGTTTGTTCTTAAATCAAAACTTTGTCGAATCACATTTCCATAATGTCTTAAGACCAAAGTTCTCATAGGCAGTTTCCTAGGTGCCTAGGCAACACCACCTAGGTACATGGACAATCCAGCTGCCTATGCACCTGGTGCTTTCCAAGCCCTTCGGCAACATAGCCACCCAAGTGTCCAGGTTGGCATCTCGGTCGGAACTTGGCTGCTTAAGCACAACCTTTGTCTTGAATGCACACTTTGTTTATTGATTTATTGAAAATGTTAAGTACTTCATAAAAGAAGTTGAGTCCATCTATATTGTGTTCCTTAGATAATAATTAATGCTTGAACTTATGTTTCTAAGAAGTTCTAAATACTTTAAGTCAGTTAAGAGAAAAATTATTAGGTAAAACTAAAGAAATTAAATCATTATTGCATTTCCTAAGTAGTTGTCAACTTTATCATTTGTCAATATAATGTTCTTTGATACACTTTTTACAAATGCTTTATGAGACTCTATATGAAAACATATAATTTTATTGACTTTTGGATTTTTTTTTTACATAGTTGTCCACCTGACCACCTAGGCATTCCACCTATGCCTTTAAAGGGGTCAATGCTTACCTTTGAAAACTTTGGAATTGATTGATGTTGCTTATATATTTCTTATTAGTTTTCCAACCTTTGCATATCGAGTTCAAACTAATCATCATACTAGTTTCTTTCCTCATCATTAGTATCAGAGATGTCCAAAGTCCTTCACATCAATAAGCTAGGGCAATCAATACTCATCAGCAAGGATTAAGGACTCGGTTTGTCCTGGTTTGTCTTAGCAATGTCATGCCGAATCATGGGGATACTGGGTTATAGGACGCATCTGGGACTTGGGTCTCTTCAGTTAGGGTCATCCCATGGCTTGGAGTGACTGGAATGGTTGTGCAAGACTTGAGATAGCCTGGTGTCTTGGGACACCAACTTTTTTAATTTTTTATTATTTTTTCTCCCTGTTCCTTTTTTTTAATGGTTGCTCTGGTTTGTCCTGGTAATGTACCAACCTAGCCTGAGACGGGGACTAGCCCTTGGTTCCCGGATTGAAACCTTGCTTGTCAATAACCAAAGCATAATTTTCATTGCACATGGAACCAATTTAACTCCACAAAGTTATATTAAACTCTAAAAATAATGAGTTTGGAATTTGGTTCAGTTTCTAACTTATGTAAATATAGTGTTCATGCAAATGCAAATATATGCATTACCCATGTGGCCACATTAGCTTTCACTACTGATTGCTGTTATTCTGCATAACTAGCTATTAATGAAAAATGTTTAGCTTAATAGAATCATGACTATGTTATGAAAAGTAATTTACTTGAATTGATTTTTGAGCATCTTATGTGATTCTTGCAGTGAGCTTTTTTATGTGCTTCAAACTACCATCATCTTGTTTTATTTTATTCTATTTAGCCAGCTGTCAAAATTTGTGGTTTCATTCCTTTGTAACACAATAACTCCTGTTAATCTGTGGAGACTGCCTTTGACGAATCTGTATAGCTGTCTTCTGTTGTTAAGGTACCTCAACTTATTTTTCTGTGAAATCTGCAAACAAGTTCAAGGTTCATGGCTTCCTGTTAATTTAGGAATCTGAATTTGGATGGAAGTTGGAGTAGGGTATTAACAGCAAAGTTAATTACGTAGAAATCTGAATTTTGATGAAACTTTACAGTTTTGAAAATTATCTTGTGATGACACTACAGGTATTCATTAGTAGTAGGACAACTTGTTAAATAAGGATTCATAAAGCGAAACCAACCAGGAGAATAATTGACGGTTGTGGTTTTTATTTTAGATATCTGGGCTGCTTCTGACCATGTGATGTCACCAGTTCGATTCAGACATCTTGAAATTGGAGTAATAATATAGTTTTTACATTTTGTCATTTATAATTATTAGCATGTAAAGTGGGAAGCCTTTTGCAACTGTATATTACCATGCTATCATGAAAAATTATGTTGTGTTACTCACGGGTGAAACTCCTGTTCTCATTGACATGAAAAATTGCTTAATTTCAGTTTGTAGGTGGCTTGGGTCTGTCATGGCAGCTCTCATTTGGGATCTTGGTGCTTCTCTATTTCTACTCTCATTACTTCTTTGCCAGTGGGGCAGCACACATTGGAGCTATGTTCACTGCCTTTTTGTCAGTGGCGAGTGCATTAGGCACCCCTCCCCTCTTTGGAGCAATGGTACTCTCGTTCCTTTCCAATCTCATGGGTGGTCTTACTCACTATGGCATTGGATCTGCTCCGGTCTTCTATGGTGCAAACTACGTCCCACTGGCTAAGTGGTGGGGCTACGGGTTTCTCATCTCTGTCGTCAATATACTCATCTGGCTTGGTGTTGGGGGCTTCTGGTGGAAGACCATTGGCTTGTGGTGAGGAGCATGCTTCTATCTTAGCCATTCTTTTTTGCATGAGGCATAGCTGCCTTTTCCCAAAAATGTTCTTGGGAGGCTCAGAACTCTTACTTTCCTAAAACCTCGAGCAGAATGATTTATTTTGGTAAGATTGGTAGAGAAAAGAGAAGTGGCTACAGGTTTCATGATTATGAATTTGTATACAATTTCTTTTAGTTTTGCTGATGGGATATTGTCCATGTGATTTTGTTGGGGGGTAAAGTTTCTCCTATGCTCTACAGCCTGATTGGCAAACATTAAAGAAAATGAACTTAATTTTGATCAGTTCATTTTTATCATTTTTGCTTATGTCCAGATTTTATGAATGTTTTCGCAGTTCAGTTCAGTCTCTGAACAAGATCATGCATATTGAAGTTCATTTATTGTTGTTGGTCCATTATGCTACTTTTTATGTGGTTGGTACCTACTGTTGCTATTAGGAGAACTTTCTTCTGCTATGATCAAGTTTCACTGAAAATTCGTTCTCATTGTTGTCATTATTAACCATTTCATAGTTTGAGCTCTTAGGTCACATTTAATTTACTAGGGTGTTTAGAACTCGAATCATCTGTATTATTTGTTGTGATTTTACAAGGTACTAGAGTACGAAAGAAAAAAATTGTCATCACATGTAGCCTTATTCTTAATCCGACGGTATGGAACAAGTTTTGCTACTACATGAATTAAACATCCAAAAATATTGTATATTTTTATTATGGAACAGGTGAAATCTAAGGAATTATTCGTTTAGTTTCCATTTTGCTTTGATGGACAAGATGAGAGCTACGGCTATATTATATCTTTATGATTGCTTATGACAACTTCCTTCCCAACTACAGTTGGATCAACCCAATCTCACCTTCCCTCCTGTCAAGACCATTTTCAGGTTACTGTTACAACGGACAGTAACAATTCAAAATCTTACCAAAAAAAGTTAGTAAATATTATTTGGATTCTTAGGATCCTATCTGAGTATCCAAAATTGTTCTAGCATATACGCCAACTCAGGCTCTTACATCTTTTCTCCATTTAAGTTGTAATATTTTTATTATTTTTATTAGGCTAAGAATCTAAATTTAATTACAAATACCACCATTGTACCATAGTTAGCCTAAAAAGGTTTATGCTATACTATTCCTAGTCCATACAAGTCATGAGCTGGGTTCATTCTAGTATCATTTGTATAATCTAGGACCTCATTTGCAAAGTCTAGACAAAAGGTTTTAATTGAGTTTAATATTCACGTTTAAGTATGCAAGATCGTTTTAAAGTATAATCGATGTAGGACTGAATACATATCAACAGGGGCTCTTAGCACTCTCATTACTCTCCTACCAAAGGTTGCCGCCTCTTCCCTTCTACATATCTTTTGATGTCCTACAACAATGTTCAACAACTCAAGCTTCTTAATCCAATTCCAATATATGGAATATGCGTGCAGGAAGAAACCACATCTGATCAAATCTGATCACATTCAATCTTATCCATTCATGCTTGATTGCATTCGGTCCAAATCTAATTTTATTCACTTTAACCCCAGCATCGCCCAATTAACCCCATCTTAGGTGGGCTAACCATGATACATGCATCTAATTAAGCACACATTCTTGCACCTGCAACCTAAATTGAGCCTATTTTAGACCTAGTACATGATTGGGCAAAGTCAAAATTTCATGAATAAATATTTGAATTACTTGATGTCTTCACCACATAACCTGCCCCTCTTATCATAAGTACTCTACTAAAGGAATGCTCTCACACCCATGAGGGATGCACTTTGATAAAACCACCAGATGCTTGACCTCCTCCCCCTCCCTCCTAGATCACTTACCAAGTGACACCCGTCTATCATGCCACCGCGATGTCTTCTCTAACTTGATTGCTCCTTCACTCTCTCCTTGCCATGTGCCTCCTAAGATAATCCTTGTATTTACTCTCCATACCAAATTTTAGCCCTATAGAATAATATTCCATAACAAACTTTATCCATTCGAGATACTAATCCCATGACACACAATAGCTTGCTTTTAATGTTCTATGTTTGGCCCTCATAGCATCACCAAAAGACTTAATTAGCCTTAATGCCTCCTAAATCTATCCAAATAAACATCTTTACCACTAATTGTCGTGACCCTAGCCCGAAATTACAACCTAAAGTCATGACAACCACCGTACACTCATAAAAATCTCTTCCCACAAGCATGCAATATATCTCATCATGATAATAAAGCAATACAGCAGAAAGAATTTAATTAACTAAAATTCAAAATTCAATAATTAATGAATCCATTTAAAAAATAAAGTTCATGACTCTTACATTAATAACATCTCAAATAATAAGCCTATAAAAAGATTATAATATTAATAGTGAATCTAGACTATATCAATATTGTCAAATCTTGCTTCTAATTTTATTTCCATAGTAGTATCAGCATTCGCATCAAGTATCTGAATCTGCAAGAGAAAAGAGAGATAATAAGCTCAACAGCCAATAATCAATGAACACTTAAACTAGATAAATCAAACAATAAAATAAATAATAATGATATATTGAAAAGATGCATATGGAAGTATGTCAGTTTAAAATCAGATCTACATATGCAGCAACGTAAAAGCATCATACATGCAAATCAAATCCAATTGTAAAATTCAATTTCTTTCAAAAATATCAAGTTCATCTCGTTAGCCATGTACTATAACCACCACACTTATACCCTAGGGCTAGGCCAGAATATGAGCTCAGAAATAGTCAAAGTGCCACTATATAACCAACCACCAATATCGAAATGCCAACTTATAATCTCCACTAGCAGGGATCAAAGTGCCAACATATAAATTCCACCGGTAGAGTCTTGAAATGCCAACATATAACCTCTACGGATAGGGTATCAAAATGCCAGCATATAACCTCTACTAGTAGGGTATCAAAGTGCTAATATATAACCTCTACTAGCAGAAAATTAGAACATAGTCTAGTTACGAATATAAATTTGTCTCGCATCAATTTTTTTTTTCTGCTCAAAACATGTTCAATGTTCAAAATCGAAAGATATATAGAACCATACAATATTAAAAACAATCGAGCAAAATCCACATCGAAATCAATACATTCAATCATAAGTCATATAATATTTTATAAAAAAGCATATTCAATATCTAAATCCTATGCATCAAATTCATAAATCATGAATAATTCAATTTAAAAAATATTTTATAATTTACCGATAAATATAGAAAAAGAGTTATATTACTTACCTTGGGAGTGGAATCAACCAACAAACCCAATCTACTCCAAAAATCTCTCTTAGAGCATAATATTCAAAAACTTGGCCATGATTATTTTAAGAACAGAAATTCTAAGTCCCAACACCCTCAACTAGTTGGCCAAGCAGAAGTGCTTAACATCCCGATCGATACAAACAAAATAATTTCATATAAATAAGATCAGACCAGGATGCAAGTGAGTCAATAGAGATTGAGGGTATCCAAATTTATTAGTGTATGACAAGAGCCCTGATTATTTTAAGAATAAGAATTCTAAGTCCCAACACTATCAACAAGCTGGCCAAGCGGGAGTGCCCAACCTCTCAGTCGGTTCGAACAAGTAATTTCATCTATGTTACCTTACATGCTGACTTCTTCAATTCCTATACCAAAGGTGACTTTGGGTATGTTCGGATGGGAAATAAAGGTGTATCTCAAATTGTTGAAATGGGTAATATTTGCTTGAAAACAAATATTGGTTGCAAATTATTTCTCAAAGATGTGAGACCCGTAGTGGATATTCATCTTAATCTAATTTCTACCGAAAAATTAGACGATGAAGGCTATGACAACCAATTTGGTGATGGTAAATGGAAGCTGTCCAAAAGTTTTCTAGTGGTGACTAGAGGTAAAAGGATTTCAACTCTTTATTGGATGCAAGGCAAAATCTGTCTGGGTATTGTCAACACTCTTAAAAATAATTCTTCTATCAAATTGTGGCATAATAGGCTTGGCCACATGAATGAAAAGGGGCTACAAGTTCTAGCCAAGAAAGAGCTCCTACCCGGCTTGAAAGGTGTGTCTCTAAAGACTTGTATTCATTGCCTAAATGGTTAGTAACATAGAGTTTCATTGCAAAGAAATTTGGGTTCTAGGAAAAAACATGTTTTGGATTTGGAGCATTCAGATGTTTGTGGTCCTTTGAAAATGAAATCACATGGTGGTGCACTTCACTTTGTTACTTTTATTGATGATTATTTAAGAAAAGTTTGGGCTTATACACTTAAAACTAAAGATCAAGTTCTAAATGTGTTTATTTTCAGGCCAAGTTTGAAAGAGAGATGGGGAGAAAATTAAAGTGCATTCGGATGGACAATCGAGGTGAATATCTTTGGCCATTTGATGCTTATTGCAATGTTCAAGGCATCAAGCATCAAAAGATAGTGAAGAAAACCTCTCAACAAAATGGAATTGCCGAGAGGATGAATCGCACCATTGTTGAACGGATTAGGTGTTTGCTTTCGCATGCAAAGCTACCTAAACCATTTTGGGAAGAAGCTTTGCAGACAGCAGTAGACTTAATCAATATGTACCCTTCGTATTCTTTGCTTAGTGATATTCCCAAAAGAATTTGGAGTGGTAAAGATGTTTCTTATGCTCACTTGAAAGTTTTTGGTTGTAAGGCTTTGTGCACATCTCTAAAGATGAAAGATCCAAGCTTAACAACAAGTCAAAGCAATGCATTTTTCTTGGCTATGGGCATGATGATTTTGGCTATAGATTGTAGGATCCAGTGGATAAGAAAATCATTAGAAGCCATGATGTTGTCTTTCTTGAAGGTCAAACCATGGAGGATTTTGACAAAGTTGTGCAACCCAAGTCAAGTACCAATGATCTTGTGGGCTTGGGACCTATTCCTTCATCTCTAGTGCATGGTGAAAATGGGTAAGACTTGCAACAAACTCATGAGGAAGTCCATGACAACAAGGTTGGTAATGAAGATATAAATGACGTTGATGCTGAGGAGCCATCAAGTCAAGAAACTCCAATACCACCCACTTTAAGAATGTCAACTACAGAGCAACAACCTTCCAAGAAGTATTCTACTCATGAAATGTGTCATGGTTAGTGATCAAGGTGAGCCCGAAATCTACCAAGAAGCCATTGAGGATGCAAACAAAGATGTTTGGTTACAGACAATGCAAGAAGAAATGGCATCTTTGCTTGAGAACAAAACCTATGATCACTAAATAGGAAGAAAGTATTGGAGAATAAATGGGTCTTTAGGCTGAAAAATGGTGACAAAAACCCAAGGTACAAGCCACGACTGGTTGTTAAAGGCTTTGGACAGAAAAGAGGTATTGATTTCGATGAAATTTTTTCACCGGTTGTGAGATGTCATCCATTCGGATTGTACTTGGAATGGCTGCAAGCATGAATCTAGAAGTTGAGCAACTTAATGTCAAACAACATTTCTTCATGGTGATTTGGAAGAAAAAATATACATGGAGCAATCGGAAGGTTTTAAAGTGAAGGGTAAAAAGAATTTAGTTTGCAAATTGAAGAAAAGTTTGTATGGTTTGAAGCAAGCTCTAAGGCAATGGTATAAAAAGTTTGATTCCTTTATGGTGAAGCATGGTTATTCAAGAACAACTTCGGACCCTTGTGTATTTGTGAAAAAGTTTTTGGATGGGAACTTCATTGTTCTCTTACTCTATATTGATAACATGTTAATTGTGGGTCAAGATTCCTCCAAGATCAATCACTTGAAGATGGAGTTGGGCAAGTCTTTTGCCATAAAAAACTTGGGATCTGCAAAATAAATTCTTGGAATGAAAATCATTCATGATTGCAAACAGGGACTAATTTGGTTATCTCAAGAAAACTATGTCAATAAGGTACTTGAAAAGTTCAATATGGACAAAGCAAAGCCCGTTGGATGTCCACTTGCCGGACACTTCAAGCTTAGCTCAAAGCAGTGTCCTTCTAATGAAGAAGATAAGAGGAAGATGATGAAAAATTCTTATGCTTCAGCGGTTGGTTCGTCGATGTACGTTAAAGTTTGTACCAGGCCTGACATTGCACATGTCATTGGAATTGTAAATCGATTCCTTTCTAACCCCAGAAAGGAACATTGGGCGGCGGTTAAATAGATTCTTAGTTGTCTCCGAGGGACTTCTAGTGTATGTTTATGCCATGGAAAAGGCGAACCAATGCTTGAAGGGTTTACAGATACCAATATGGTAGGTGACATTGATTCTAGGAAGTCCACTTCAGGATACTTGATGACTTTTGTAGGAGGAGCTGCTTCATAGCAATCTAAGTTACAAAAGTGTATTGCCTTATCAACTACAGAGACTGAACTCATTGCCATTACGGAAGCATGCAAGGAGGCACTTTGGTTAAAACAATTCTTACAAGATTTGGGTTTGAAGTAAGAGAAGTATGTTCTCTTTTGTGATAGTCAAAGTGCCATTCATTTGAGCAAGAATGTTACTTTCCATTCAAGGTCAAAGCATATTGATGTTAGATACTATTGGATTCATGATGTGTTGATTTTAAAGGCGTTGCAACTTGAGAAGATTCACACTGATGATAATAGTTCAGACATGATGACTAAAGCCTTATCTAAAGATAAGCATGAGAAGTGTAGAGCTTTGGCGGGAATGGTTGATTTCTCCTCATAAGTCGAGAGGGGGAGAATTGTTAGGCATCCCTCCTTATGCATTTAATTATGCTTAGAAGTTGTGGGATGTGTATTCTTCAAGTTTGCTGGGAAGACACTTGGTTATTCAATGTTTGGTTAGGTAATTGAAGCTTGGTTGACTACTAGTTTTAATGCAAACTTGTGCAAGGTTGGTGCATTTTTGGAAACTGGCTTTTGGAATTTCAAAGGGTGAATAGGAGTGGAAAAATACGTATTAGTGTGCTGGAATTTATAGCTATTACTTTGATCGCTTTTCTTTGTTTCTTCATGTTGGATCCCGTTTAATTAAACCCTGATCCCGTTTAATTAGAACCCACATCTTGACAAGTGTCACTTGTAAATCCTGATAATTAGGAGGGCATTGAGGTAATTGCACGATAGTGAAAGGTTGCCTTGATGGGGGGTGACTCTTCACGGGTGTAACTAACCACGACGTTTGGTCCCTGGAGAGCATTGAGGTAATTGCACGGCAGTGAAAGGTTGCCTTGATAGGGGGTGAGTCTTCACCGGTGTAACTAACCACGGCGTTTAGTCCCTAGAGAGGGCTATAAATAGCCTGTTAGACCCCTTCTCTAAACACGCATTAGGAGATCTCTCTCCAGAAGATCTCTCGCTAATCTTTGTCCATATCAAAGCAAATCTCATTTGATCGTGGTTGCATATTAGATTGCACACATCTTAGAGTTTAATTCAAGATGGATTTAGCGAGTCAAGGTATGGTTTATGATTCATTAATTATTTCATCAATAGTATCAGAGCGGATGGAGCCTAAAATAAGTTATACCTATTTGATATGTTAATTTAATCTGCTGAAGAACCCAATGTTATTTAAACATCGGAAAGATTTTTGGCTCCCCGATGTGGGACTAAAATCCTCTTTCGGGATGAAAATTTTTGCCCATATTACTTAAAGCAATGAAATATCTTTGTCTGGGCGATATGGGGCTAAAACCCATCACCCTTTCCACACCTCCTTCCACCCTTGTTTAAGAACAGAAGAAGGGAGAGGAGGCAACCATGGCCGCCGTCGCCCACGGCCGCCATGGTCGCCACCACCCCGGCTGTCGCTGCGACCCGCCCCGGCGAGCCGACCATGGCTGCAAACCGTCGTGGCCACCATCACCGAGGCAGGTGGAAGGGGAAAGGAGGACTCGGCCGCCTGGGCCTGCGGCCCCGGCCGCTGCCAGCGGCGCCAACCGCGCCTCCCACGGTGCCCCCAGCAAGGCCTGCGGCTGACGCCCCTGCGGCCCGCGACCGCGGGCTGCGGCCACAACCTGCAGCTGGACCCCATGGCCTCTGCGGCCGCCCCCGCGGCCTGCGATCGTGCCTACGGCCAGTTGCGTCGGTTGCTCTGCCATTGTTTAGGAGAGAAGGTGTGGAGTAATTGATTAAGCCCTCATTTGATTTTGATTAGCTCAAAGCATTTGAGTATATCTTATATTATACTAATGAATTCACTCTAGTATTTCAGGTTTATTTGTGTGCATAT
>JAOXJJ010000914.1:8350939-8374588 GCA_025769935.1 Phoenix roebelenii
TATATATTATAATGTAGTATTAATTTGATTTACAAAATTTAATTATTTAATTTATATCAGTATTTATATCTATACTTCAAATATATTATTTGTATCTATATTTACTTAAAATAAATATGGGTACTGGTTATTCCATATCTGCTTTTGCCGGGCGAATGTTTGCATTGGGAGTAGTGCTATTGCATTGTGAAGGGTAAAAGAGAGTTGGGTGACCTTTTTTTTGAGTATTCTTCTGACTTGACACTGCAAAGCCCTTTGCTTTACCATCCATGAGCACGCAATCCCACTGTTTTCTCCCTCCCACTTTATCTCTATCTTGGTTTACTACAAAGTCATGCTATGGGGAATGTGATATAATGGGAACTGAGGTAGAAACAAAGCCGCACCACGTGGCACTTTGATATTGCTAGATATTTTCATGCCTAATGAGTATAGACAGCGGTAAACTTCTTAAACTAATAATGCATCAAGCCATATAATAAGTCTAGAGACATGCATGCGTACACGCGTCCATGCTTATATCTCACTTCTTAATCTAATACTAGCAGAAGCAGTTGTGGCGATTGATTTGTTATGTTCAGGGTGTATTTGTTTCCATGCAAGCGAACAGTCTCAAGTGCACTTCGACTGGAAGTGCTTACTTCTAATTAAGCATTTGTTTCCATGTAATCCAGCTCAAAGTGAAGAACTTGAGTACTCTCCACTTCAGCAAAAACAAACTTCGAACTTGACATCAGCTGGGTGGCTCCACGGTCAAGTTCTAGCCTGGCATTTGCTGCTAATTCTAAGCCCACTAATTGCTTGCGATCCTGTTACTAATGGACCATTTAAGTAAGATTAGATGAAAATATCAGAAGTTGCTGGTATACCTTCACAAATTTATTATTTACACATATACCCTTATAATTTTTTTTGTACATGCATAGCATTTTAAATATCCAAAATTACATATATACCCTCTCAATTTTGCTTCTTATATATATACACTCTATACATTATTTTTTAGAACTTTTGTATACATATCCTTCTAAATATTAAAATTTATATGAATATCCTTTTAAAATTGATATTTGTATACATAACCTTATAAAACACTTGTTTTGTGTATATATATTTTTGTTTTCTTCTTTTTTCTTGCATATGTGTCCACACCATCTAATGTCATTAAGAAATTAACAGTTTGAAACTAAAAATCACTAAAGTATGGTAGACATGCAAAAAGAAATATTTATGAGGGTATGCATGCAAATAGCAACTGTGCAATGGTATTTATGCAATTTCACATGTTTAGGAGGGTTTACATATAAAAAAAGTTAATTTTATTTTTATCTATTTTAACTTATTTTAACACTCAGACTTTAGTCTAGTGCTTGCTACTCAATATTTTCTGTAAAAATATTGCTCAAGAAAAATATTGTTCCAGCAATTAGATAACAAAAGGAGTTATAGAAGTTCTTTCATAATCATGGAATTATTCTACTTTATTATCTTCATTTTTAACAACCACTATATATTATTTTATCGAAAAATAGCTTGTAATATTCATTATTCTAGATGCATATATGAGGGCATGTATTAAAATATAAAAAGAGATTAGAATCTCTTAAGATACGTGATAGATTCCAATGATCAAGTTTTCTTGCTACTATTGTACTTATGGATGGAAGAGTACATCAGTCATTCCTAAGAAAAATCATTAAAGGACTTCATAACCTTTCAAACTTATTAATAACCACCACAGCCATGTGATAGAAAGTTAGGAGAAAAAAGATTTAATTAGTGTATGGGATTCATCTTGTCATAGCAATTTTAAATCAGCCATTAGTTTGCACACAAGAAATTTTTAGCTCTACAAGATAAATATTGCAAATCTCATGCACTAAAAGATAAATACTGCAAATCTTTCACAACATTTTTTTAAAATAATTTATAAAGCTAAAGGTAGGATCTGACCATCTTTATGTAAAAAAAAAGGATACAACAGCAATGAGAGGGATTTAGATTCTAATGGCAAAAACTCCGATGAATGGAAGAGAGGGAGAAGGGATACCAATGGTGGAAAGGAGAGTCAGGGAAATAATTTTGACCCTGGACGAAGGAGTGAAAGAGAGATTAAGAGAGATCGAAAAAAATTTCAAACAAGATACTTACTTACTTTCCTTACTGAACTGAACGGTGCGAGCGGAAAGAGCTCTGTATCGGGTACTACCTATATCTGATAGCTTAAAGAGACCTGATGCTTAAGGAAAATATAAATATTAGTTTTCATCCATACCCATTAATCTGTTACCCGCCTCAAGGATAAAAAGATAATTTTATAATTTTAATAATTTTTAATTTAAAAGACCATGATTTTGGTTAATCACATCAACGGAATTGCTATGTTAATTAAAGATATTCATACAAAAATAGTGTTTTGAGAGAGCATGCATGTAGATATCTATGTGGGAGGGTATTCATGCAAATTTTAATTTTTAGGAGGGTATTTATGCAAAAATACAAAAAATAATTTTTACATGCATATCCACCAAAATATATGCATGAATACCCTCCAAAATTGCTATTTACATGTACACTCTTATAAACATTTGTTTTTCATATTTATCCATTAAGAGTATTTCTATCATTTCAATTTTAAACTGCTAACTTCTTAACATTAGATGGTATGGTACATATGCAAAAAAGAAACAAGAAAAAAGAAATGTATGCATACAAAACAAGTATTTTATAAGTGTATACATGTAAATATCAATTTTGAGAGGGTATTCATGCAAATTCTAATATTAGGAGGGCATGTACGCAAAAAACTCTATTTTTTTTACATATATATGCTCACAAATTTATTATCTGCATCTATATCCTTGTAAATTATTTCTTTTTGTGTACCCTCCTTTATTGAGTTAAAGGCATACATGCAAAAAGAAATAATTTATAAAGATGTACATGCAAAAGCAAGTAATTTATAAAGATATACATGCAAGTAGTAAATTTATGAGGTATACATATAATTTTAAATATTCATGAGAGTATACATGTAAATAGTAAATATGAGAGGGTATTCACATAATTTTGGATATTTGTAAAGCTATAGACACAAAAAAAATCCTTATTATTAATAATAATCATTAATGACATTTTTAATACCTAAAATTTTTAGGTCCTGCACATCTTCCTCCAAAACAATTATAGCGGAACTTAAATCTTATAACCAAGTTCTCAAAACTCAAGTAATTAGAAATCAAATTCAGATACTTCATCACTTTCCTAGAAATAAACATGTCCATATGTTCCCTCGGATTCTTGCTCGGCCAGCTTTAAACTGTGGGTTTGTGAAGTGGACCAGCTTTAGCAAACGTTGACTAGTTTTTTTATGATGTTGTTAATCAAAAGTTGGCAGTTTAGGATGGATTTATGTATTTTTTTTGCTAAGTGTCTTAGAGCATGCCATACCATGGACTTGTGACCAACATAGGTGGCTGTCTGTCTCCCACTACTTGAAAGCAGTGGTGGAGTTTTATCAACTCTATCTTTCTTGGTTCAACAGATGGAGAGCAAGAGCCATTCCATGGGGATTGGAGTGGTTTGGGAGGTTTTTATTTAGAGATGGATCAGACTGCTTTAGTTATAATAACCTTTCAAAAAAGGGGTCTGCAAATGAATCTGATTAGAGCATTTAGTGATAAATATTTGGAAGTGGATTCATACTAAGCATTGATATGGGACCCTGCACGCTAGAAGTTCAACTTGGCCCCCTACATGCAACTTCTCTTTTCACAGAAATTAGTTCTTTTTTTTCTTTTTTAATTTTCATATGTACGAAGCTTAAATAAAATATTTCTAGACCCATCTAGAGCACTCTATGGAATCCACAATAGTTTCAGCGCTTCTATCAAGTCCAATTTGATGTTGCATGAACACGATAGATCTCTCAGCGTATGTCTATTAAATTCAAGGGCTGAGAAAGAAACCAAACTTTCACACTTGGCAGTTGCCTTGTTTCTCAACTTTATTAATTATGTCTCTTTGGTTAAGATCCTATCTAAAAACCCTAGCTTTTAGATGGATGAGTTTAAGAGTATATAAGCACCATAAGAGTCCTTGACCCTATCTGATATGGAACTATTATTTCTCAACACCTTTTATTCTAAAGGATATAACATAGTATAGCTACTTCAACGATAAAATTTTATAGGAGCCTCGTCCCATTAGTTCCAAAGAACCTCCCTATAACATGCATGTATCAAAGTTGCATGTAATTAATATAATCATAATGATCATTGAAGTATCAAGACATCTTAAGATGGATTAGACCTCGAGGACTTCCTCCAAATGGAAGAAGGTACCAAAGGCATGGGCTAAGATTGATTTTGAAATACAAACAAAGTCAAATACATCTCAAGGGGAAATATACACATCATGTGGTTATATGTAGAAATTTACATACAAAGTCAACGATGCATTTAGAATAGAAATATTCATTATGAGTTTTAAACCTAAAGTTAATAAAAACTTATGTTATAAGCATTGAACAGGCATAGTGTCTGAACTCTCTCCCACGGGAAACTTTTGCTGACGTAAGTAGTCGTTGAAACAGATTGCATGTCCCTTGAGGGACATCTTGCACTTTGCATGACACATTCTCATGGTGCAAGAACTAGAGAATTGGTTATATAAATGACTAATTTGTTTAAGGCCGCGTGGCCACTGTCTTTGGTTGGTGTCTATTAATGATCAAGTAAATCTTAATTAGTTAGAGAGGGTTTCGCCGGAGTCTACTATTGAACATGGACATCTGGTTTCATGATAATATGGAGTTGGAACGGTTGAAAGCTAGAAACTTTAGAATTGTTACGAGGCTAGCCAAACAAGTTTGTCTATCCACAGTTCCACACGCATGCATAGGACTTGGGCTTGGAAGGTGTAAGAAATGGACCCAACATCCTCAAAGGTCTATGGTTTTTTGCATCGTAGAGTGTCGTGCAGCACTCACATGTTTTTCTATTGGAAGATGGACGGCTATCAACAATAATCTATTGCTTGAGGGTCGGCACCGAGTGCCGCATAGCGCTCTACGATGCAAACCATATATTGCATAGGATTCATACTCGCAGAGAATATGTGTCAGCATTGAGATACGTACGTAATAGATACATCACAGCCTCCTATAAGATCAAGTTGCGACCAATTGAAAAAATACTTTGCTAGCCCTCATCACTATCAACCAGCTCATAGGTGAAGTTTAACAAGCATATATATAGAAGAATGATGCTACGGTGCCAACGATCGCAACCCTAGGGGGAAAAAAGATAGGAAAACATGCGAGAAATGTAAGTACACCAAAGTCAGATCTTTAGTCATGAAATCCTGCTAGCCAGACATGATAAGAAAGCAAACTATAATATTTCTTAGGGAAAAGAAAGGAAAAGAAAACAATAATGATGATTACTCGGATCACCTCCGACTACTAGATCTAGACTAGCCAATATATGATGGATTGGAGAGCTAACATGAAGATGAATCCCTTGGACAAGGGATTGCTCTAGCTAGGTTATATCCGAGTTCCCTCAATTCAAGCATCCCAGAATCAAGCCTGGTAGGCTGTCACCTCCCAGATCCCAGTGATCCTTTAGGTATAACCCAAACTAACAAGCAGACAAGCCATGAAAGGGACTAATATCACTAATCTAAGGCCCCAAACTAACACCAGTACGCCAAAAAGGATTGAAAATCTTCACTTGCTCCCTGGCCTGCATGATAAGGGAGCAGGTGAGCAACCCCTCGGCTTGCAAGCATGCATGCATGAATTGTCCAGCGCGCTGCACCAAAACTTCCTCGCTCGCATGCATGAATTCGCGCGTCAACAGCGCCACAAAGGAGTGCATCCGGAGGTCGGCACGTGGAGGGCGAGAGAAGAGAACTGGCCGAACCAAAGGCGACAAAAACTTAGTCCTTATAAATGGACTAGTCTGAAAGCCCAACCGGCCAATCCGTGCAGGGAGGACTGAGGAAATTTGGCTAGTCTTTGGACGTCTAGTTGTCTACTTCGTCGCAGCCAAGGCAATTATCTTTCCCATTTGTTCTTTTCTTTTTGATCTAAAATCCCCTGCATGGTGCTTACACCATAGAGTACTATGCAGTACTCAATAACTACCATCAGTGATGGACAACCATCAAACAAAGCGCATCATACATCACACGTAAGGCTGTCTTGTTTGATGGCCATCCTGATGGTAGCCTTCGAGTGAGACATAGTATCCTACGATATAAATCGTGTGCCACAAAGTCTTTGCTCTTTTTTTTTTTCTTTTTTGCCTAGTTTTGTGCTCATTGTTTTCTTTTTTATTTTTGGCCTATCCTCTTGAAGTAGAACTCCTTATTGTCTTTATCTAGCTAGTTTAGCATTTTTGGTTTAGTGTATGAAGGAATTGTCTTTTAGATGCTTGTGAAATTCAATGCTAACTGGGCAAATGTCAACTGTAAGAGAATGGGATTGTTGTCAACCAGCCTTTGCTTGTTGGTATTCTCCCCCACTTGGAAGAGGGGGAGCATAAAATCACTGGTGGTGGTATCTTTATCATACTTTTAAAAATAAAAAAACAAAAAAGAAGAGAGGAAGAGAGAGAGAGAGAGACTTGCAATTATAGATCTATGTAGGGGTAAGGGTGACATGATTTGGATCTACGAGCTCATAAAATCCAATGGTAGATGGGTCAAGACAAGACTAGCGGAAGCTAGCTGTCTACTTCGTCGCATGTGAGTATGCTTATCTTTCCTCGTATTCTTACAGGAAAAAAAAAAAAAAAAGCTTATCACTTCTTGTTGTCTTGGTGTAGTTTAGAGTTTAGATCTGGATTTGGTGTACGGAGGAGTTGTCTTTGAGCTGCTTGTGTAATCCCATAGCAAATTGAACTGTAACAATTGTTAGAGATTAGGATTGAAGCCGACCTGCCTTTGTTTAGTTGGTTGGCATCGCTCTCCACTTGAGAGAGGCTGGAGCTCTGGAAAATAAAAGAATTCGAGAAACAAAGCAAGAAACAAGCAAGTCCAATTATAGATCCCTGTAGGGGTAAGGAGTGATTTGATTTGGATCAACAAGCACATGAAATCCAGTGGTAGATTGGTCAAGAATGCAGTAATTACATCCTTTCCGAAAGGATCTGGGTCCAGGTTTTGAGAGGTGATTTCTCATGTATTTAGTTTGGAAAGTTTTGCATCCATTTTTTCAAACTGATTATTCTCTGTCATTCATATAGGGTTATTCTAGGTGTAATGATCATTGAATAGAAGATTGATCCAACCCAATCACAACACCTTGGTTCCTGAAATTAGAAATTACAAATGAATGAAACATATATTCCACTTCAACCAAAATTTTAGAGCTTTGATAATTACAAATACATGAACCTCATATGAAGTTGCCTGATTATCTTGGTTTGTATATAATGTGCATAACAATGCAATTTATTCGTACCAAGTATGCCTCTCTTGATCATATTTTTCTATTATGCGATATTGTAGAAGATAATAAATTTGGGAGTGTATTTAGAGTCCACTAAAAGCATTGCTTGATTGTACCATATTCATCCACTAGAGACACTTTCATTCAAGTCATTTTTTGCATCTCATATGTTAAAACTTGCTTACAAGTTCCAGTTTTTTTCTAGGTTGATGGTTAGTGTGAATATATATATATATAAAGGCTGGTGGTGGTTTGAAATCTATGATCCCAAACATTATCAGAAAGCCACAGCATAAAAAAACCAATAATTTCTATAAATCATCTAAACCCTTCGAGTCCTCAATAAAGTCAATTGTAAGAAATTCTTACAATTAGGTGATATGTGAGATTCTATGTTCTATGAAACTTAGACATCATTTACTTCATAGAAGCAATCAAATTTAAATGGAATGGACATTTCAAATTGAAAATAAATCAAACATAAGGGAATAAATCAATTGAAGCATATAAGACTTTTGTGGTCATTAAAAATATCTTTTGAGTTCTGTTTGATCAGTTTTACATCTTTTATTGGTAAAAAAAAAAAAACTTACTAGATTTTTTCTAGATAACATCAAAATTTTCCATTTCCATTGCGTCTTCCTGTAGGAAATTAAAGTCACGTAGTATCTTGTCTTTCGGATAAGATCAGTCAAATCTAATAATTCGCAATACATAGTTTATACTATTATAATTTATCTTTGACAATAAACATATCCAAATACAAGTAGCATATATGAACAACTAAAGCTTGGCTTGATAATAGACTCATTCAAGTTAATTCAATTCAAGAATGAGCTGATCTCAGTCCAATACTTCATACTTGTGCAACAAATAACTTGGAGCCAAATAGTCTGCCAGCTCAAGTAACTAACTAAGCACAAGTTTGTGCAATTCAAATGTGTGCTCTAATGCTCCTTTCATCAAGCTAAGGCAACTTTGCACAACCTTGACCTCTAGTATGCAAACTTATGGTTAAGCCTACTTTAAGCTTGGCCACTCGCAACTCTTGCTAGGCTCATGTCGTTTATCCTATGCACAAGAATATTCTTAGAAACCACCGTGGCTTTGGGCAGTGTTTGGTATGGGAATAAAGTGGGTATAAGATGTGGAATAAGTCTTTTAATTGCCATACAGGTTTTAGAAAATAGGCATAGTTAAATAATTAATTGTGTTTATGTCGAATACAATTATTTGAGGAAAAAACTGTCATAAGTTATTCCTACCTTAAAGTCATATGCCTGTCTTTCTATTTTTCTTGTTTTTCTTCAATTTAAATTCTTTTGATCTTTTATTATATACAGTGTTAGGGATTAGGATAGTGTGAAAAACACCATAAATATTTCGGAAATTATAGCAAAGCAAAAAATAAAAAATAAAAGGAATAACTTATGATATAGCTATTCTAACAGGCATAAATCCCTATTCCTTCTCCTATTCGCCTTTCCACCTAAAAGACAGATGCTTCTGCTGTTCAGAGCAAAGCAGCACATCCGTGATGCATGGAGCTCGGCTCCGGCGGTTCATGGCAACTTTCGAAACCCTAAACCCTAAACCCTAACCTTGGTTTCTCTGTGTAAAAAAGGAAGTGAAAAGCTCTCTCTCTCTCTCTCTCTCTCTCTCTCTCTCTCTCTTCCCTACCCCCAGTTTCCCGTTCGGATCTTGGCTCGCGATCGATCATTTTGGGTTCGATGCACGAGAAACAATGGGAATCAGTCGAAGAGCTCGTGACTCTCTTCTCAGATTTTTGGTGCTCTCTCGTCTTTCTATGGATTCGAAGAGCTTCATTGCCTACAGGCCGATCCAATTGGCTCTCTGTTTTATTTGCCCCTGGAAATGGAGACGAAGAAGAGGAAAAAAAGGCAGAGAGAGATCAAAATCGAGACCTCGGTTTGGCAAAGCTACCATTTTGGTAGTTCTAAAGGTAGAAAAGAAAGCCCATTTCTCAATTCTAGATTGATTGCACTGTTAAGTGTCTCTGTTCGTTCTATTTTCGTTCTGTGAAAGATAGCTAACCAGCTCTATTCGTGGAAGGTGGGTTCCGTTCCCATGGGATTGCCCGTAGAACGCAAACGGTTGTTGCTTAGATTGGTCTCTCATTCCTTCTTTCCTTTATGTATTTATTTGCATCCATCACAACTCTTTAAAAATTTAATCTTTCGCACCAACTATGTATTTGATTGCATTTAAGTTGCAATTGTTTGTCTCTTCTTCCATCACATTCTGAATTTATGATATACCTTGTATAACACTGACGGTGTTTGGCACGAAAATTTGAGCAATCCCCATTGTAGAGGGATGTTTACATGGGGTAGGCATTTTTTAAATTGGAGATGTCATGGTTCTCTCTATAAGATGTATAAAAAACCAATCATTATAATGCAATCTTTTGCACTGACTGATTATTAATACTGAGGGGCTCTTGCTTTTTAAATTGCAATTGGTGCTCTCTTCGTCCATCAATTTTTGAATTTATGATACACTTTGCATGATATATCCACCTACAAGTTGTTGGATGAAAGTTTGTGCAATCAACCTGTGGGAGGGGGTTTATATAGGTCAGGCATTTTTGTCTGACAGTTCTTTCTCTAGGTATATCAAACACTATGAATTTCGGACAATTTTTGTGTATATTTCCAAGGCTTATGGAGCCCTGAAAGGTGTATGCGGCATCGGTTTTTTGCCAGAAATTATTAATTTGTGCTTCTAGTTACTGAAATCTGATTTCACTTGCTATCTTTCAACCTCTTCTAAATTGTTTTCTTTTTTTCTGATATATTTTTCTGTCCATGTTCATCTCTGTTTGAGATTAGGCATATAATAAATTCACTGCATTTATACACTGTACAAAAACAAATTGGTTTATTTGACACTTGCCACATGTTATAGGGGAACCGGCAACACCTGGCAAGAATTAGCAGTCCTGCAGTGCCTATTGTCATAGTAGGTCATTGCTGAGGACAGCGGCATCTTGATATCAGAAACATTGTTGTTTGTTGGGGAGAATTCTGATTGATGGAAAATAACCCAACTACATCAGAGAAGCAGATTTCTATCCCAGTTCCTGCAGAGGGCATGAAGGTTTCCTCAGATGAACTGAAGGAAACCACCCCAGATGCACCAGAGAAGCAGATCTCTGTCCTGGTTCCTTCAGAGGGCACAAAGGAATCCTTGGATGTACCAAAGGAAACCACCCCAAATACGCCAACCAGGCAAATTACCATCCCTGCTTGTTTGGAGGGAACCATGAGTTCTGTGGATGTACCAAGGAATGGAATGACTCCAAAGAACACCAAAGAGGAGGAGACTATATTGCCATCACCACTGGGGAAACCAAGGAAGACAGGGTTTCATATCTTCTTCATGAACATAAGGTATCACATGGATCTGTTTCTAATTCAAAAACTTTTAGTTGAAACTAAGCAAATATCACAGTATATTTAATTTGCTAGACAGGGATTATTCAAGGAAATGAGTGCTGAGTCCTGAAAGAGTTTATTTTAAGCTAATGCTTGTTTCTACAATTGACTGACCAGATGTGTCTACAAGTTGGATGAGCTGGGGTCAGAGATTATGCGGATCACGGTCCCTGCTGCACTGGCATTAGCAGCTGACCCACTGGCTTCGCTAGTTGACACTGCTTTCATTGGCCGACTAGGTTTGTCCTTTAACCTTTATATTTTCTTTATCCAGATCTTTGGTCACCTCAAGTTTCCTTGTGCACATAACTCATGACGCGTGTGTCATCATGCTTTGAATAAGTGTGTGCTTCCCATTTTACTGTATAGTCGTTGGTGGATTAATCTTTATGTTGCATGTAGTGGTGATATTATCCATTTTGTTGACATACTACGGAAAATATTATGAAGATACCCTGCATATTTCGAGGGGTTTTATGAAGGTTTAATTGTCATTTACCATCATGTACTAATTCCTTATTTGGAGGTTTGAAATCTGCAGCCGTCTCTTAAATTCCCATGCCTATATTACATTAGAGTGCTTTTTGTTGTTTTGATGCTTCAGGGAGTTGAGGAAAAGATACTATACCCATAAGCAAATCAACAGGTAATTAAGGGCCAGATATTACTGATTGTGCATTCTTTCAACTGACAGTACATTTGTTATGATGCTAAACTTCCTTTTTGAGTTAAAAGTAACTTTTGTTGCTTGTAGCTACCAACTATGGGTGATTGACATTTGGTATACTAAACATGGTTCACTGTACCAGACCATACCATATGGTATCAGGTGTACCGTACCACACTGGTAGCAAACAAATACTTGATATAGGGGCATACCAAGTTTTGGCACGATGAACTAACCTGTACAACTATTATGCTAGCATGATACCATTACAAGTATCAAAATTGGTACCACAAACCACGATATTAAAATTTATCATCTTTTGCTCCTCGTGTTATTTGCTTAAATAATCATATCTGGTGAGTAGAGTTTTTTGTAGTCAAACATTTTAAAAGTGTCCCTTATATATCCCTTTCTTTATTTGGTCAATGGGGTACAGGTTCAGTGGAGATTGCTGCTGTAGGGGTTTCCATTGCCATATTCAATCAAGTTTCAAAAGTTTGCATCTATCCACTTGTCAGTGTCACAACATCCTTTGTAGCAGAGGAAGATGCCATCATTGGCAAGGGCATTGAAGAACACCACAGCAAAGACTTGGAAAAGGCCTCTCCTGTAAATACTGATGAGAAAGAGTTTCCCCCTTGCCATGGTATGCCTGTATAGTCTAAAATCCAAATCCATTCTGCTGAACGAATATACAGAATTCTCTCTATCTCTGTGTGTTTTTGTGTGCGTGAACACTTGCAGTTGCATGTGTGCATGTGTGCTAGCTTTCATGCTTGCATTAACTGTTTCATCCTTTCTACTGTACATAGCTTCACCAACTCTGAAATATCTGTCCCTGCTTCAGATTCTGAGAAGAAAAGGTGCAATGTATCATATATTGCCAGTAAATGTATGAAACTATCCAGGTCTCAGCGTCACCGAAAATATGTTCCATCAGTTTCTTCAGCCTTGATTGTTGGTGGAGTGCTTGGGCTTCTTCAGGCTATGTTCCTTACTCTTGCAGCAAGACAGGTCTTAAGCATCATGGGTGTAAAGTCTGTAAGTATATTGCATCTATCATTGCTTTGTGGTTTTCGACTCATATCACCTTGCTCGAGTATGTTCAGACTTAGAATGATAATCTGTTTGTGAATCATGCCTTTAGATCAGCAAATCTTCATCTTTCATAATGAAAAAGTATGAACTGAGATATAATACATTCACAAAGAAAAACTTATCCTCGCAATCATGATTATGCACGACTGAACTTTCTTTTTCAATATGGTATATGGAAATGACACATAGATCTCTTCCTTTTTGGCCAAAGACATCTATACCATATTTGATCTTGTGAGGGTCTGTGTGACATCAAGTGTGCTTCAAATCCATATTCCAATGCTATGAAATGAGGTTCTGCCCCTGCAAATTTTTTTTGAAGGAACACCAAGATAGCCAAGAAAGTAAAATACGGGGTCCAAAAGAAAAAGAGTGTCACTGAAGAACATAAAAGCAAAGCAAATTTTGTAACAAAACAAACTTCTCTAGGGTCACCAGATGGAAACCTGAACATTGTACCCATTGTGAAAATGGGTACAAATTAAGTGTCACATGTTGCTGTATGCGCACAAGTTTAACCTTCAGTTAATTGTTCACTTATATATCGATAACATTGACATAATCTGCATTAGAGCTCCCTATAAGCATCACACTGAGGATCGGTGGAGTGACAGAAATGACCAGGACAGTAACTACAAGAGAGAGACAGGTTTTGGAAGGACACTCCTTAAAGATTGCATTCTGTGTGTGTGTGTGTCACGCACATATTCTGATACGATCGTAACTTTAGTTGACTGAGATTAACTGGTGAATCACACAGATATTAAAATCATACATCTTTCCTTTTTTCTTTCAAGTTTCTTCAATGTTTTCCCTCATTTCCTAAAATGGCTCATATCACGGTTGAAAGGTGGGGCCAACGAGAATGATATCTTGAGGGAATCTACCTTTATCGTTTGGATCAGGAGCCTATTTTCATGCTCTTGTGCAAGTTTTGGAGCTTCTATTCCTCTTAAAATGATTTTTTTCTTGGATTATGATCCATGCATTAATCCTTGTGGATGATAGCTTTAGACTGTGGGAAAGATGTAGATGAATTGTGAAACTTTTCTGCTTGATGTTGACATCTGTTTACTCCAAGGCAAGTGTGGTCTCTTGCGATCAAATACCAATTCGACTTGAACTCGTTAGTCAGTTTGTTTAGATGATGGTACCTGGCATGCTTCAAAATAGGTACTTTTGACAAATTTAGGATTTCCCTTTGTCAGTTTGTGGAATACTTGGGAGAGCAGTTTTGGAAGATTTTGACACAAAAAGCTAAAGATGGAGAGGATATATGCTTTCTTGTATAGATTTGGACAGTACGACATCTTCAATTAGCATGTTTTTGTGTTCTAGAGCAACTTTTGGTGTATTCTAGGTTACTTGTATTCCTTTATTTTACAGTATAATTATTATCAACTTCCATTCTAAAAGAAACAATTAAAGAAACATAGTAATTTCTTTCCTTGAGGTTCTGAATACTTGAATGAAGATGGCTAAAGTCTTGCATTCAGCATCATGCTCGATTTGGTTCTTTTAATCTGTTGCACGACACCTCAAGGATAGGGGCTATCACTTGAGGAGTTGCTCCATACTATGTCTAACAAGTGAAGTGACATCACTCTACCTGCTGTCTCTTTTTCTCTCCTTAAAAGGATTGCATCCTCGTAGTTTTCTTGTTTAAATAGGAGAATTTTGAGTTTCTAATGGTAAAATGAGAAAGATGAGGATGGCCACAAAGGAGATTTCTGCTATGCAAACAGTTGTGGCCAATGGAATTGATCTGAAGGATATATAGTAGAGTCTGCAAAAGCTGTGCTTCACTGACCATTATGATTTTTCATCATCAAATATTGCACGAACATTGGTGGATGGTAATTTGATGGAATAAAACTCTACATTATGTTTGACATATTTTTGGGCCTCTTGTGAGCTTTTAATGTTATGTTGTAGTATTTTTCCTGCTCTTGTTCCTTGTTTTGCCTACTTGAGGAGTTGTTTTATGCTTTTAGTCCGAAATAAGAGTTCTATGTCAGTTTCAATGCTATAGGTTGTCTCCTTGGTGTTTTCTACTTCAATTTTTCTATCAGTAGAACATATTTTGTGTCCTGCTGCATTATTTATTAATGACTGCTTTGTCTCTGACAGATAGACAAACAATGATTATTTACAAATTCACCTGATTGCATATTCCAATTGTGTGTCTATACGCATTATCATACCAAATGACAAATAGAATAACTTTGTTAGCAATTTTTAATTTTTGTTATGGTTAAACATAGTAGATGTCAGTGAATTTTCCCTTGCTAATTACTTTCCTTGTATATTAGGGCTCTCCTATGCTAACCCCAGCATTACGGTACTTAACACTGAGGTCGCTTGGCTCTCCTGCTGTTCTCTTGTCTCTGGCCATGCAAGGGGTTTTCCGAGGATTTAAGGACACAAAAACTCCTTTATATGCTACTGGTAAGTTTAATTTAGCTTGGCATATACCTGTAACAACTAGGTAATTTGCTTTATCAGTTGCCTCAGAAGGTATCTCCTTGCCTTGCAATTTAATCATCATGGGGCAAACAAAGCAACAGTTGATCTTTATGTTCTCTGTTAGCCAATAAAAAAAGGTTAGACTACTGTCAAAAGGGTCAAGTGAGTTCGGAGGTTGGATCTGTTACTGATTTGACATATACATGATTGGAGTGTTGGTTTGGATTCTTGGCTCAAACTTGTATATGCATCAATCCTAAGGACAACCTATCTGGCCAATCATCTCTTGATCAAGTGATGCCTTGACCATCAATCAGGCACCTATCCATTGCTGATTGACATCAAGTTTGTAATCTGGTCGTACAGCATTTTCAAGCATTTGTGTATTATGTCTTAATTTGATAAAGCAAACCCAGTGAATGGGATATAGTTTGTCATTTGTCAAGTGGTTAATCCAAGAGATATTAAATCTATTTTTTCTGTTTCATTTTATGATTTATGATGTCATTTTAATTCCTTCAAAATTCCTTCCCTGGCATTTCAGTGGTGGGAGATGTGACCAACATCATTTTAGATCCAATTCTGATATTTGTTTTTCACCTGGGAGTCAGTGGTGCAGCCATTGCCCATGTTATTTCTCAGTAAGTACTACTACCTACTTTCTTTAGCTATGTATTATCTTGGAACCCTCTATGTTCATATGTTTATCATTTGATGTCTCACAGAAGTTGCTCCTTGCAGGTACCTTATTACACTGATACTGTTCGTTAGACTGGTGCAACAAGTTAATGTCGTGCCTCCTAGTATCAAAGCCCTGAAATTTAGCAGATTCCTTAGATGTGGTAAGACTTGGAACCTTCCAGCAGTAAAATACCTAGCAAAAGTTTTGGAGTATCAAATTAATATTAATTACCTTGATCCTCTGCTTAAACTGAACTGATTTAGTTGATGCTTCTGATTATTTGTGAAGCTTCAAACTATTGCCTGATGAGCTTGCTGTTCTATTAAATCTCCAACCCAGCTTAATCTGGCCAATTTAAATGTCATGCTGGCCTAAATTTTAGATTCTGTATGTGCCTGAGATTTAGCTCATATAATTTGATAAATTTCCATATTAGCCATTTCAGATGGTGTGTTTAAAACAGTGTAAAAAGTTGATAAGTGACTGCTGTGGTTTCAAGCAATCTTTCATTTTCTCCATCTGAGAAGGCATGGACATCCAGATTGAGGTGAAGACGGGGGTGGATGCATCTAAGGCCTATAGTTTCAGGTCCTAAGGGACCTGAGCATGAGCTCTTCCACAATGGCAGTGGTCAGCAGTTGCTGACCTGGCCAATTCCTGACCAACATGCAGTTGTAGCAGTAATAGCAATATCTTCTTCTTGAAATTTAAAATGGCTGAAAACTATATGAAAAATATTACAGATAACTGCAGAACATGGGTATACACTAACTGCTTTCAGCACAGGCTTTTGCTTCCGGTTCTGATCAAAGTTGGGTTAACTGTTATTCTGGAACCCAGGATTTCTGCTGCTAGGAAGGGTGATAGCTGTAACATTCTGCGTGACGCTAGGAGCATCATTGGCTGCACACGATGGACCAATTATTATGGCAGCATTTCAGATATGCTTGCAGATTTGGTTGTCTACATCTCTCCTTGCTGATGGACTGGCTGTCGCTGGACAGGTTAGACCTCATTTTCATCAGAGCTTATGACTAATGTGCACTAGTTGAAGGAAGCATGTGAAGCATCATAAAAAATCTCTAGCTTCATAATTATGTTTACATCTTATCTTTAGTCAACAAAAGTTAGTGCATTTTAAACCATGATTAGTTTTCCAAGCAACTGAACTTTACTTCTTTGCAGGCAATACTTGCCAGTGCATTTGCAAGAGGGGACCTTCACAAGGCAGTGGCTGCTACAGCTCGTGTAATACAGGTGTCAGAAGTTCAGATTAAAATTCTTCTCCCTTTTTCCCCTCAATTTATTTTTCTTAACAATTTTAATGCACATACTACAGTTAAGCATTGTACTGGGGATGGCTCTCACACTTCTGCTGGGAGTTGGACTCCAGTTTGGATCAGGAATTTTCACAAAAGACATAAATGTGATACAAATAATTCATAAAGGCATTCCGGTAAATCACTTTCTGATGATCGTGTTAAATTACATGGTTAAAAAAAAAAAAAGGTTTCCATAGGAAGTTGCAGAGAAAAAGTCATAGAGAAAGCTTGAATTGTTATTTATTTGAAATCCATTGGAAACAAGCATAGAGAAATATAAAATGCAATGTTCTGTATGTTTCTTCATGCCTTTTTTTCCTTGAAAATATAATTATGATTCTCCTGACTTGTATAAGAATCTGGCACATTTTCTGCAAAATAACTGTTATTTGTGACTCAGTTTGTTGCTGGTACACAAATGCTCAATTCATTGGCCTTTGTCTTTGATGGCATCAATTTTGGAGCATCTGATTACACATATGCTGCTTATTCTATGGCAAGTCCTTATCAACCTCACTCTGTATACTACTGAAGTCAACTTTTCTTCAACTATTATTCCTTCTGATACATTTCCCCCATCATTGCTGCATTAAGTCTTATTATTATGGTTATGTTTTTAATGTTAATCTCCATCTTTAGGTTGGTGTTGCTGCTCTTAGCATTCCATGCCTCATATACCTTTCTTCAACTCATGGATTCATTGGAATATGGACTGGACTGACAATTTACATGAGTCTAAGAACATTTGCCAGTACTTGGAGGTATATTTCTGTCATAATATGATCATCTAATCATATATAGGAAAAGCCATTGTAGCAGACCACCTGAGAAGAAATTGGGTAGAATGTTCTTCAGCTATTATTTTAAAAATGCAAAAAAATTAAAAAAAAAAGTTTCAATTTTTCATTACCATGTAACGACTTGGTGATGTGCTCTGGTCAAGCCACAAAAGTACCTGCTTGTTAAAACTGGTCTATGTGATAGGATATTAGTAATTTGTCAAGTTAAATCGGTACCAAGTTACATAACAATGGTAAAACCACGACTCTCATGAGACCAGGAAGAACCTTCGCCCAGATTCTCCTGCTGGAGAGCTGAATAATGTTATCCTAGCAATTATCAGATAAACCTACTTTATTGCTGAAGTTTCCTCTCTCCCCCCACACCCACCTATCCACCCACGTGTGCTCACACATACACCAGAATAAACGATACTAACTGCCCTTATTTATGATGATATCTAGTTAGAACTCGATACTGATTTGTTTCTGCTTGCTGTTTGCAGGATGGCGGCAGCAAGGGGGCCCTGGACTTTCATCCGGAGATGATTTATACTCCCTTATCACAAAGATCCTTTACTTTGTTTAAATAAGTCATAAATGTGGAATAAACAATGTGTACTATGTTTACATCATTTTGTCAAGCATGGACTTCTTCCTATACTCTATACATGTCATATGAATGCTGCGGCTCTTGCTATACCATGCCTGTCCTTTATCTTTAGGAAATCCAGTGCTGTTACTTTGACTGATCATCTCTATATTGATGGGGCTATTTGTGGAATATGATCCTCTTACTACCTTGTAACATTCCCAGTGGCATGGCAATGTTCGTGTCTAAGGCAAGCAGTTTATTATTGCCTGGTAGGCGTCTTGTAATTCCTAAGATCAAGTTCAGCTCTCAGCATAAATACAATATGCTTTTGCTTTTCATTGGAGAAGTGCTCTCAAATATTTAAATAATGCTCTTGATTCACTGAATTTTTTAATGTCTGTGGCTGATTGGTGCACATTGTATTTGAGTGCAATATCAATGTAAAACATGTCATATGACAGCAATACTGCAATGGTGCATGATCCATTTCATTCTATGCTAGCCCAGATAAACTGATTCCTAGCTATTTGTTCAGTTGGCTGAGTCAGAAACTTTCAGTTTGCTAAATCAACTCTTCTCCCCACCAGGCATCGCAGATTGGTTTAAGGTAAAGTAAAAAAAAAATACAGGTTCAGTGTTCAATTTCTTGGCTGATACATCTCCAAGTATTTGAGCCAGGGTAGCTGAAGTGCACATAGATCTCTCTTCCTTTCTATCAGAAAAACTCTTTTTCTCACTCTCTTCTTGTACATGAGCACTCACAAAACTCGGACTCTTAAATCCTAATTTACAAAACCTATCTCAACTCTCTCAAATACTGTTAGGTATTGTGGAAATTCATTGAGATTATGGATTATGGTGGGGGAATTGGAACTCAGGTCGCTAGTACCTAATCCTTGGTGGCTTTACCCACTGCACCAATTGGCACACTCAATCAAAGTAGCCCGCCTAAAATGTTCATTACTTGAATTTTAGGTCAAGTCTCAATCTAAGCAAGCTAGCTAATCAATCGCGTGGTAAAGGGGTTCCAACCTTGCTGATTCTGTGGGAAAATTGAAACCTTCGATTCTTCCTTTCCATTTCGTAGGCACTTGCTCAAAGATGACTATTCTTAAGTGGTAGGTTGTGTTGGGTTTTGAACAAGAAAGAGTGGTAGGAGACGGGGATAAGGAAAAAGAAACAAGATGAGGAGTTAAAATGAAAAACTTTTATTCACTTTTTCATGGCATGACATGTATTTCCACTTCTTTTTATAGAGAGGAGATGGGCTATGGATAAACTCCTGCTTGCAAGGATGGGCATGCGAACCCTTTCACTTTTGTCCAGGTATACCACAAGCGCTGTCCAAGAAAAGGTAAAAAGATAAATTGGGACTTCAGTAAAGATAAGAGGAAAACAAGTAGGACTCCATCTTGATGAGATCCCAGAAAAGTTAAAACATTCTAAAAATAATTTGATTTTTCTTCTTATAGGTTGCATTTCGGCTCCTTTACCTCATCTATTGCTTGGAATATAAATTCAAATGTTGTTGCTAGTCAAAAGGAGGGGGCTATATAACCCCTTAAAATCGGAAGCATAGTTTTTATTCAGGTTAGCATAGTTTTTATTCAGGTGCAATATGTAACCCTTTACCTCATCTACCTTCAGTTATGGTAAAAAGTTTGAGATTCAGGAGGAATTAAACCGGAGGTAAATATTTAGAATTTGACAAAAGTCCATATTTTTAAAACAAAATCAAAAAGGATTTACGCAATTGAAAACACATATTAACAAATAGAAATGCATAAAATTATTGAAGAATTTGTGTATTTATTTACATATTGCAAGCATGTATGATGTGAAATCAATACCATTTGCATATTTTGTTTATGAATTGGTTGAGCCCATATACTGAAGAAGTGCAACTTATTCCATGACAACTCCCCTCAGTTATAGGAGTTCAGCTCCCCTAACCTGTAAATCCAGTTATCCTCCTCCAGTTTGGGGTTCAATCTGCATGTCTTTAGTTGTTACTTATGATCACTTATTCCATAGTATTGACTTCATATATATTAGTTTTTCTTATCCATTGAAAGTCTTTGAATTAGAATGTCATCTACACTAATAAGCAAGCTTTATGGCTGAGAGCACCAACAATTTCATTTTCGATTTTTGGCTCGTGCATCAAATTGAATATATATGTATGTTCTTACGGAATAATGCTCCACTTGGCATGTTAAAGTTCAACTCCTCCTGACAGATCAAATATAAAGGGCTTAATTATTTGGAATTTATATGAATTCCTTATAGATAAAGAAATGTCTCGAATCCTTAAGTTCATAGATCATAGTGTCAACTTATTGCCTTTAGTATTATCATGTTTCTTATTAAACAAGGCAAATGGGATCTCTCTCCTAACCATGGATTCCTTCAATCTTGATGTCAAAATCATTCAAATACTGCCCCAAATTAGGAAACTCATCGAGTTCAAAGAAGAAGAGTGGGAGGAGCAATGGCTGTTTTTATGGACTCCTTAGGGTTGCAGTTCTTTCAGGTGGAGATCCTCTTCCTCTTAGCATGCTGTGTCGGGCCATATGCGTCCGGTTTGAGCTTGGGAAAATGAAATTGCGAAAATGAGCAAAATTTCTCCTTTACCAAGTGAATCAGGCACTATCCTCAGGGACACAATGACATGGATTAGATTTCTAGTTTCAATTATTTGTGCAACCACCTAAAACCTAACCATAATTACAATTTGTTCAAGTATTATTTATTTAAAGTTACTAGAATTATAATTTTTTTGTTCCATCATTCATCATTTTCCTTTATCAGTAGTGATATGAATAAATAGTATTTTCAAGTTCAAATCTTTATATCAGCTCCAAAATAATTAGTTTTTTGTTCGGTTAATAATGACATAGTTGAGCAGCATCACTGTTCTATGGTTATCAACCGCCTTTTTTATTAGCCTTTAATAACAATCATTATAACTGGGAAAAGTCCAGTCTTACCGTTGATTGGCAAACAATGACTGCTATTTCCTTTTCATTAAATAGGAAATAACCATTTTAAAAAAAGTATGCAAAAGGTTGAACAATGCATCAACTAAAAAAAAAAAAGAAGACAGACAAAAGGTGTTGCCATGTAAGATAGAAAAGAAGGCAAGGAACAATAAGGAAGGAAGAGAAAATAAAATGCATTTATATAAACATGCTCTAAACAATCTTGGAGGTGCATACGATGAAAAAAAATAAAGAAAATTATGAATTTTTGAAGCTTATGTTTGCGGGCAAGAAGATAGAAAATGGGAAACCAAGGGTTCTCCACCTTCAAAGATTTTGACAACTATAGAAGTGAGAACTCTAAATATTTGAGATGTCAGGAAACGGGATACATAAACAATTTTGACAACTATAGAAGTGAGAATTCTATGCGCAAGATTTGATCCTTCGTTTTTCAATCTCTCTCTTTTTCAAGTTATATGGAGGGATCCAGCGTCACTTCCTTCTTGCCAGCAAGGACTGCATCATTGTATGACATGGAAGTGATACGCCTGTTTCAGCAAAAAAAAAAAAAAAAGAAAAGAAATAGACATTTTGAAAGATACTAGGCCACAGCTTAAAAATGCTGGCTGGAAAACATTAATAACCCAAGAAACCAGCTCCTGTAGATCTGCCACAACTATGGAAATCCCCAGGTATGTTTGAAAGAGAACGATAACATCATCTCTGAAATGATAAATAATAATACAAATTAATGTCTACAGCTATGATTTCCTTGACAATGCATTTAAAAGAAAAAATTACAGGTTATTTTAATGGTTTCCAACTTCCGATCATCAGGACTGGAAAAAATTGTTGGTGAAAAATTTAAATCCTGTTGCAAACAAAGTCATAGAACATGCCGAACAAAACTTGTGTCCACAAAATAATGGAACCTGTGTGGTCACAAAATTATCCTACTCTACAATAAGGCCTGGATGTCAATCTCAACATAAGAGCATGGATCAGGGATGCCAAACTTCCTCAAGACCTGGAAAGATACATCCGAATCATTAGAATAGTCAGAAAAGATATCACAAACATTTTCCAAAGAAAATATAAATTAAAAACAGAACGCATTGTGTCGGCAGTAACAACACTCAATGTAGACGTATGACCCGTGCAATCACCAATCAGAGTAGCAAAAAGCATTTTTATGAAACTAGAATGCCACATAAATGGAACCAGAAATATCGCCAACCAGGACATACATTACTAAAGCAGCTGTTGAGCATTTATTACCAATGCAAAAGGCTCGTGGCCATCTCAACATACAAACATCAGTTCAATCAAACCAGTTACATCACACGAAATGCTGACAGGTCCCATGACACTATATGTAAGGGCATATTTCCTAAAATTAGCCATTTCCAGTAATTTTGAAAACAGAATCTCATCTAGCATCATGCTTTGTTTATACCTTCAAAGTAGAGAATTTTATTTAGCCAGTAAACTAAGGTGGGAACAACCACTTTTCTGATGTCAGAATACCATTGATCCTATCATTAACGAATAGGAAAAAGGTTAGGAACAAAAAGAAAATGGAAGTGATAGATGAATGAATAAACTATGCACTAAATCACTTCACTCTATTACATTTCTCGATCAACCAAAATAACTCCTCGTCATATCTCGGAGATATTGTTCGACACAAGGTTTGAAAAATTGACCATACCGCAGTGCAGTAGTCCCTATACCAAGACATACCGAGGCATGTCAAGGGTATGTATACCAAGTCATGAACAGTATGCCCCCATACCAAGGTACTTCAAACCTTCGTTCAGTGACCTGTAAACTAACCCTCCATAAATATAGGATCACAACTAGCACCTAGATGCCAATATCATTAAGATGGTTGACTGATTAGGACAGCCATTAGCATAGATCAGCAATTGCCAAATGGATCTGAATTGGGCACTTCGACCCCAAACCGAACCGACATCAAATCAGGATGGTTTGATTTATAAAAGCCCTCCCTACCCAACCCCAGTTCGATAGTTTGAGTTGTCAAGAGCCTTTGAAAGCTCTCTCCATCCTATGCTCATTCACCCCTCCCCCCCCCCCCTCCCTCAACACTGCGATCCCATTGGCCACTCTCGAGAT
>JAOXJJ010000914.1:8380765-8412419 GCA_025769935.1 Phoenix roebelenii
TAGATCCATTTACTCTGATAAATTCTAATTCGTACTCATATTTTAATTTAGTTAATTCGAGTTAGCAAATCCTTCTTGATTTATTTTTAAAAGAAAAATAACTTATTCTTCAATTCCAGTGGACCGACACCCGTATCACTATCCTACAGGATACGTGCTATTGCGTGGTTTATTTTCAAAATTGAAAGAATCGATCACAGCCAGCTTGGTTTTTCACACTAAGATATAACCAAATCAAATCTATGGACCTGAAAGTAAGGAGCAGCTCCAAATGAATCACTTATATACCTGGAAGATTCTCAAATATCCTATGAAATGACATGCATAAATTACTTTCTGCATGAGCTTCAAAGCAAGATGATGGATTTTCTTCAATTCAAAATAACTTCAAAGATCAGAAGTCATGGAGGCAATAACAATAAGTGTTTTTTTTTGTTCTTTACATGACTCAATCATATAAGTGATCCAAAGCTCAGTAGGAAAATATAGATCATGCTAGACCAAATGAAAGTAGTTAACCAAAGTACCTCAAATCCTGAGGCAACATTGCAGTACAATGCCGCAAGTCGGCGATTATTTGCCGCACCAACATCACGTGCCGCATCCAATGTTACAACATCACCAACCTCAAATATCTATGTCAAACATGCAAATTACATTCAAAACAGCATCGTTCCGATTTTCATAAGCTGAAATACCAAAGAAAATAACCATTTTCCAGGCCCCTTTCAAGTTAAACCATGACACAGATTTAAAGGTGCATAAGATATAAATACTAAAACTTAATTGTGGAGCTGGCATCTGGAATTGCAAAATGGATTGTCAATTATACATGACATTTAAGCAATCCCAGAATTATTGTTCTGGTGCCTCTATTAATCAACAGTACTAGAAAAGAAGAAAACATGGATAAGTCATGCAGATGCAACAGTGTAAGCCTGACGACCAAGGTTGTACATTTTCCAAGCGACAAAATGCAATGGGTTTCATAAAAGCTGACAAGATAGTTGGAACCAGGCTTATGAGATACTGCATCGGAAGCATTCAACTAAATGTTTTAGAAATCGCTGATACTATGGAAATAGAATAAGCGGTCAAACTCTTTTAAATTTCACAGAGCCAAAACAGGAATGGCCCTTGTGCGTCCTTCATATTGGTCACTGAAAATTGGATAATCTACTTTGTATATCTGTAAATTGGATCAAACAAGAGATTATTATGTCATTGAAACCCTTCAATATCTTTGAAATCAATGTTCATTCATAATTGTGAAATATTGTCATGTTTCCAGGAAATATTGAATCATTTGAAGCCTCTGCATGAAACTATGGGTTGCTTATTTCTGAAAGTGTTTCAAATACTTCTTTGAAAACCATGCATATATGTTAAATATTTGAAACTCTCTTCATACACTCTTAATTGAGGATTTCATGAACTATATGAGCCACCTTTGTAAGTAGGAAATTAGATGAAATAATATTGGAGAAACAATTGGAGTTGTGTGTTTGCTCACTTTCAGTGTGGCAATGTTTTGGACCCTGCCGATGGGGGTTATACGTTGGCATTTCATCGCTACAAGGTTTGATTACTTTAGACTTACTACTAGGGGTTAAATGTGGTATTTTGGTCCTACTCTACAAGATTAAATGCGGCACTTTGGACCTGCTCTAGGGGTTAAGTGTGGTACTTCAAACCCGGCCCCAGGGATAATATAGCCATAATGGTACTTGCCGATGAGTTGATAACCAGTTTTAGAATATAATCATAAAATGCTATTTGAAAATGCAGGTATAAGAAACTTAAGTTTTGGTAATGACATAAATTATTCTTTGGAATCATGTTTGGAATATTGATTTGGAAAATGATTTATATACAGCTCGCTGAAATTATATATATAATTTTAAGTATGGAAATCTTATATTTGTTATTAAATCATGCATCCATAAATTGGTTGCGGTACTTGGCTGAAATTATTCTTTGGAATCATGTTTGGAATATTGATTTGGAAAATGATTTATATACAGCTCGCTGAAATTATATATATAATTTTAAGGATGGAAATCTTATATTTGTTATTAAATCATGCATCCATAAATTGGTTGCGGTACTTGGCTGCTTACATAGGCTTCTAGCTTACTGTTCTTGTTTCTTTTTCACAGACTGAGGCATAGCAGGGGGCTGGTAGAAGTTGGATAATGAGTTTAGAGCAAGGCCCTAAATAGTTATAACAGTAGTATCAACAAGCGTTCCAAACAAAAATGTAAAAGCTGGGTCGGTCCAACTAAGTTCCCCTTAAAAACTTTGTAAAGTGGTTATGTTGGCTAAATTGTAGTTTTACCTGAATGTTTAACTTGTAGTTGTTTTGGGAATTGGCATGTGGCCAATTCAAGTTTTGGAAAAATTTAGTCAGTTTTTGCAGATTGTTATCCTGCCAGAGTTTTTGGACTATTGCTAGTTTGGTTGGTCACATCTTGCAAGCTCGTGGGGCCCATCACTACATGTGTGCAGCGGGTTTCCGTGTTCCACGGCACATGCTTAGATTGGGGGCATGACACTATCATATCCATTCCAAAATATCCAACAATAAAAAATTAATCTATAACCGAGAAACATGAATCTCATGATATTTTTTTAAGAAAAATAAAAAAAATGTACTGTCAAATATTTGCAATTAAAATGTCTTTAGTTAAAATGATGGAAAGACATTTTGCACATTAAGTATTAACTAAACTGAGATAAATAAGGAATTCTTTTAGGAGTTTGATTAAACGTGACAAAAATTAAATACTTGAGCAACTTGATTTTATAAATAAGAAATTGAATGACTTAATTGCATGAAAAATGAGATAAGCAATCCAACTTAATGAAAGTGTTAAACAACTTCTACAATTAACTTACAATGCTTGAAGTAAGAAGCGGATGGCAGGAGACTTGTTTACAAATTAGGAAAATACAAAATCAGGAGTTAAAAAAGCAGACGCATCTCTTAAGAGTTCAATAAACTAAATGAAGACAGATACTAACGTCAGCAAGTTAGTCACTTGAATTTGATCATTTCAGGGTTTCTTAATGTAATTTTATCTGGAAAAAAATAACAGTGCACAACTTTGGGGGAAAACAAAAATCAAATTCTTGAGTTAAAATAATAAGCATGTGACAAGAATCTCCATGGATACCTTGATGGGCCTTGGATGGTCAATATTGTGCTTTACAGTTTTCAATAAGCATGACATAAGACTTGTTCGAACAATCTGTTTAATACCAAAGTTCCAAATAAAGGCATGTATAAGAATTCTGAAGAAATAAAGGAACAAAATGATCATTTATAATGCAAAAAAAAATAGGGCACATTAAACCATGGTTTGAGGCACCACATGATGGTGGTATGCCAGCCTTTCACTAGCTTGGCATGCATGGTACGTACCATGCCATGCCAGTGCTTGCCATGCACTAATACAGCTGACAGCCAAGCACCGGCATGTAGATGGGACCATTCCCATGATGCATGCCAGCAAGGCATTGGCAAAGTACAGTACCATGATATGTCATGCCTGCTGTCTAGCACTTTAATCCACATGTTGCAATGCCAAAGATTTTGAACTGATATACATCAAGTAAACATGAAACCTTAAGTACATCAACAAGAATCCGGATAAGGAAAAAGGATAATGTTATGCTAATGTACCTAAAGCAGAAGTACACATTTTCACAGGACATGGAAGCATATGGATCAAAGACAGTGGCATAACAAAATGCAATTTCATAGTTAGAATGCCATAAGAATAGAATAAATAGCATACAGAATAATATAAATAGCATATAGACAAGGTTGTTCAGCTTCAAAAGTTCCTGATGGGTTTTTACCTTTACAATTTGCATGATAAACTTCGTAAATAATCTAAAAACGGATTTGGCACCATTTACTAATGCACATATCTCTTACTACTTACTACTTTTTTTTCATTTCTCAATCTGAAATTACCTATAGACCTATTGGTTTGAGTTCGTATCACAAACAAGTTTGTAATTGAAATACAAAGTATTCAATGTACAAAATTGTAGCCAAATTCAAGCTATCATATATTCATATTACATGAATGGAAGATATGAGTCAGGTCTATTAGCGATGTAAAGATAGTGGAAAAGAAACTAATGGGAGAAGCTCGTACACATGCAATTTCCACCCCATATGTGGAAGTAGGGCTGCAAGAGGATTGGATCGAACCACTTCTAATCCAGAACCCGTTATAAATTAATCTAGTCCAAACTGAACCAAAGTTAATTGGGTTAGGCTTGGATACAAAAACATGACCAATTTTGAGTTTGCATTGGATTTAGATTATTAAATTTCCAATTAGAACTGAAAATGTCCAAAAACAACCGCAAACTAGTAAAATATATACTTTAGATTCATCATTGAATATAAGAAATTAGTTTTCTTTTCATCATATAGTTAGTCAATAATGCATTGTTAATTATAACGATATGTGGTTATCAATCAAATCTTATATGTGGTTACCATTCAAATCTTACATAGAATATGTTTTTGATAATATTTATATATTACATATTACTATTTATTGTATAATATGCTCACACTATAATTAGGTAATCAATTTATATATGTTTATTATGGTTTCTGTTAGGATTATTGTTGACCCGATTTGGCCCAAAAAAAATTGATGGATTGAGAAAAATAATACTATATTCAACCCAATCCGACCCAAATGGAAGTGGATTAGGTTTGGGTTCAATCTTTTGACACAATTCAACTATGGATTGGGTTTTGGTGCCCATCCCCAATCCAAACATGATTTATACTCTATACAACATAAAATAGTTTATGATCTCATAAAGAACCGATTCAATTAGGATTGGGTTTGGGTGCCCATACCCAATCCAAACTGATCTACTTGCAGCCCTTCGTGGAGACTTCACTTCATAAAATTTGGATGAGAAAATATTACCTACATGAACCATGAGGTTGTCTCTACTTGTCAAACATGATTTATACACTATACAAGATAATATGGTTTATGGTCTCATGTTATCAAACATAGAAGATGAAATCACTTGAAGGATTTATGCTTTATCATCAAATTATGCTTTGGATAGCATCTAGGATCATCCACCTCAAGGGCCTTATGGAAGATTTCGAAATAGATGCACAAGCATCTGATTTGGTAGGAGGGAAAAAAACAGGATACCAATAGGGCCAAAAAAAGGAAAAAATCCCAATTATATTAGAATTAATTCATATTGTTGTAGATTGGAAAGCATTAGAATATAATGCAACACTAAAACAAAAGTTTTAATAAATTGGAAAAGTCAAGAATATGAATTGTTAAATTGGGTTGGTCATGGATTTTCGACCCACAACTCCGATATGAAAGCCTTATTTTAAAAAAAAAAATGATAATCCACTACGAAATGGCTATTCATCATACACGAACTGGTAAGATAACAATGTAGCCATTGGTGCTTCAATAAACCATATTGTAGAAAAAGGACTGCAAGCCTGGGCAGCAGAACCTTTTGGGTCTCATTCTTTGGTGGGTAAATAACATAGGACAATTGGTCAACTTTCCCATTGACCAACTTACCCACGTTCTTATGCTTCTCTACGTTGCTAAGTTATTATTCTATAGGCAGCATTTACCCATGAAATGGACGGAAAGACTTACCCATGAAGTGGATAAATTATTTTCCCATCAGCCGGTAAAATAACCTTTTTATTTTGTTTCTAAAATACCCTTAACCCTAATCCCCTCATTCTGCATCCCACCCCCCCCCCGACCTGACACTCAACTCCCTATTCCCCTCATTGATTCGTCCGTCCAATATAATATATATATATAATAAAATATAATTATTATATAATAATATAACATAGTATATTATAATATACATATTATATATTATAATATATTGTATTATATTATATATATGATGTATAATGTAATATATTATATTACAGTATTCTTATCATATAATAAAATTTATATAATAAAGGGTATTATGGACAATATGGATAGATTTTAGCAACTTACTCAGGAAAGTAGTAATGCAAAAGAACATGGGTGACAAATTCTGAAACCACTTTCCAATACATAAAAGAACATAGGTATATTATTTTTCTGTCTAAATGTTGCCCGAGAAATACTTACCCGAGGAAATATAGATTCCCGGGTAAGTTTTTTTACCCCCCTTAGAACATGCCCTTAAGTATTTTGGACCTTCAAAGCATAATGGTCCATCCATGAATTTAAGTGTTGGTTGGCAAACACCACAATGTATACCATCATACCATGCCAATATCTTATTGCTACACTGCACTAGCACTGTACCAATTGCATGCCAATATGTGACATGTTACCATGTCAAAGTGTGCTAAGTATTGGCAGAAATGGAAAAACATGACATACAGTGCCGGTGCTAGACAAGTCAGCTGACAATGACTGGTAATAATTATTGGATCCAGCTAAATGCATTTTGAAGTAAAATATGTCACAACAAAAGCTCAAAAAAGTATATCAATTGGATGCTAAATATTGGTCCAGAATAATTTTTTGTACTAACTCACGAAAGGAATGAGATATAAACTTTTAGGAGGTCAGGTGGATGAGAAGGTAAAAACAAAGTTAATGGTCCAGGATAAATTTTTATGCTCACTCACTAAAGGAATGAGATATAAACTTTAGAAGGTTAGGTGGATGACTTAAGTGAAGCTAAACAGAAAGATCAGAGCATTTTAAAAATAAAAAATGCATCAGTTTAATATATAACACAAGATGAGGAAACAAACCTCAAAGTCAGATGATCGAGGGTTTGCAATGATAACAGCTTTGTCTCCATCATCCTTCCGTTTCAACATTGCGAAGTTTTCTTCATGTGAGCACAAAACCCATGTGAGCACCTCCATATACCCAGCTCTGGAGACCTATAGAAAGGTGCATAATATTCGATGACAGACACAGTCAACTGAAGCATAAATGAACACTATAAAATGCAAATATCAAAAGATGATTCACGTTCCAGAAACAGTTTGTCATGGGAAGTTGATTACTACATAGTGTTAATATCTATTCAAACAAAGTGAGAAAACATTAGTCTCAAATTAATGAAAGGGCGATTATGCAAATATCAACAAAATTTCTGCTATATATAATGCATATGTGCAGTGACCTGGGAAATTGTGCATGAGGAAGTGAATCTCTTTTTCTCTTCTAAAAGTACAATCTTCTTTTACTAAATATTTTTCTCCAGATTCACCCTATAATCCCTAGGAGGAGCACATTCACCATTTTCTTTTTCTTGAGAAATATGACAGAAGTGCTGCTGTTGAGTTGAGGACCTTTCTGCTGAGAAGAGGGATGAAACAGGCTGAGATAAGTTTTATTGGTGTGTATGCATCAAATCAACTCCAGAGAACCATGATTGATAGAAACATGGGATCACAGCAATACATCAAATGCTCCTTCTCTTGAATAAATCACATACAATATAAATGCCCTGTATTAGTGATTGAACAATAGAGGGATACAGTACTTCGCTCCCAGGAGTGAACCTCAACAAGGATGCAGCATTGCAATGCATATGTGACATTTCAAGGTTGGAGTGACAGGGCACCACAATTAATGAAGCATAACCACAAATTCTAGTTGTATGATATTCTAGATAATATGAAAGCATAATGTAATCTTGCTTTTAAGTAAGGGTGTGGAGATTCTATAATATATTATATTATAATCTATAAAAATGGCTTATTTCGAAAAGGGGTTTTGTGAAACAAAAATTGTGAAGTCATCATATGGTTTCTATATTCACACTAGGGCTGAAAATGGACTCGGGCCAGCCCAGAGCCCATCTGGCCGGGCTTCGGGGTGGGCCCGAAAGAATTCAGGCTGGGTTTGGACTTAGATGTAAAGCCCATTTGTTTTTCAGGCCAGTCTCGGATATGTCATTAGCCTGGCCCGAGCCCGGATAAGGCTCGAAATGGAGCCCAAATTCAGGCCCAAAAGAATTTATTTTTTGTGTATTGTTATTTAGAAAGAATAATGAGGAAGTAAAGAAAAAATTAAAATGAGTTTAGCTGAGAATAATGTATCATGTATCATTTACTTGTGTTATAGGAGATAGTCTAATTTTTAACTAGCTCATTTACTTGTCAAGCAATATTATAAAATATTAAAATTCATTCGAGATCGGACCTATTTTCGGCCCAAACGAGTAACTCAGACCAGCCCAATCAGATTCGGGTCAGGCTTGGGCCTAGGCTCGGGTCGAGCTCAGACCTAGATTATAAATTTTCAGACCTAAGCCCGGCCCGAAGCCCAAAAAAAAATCGGGCCAGGTTCGAGCAGGGGTATAGCCTGGCATGGCCCGAACCACTTCCAACTCTAATTCACCCTCAAGCAATTTATGTGATTATTTTGATAAAATGCAATTCTGGTACAATTGTCAAACAATGATTCAAGAGTTAAAGAACAATTCATTTATATGAGTTAAAAGCAAAACCCAAGCAAGTAGTACACCAAAGGATGGATGCAAGGTATGCTGAACCGACCGGAACCGGTCGGTTCAGCCTATACCGAACCGGTGCCGACGGGCACCGGTACGGTACAGCGTATAAAAACAGTTCCGACCCAAACTGGGTCGGAATTGATTGTTCTGTACTTGTACCGGTGCGAATCGGGCCGGTTCGCACCGGTCCAAGCACAATTTCCCCGCGCGAGGGTGCGCAGGGAAGAGCGCCCGCGCGCAGGGAAAAGCGCCCACGCGGCTGGAGCCCGTGTGGGCCTCTTAATGCCACGGAGTGGCATTTAAAGCCACTCGGTGGCATTAAGAGGCGTCCGCGCAGACGTGGTGAATTTTTTTGGGGGGGAATCGCGCGCGGACGCGCAAGCGGAGAACGCGCACCCGCACGCGATTCCCCGCGCAAGGAATCGCGCCCGCGCGCGGTTCCCCGCGTGGGGGCATTAAGTGCCACAAAGTGGCATTTGACGCATCCGCGGACGCGTTTTTTTTTTTTGATGTCCGCATGCGAGGCCACACACGCGCCGCTCCAGTTCAGTACCGGTTCCACGCCAGTACCGTACCGGTGCCGGTGCTCACCGATACGCCGGTACGGTCGGTCCGGCGAACCTTGGCTGGATGACATACTAAAAGACATGATTTGGTATGTCAAAGGTGAATTATTAAGACATAGATTGGACAATAGAAGGTCAATTTAAACAATTGTTGAAGATATGCTTAAACAAAATTAGATCCAGTTTCTAGTCATGCATTCTTGTATTTAAGTTCATAGTGTTTATGTTGTTAGACATGATGGGTTTAGCGAGCATCTTTGTTATTGTTGCTGTCATCATCGTTCAAACCTCATCCGATCAAAATGGGTTTGTCTAAGGAACACTAATCTAGGTTAATAAGGAAGCAAAGAAGGAATGAGTAGGATTCCACAATAGGCAACAAGCCTAGAGTAAACAATTAACAATAAAATGAGAGAAAACTACAATATTGGTATACAAATGCCGATAACAAGCCTATTCCACATATGCACATGTCAGCATCCCACCATGCGCGGTGTCGGGACAAGACATGTCGGAAAATGGATCGAGACAAGATAGAAAGTGGCATCCACAATCCCATGTGTCCATATGCAAGGCATACTGTTGCATGGAAAAATCGGGATGGACTCGTCCCATGGTATTTAAAACCTCGACAGTTCTAAAAGCTAGCCATGCAATCAAATGTGTATGAAACCCCATAACTGGCCTACATAGGGCTCAAGTGGCATCATATGCAACCAGAACGCAGTAGTTGTCTAGGCACCTACATAGGCCTAGGCAGCCTACAATTGATCCTCGGGAGATATCTCGTGAAAAAACAATAGTTAAGTGCTATCAACCAGCCCACCTCTTCCACAATCTTGTTTTCCACTTCTCTTCCTTTGCCTCTACTCCCTCTCACCTTTATTCTGCACCATCTCCTCTTCTTATTCCTCTCTCTTCTCCTCACCTCCTTTCAAAATCTCTTATTCCACTACCCCACTGCTCCTTTCCCTTTGCCTCCTCCTACCTGTGGCACTTGCTAACAAGAAAGTTCTACCTAGGGTTACCCATTTCAGAAATCGCCATAAACTCGAGCCTGCACCTACTTCCAAAGGCACCTCCATACTTCCAAGTGTTTGAAAAATATTTACTTGCCTAAACATGCACTCACGCCTGCCCCCAATTCTAGCAACTAAGTTATGTTACCACTTAATCTAGGTTCCCTCCTCTTCCTCCTAAATCCTAATACACCTGAGAATGCACCAAAACACATAAATATCATAGCCACTCAGATATTTGCTCAAGATCATACATGCTACAAGTTCTTATATTTGTAATCATATGAAACAAGAATTTTGTTCAATACTTATTACAAGTCACTACAAATCCTAGATAATACAAAAACTCTATTAGTCTCAAATCCTCACATTATTATTAATAACAAAAGACTAAGGTTCGTTGAACCATCCCAAACCGCCCAGGCATACCGTATCAAACTAGAGGAAAATTGGTATGGTTCAGCACAAGGTTCGTCGTACCGTCCTGAACCGCCCGATTCGGAGCATACCGAGACGTACTAAGGGCAAACCGGCACAGCTTGTTTGAGATACCGGCGAGAGCGAGGGAGAGGGAGAGGGAGAGGGAGGGAGCAAGAGAGAGGGAGAGGGAGGAGGATGACCAGAGGAGGCCGGTGGAGGGCCATGGAGGGCTAGGGAGGAGCAGAGGATGGGCTCCACCCCCCGGTTCCAGACACTACCCTTTCGAAAGTTCAAAAAAATAAATAAATAAATTACTACATTTACCTTTGACATTCAGCACAATTCACTCTGCACCTAGGCAACACCAGATGTGAAGGAGTGAGTCTAGCACATTAGCATATATCCCTCTTACTGATATTTCAATGTTTGAAAAGAATAAATTGATATATAAGTCAATTCACTTCCATTAGTGCACTAAAGAAACAGATAGCACAATTTTGAACCTTTAGAGTTAAACCTGTTATATTCATACCACATTTATTATAAGAATCTGCTGGTCATAAAGAGACCAGCAACTATCTAGGAATCCTACACAAGCTTAACTCTAAATTCCTAGATAGTTGCTCAAGTTTAAGCAACTATCCAGGAATCCAACACAAGCTTGATCAGAGATTGAACACTGATATCTTTGATCACTTATTAGATTCCACCCACATGGACTGAATATTAATATCAAATAACTGTCTTCATCACATAAAGAGACCTAAGTCATGAGATGCCAACTTACATGATTTTCAAAGCTCCGCAAGTTAACTAAATATGACTAAAAATTTCATTTGAATGGCAATGAACACTAATGAAAAATTCTAGAATCGAGGCTGAACATTTGGGAGACATATTACTACATGAATATTTGGGATTTTAATATAATCTACAGGCATGATAAGGTTATACCCTTCTATCAGGTAAGGTAGACTTGTACTATTATGTGGATAGATACTTTGCACATGCATATCACTTAAACAGTAGTACAAATTTGGACATGAGCCAAAAATGCTGTGCATACAAACAATCCATCAGGATGATGGAGATGGCATCAGTTAGATATGCAAGACGCCATATTAGCAGTTCATAAGAAATCACATATCAATTAGCCACAAATGAAGGACAAGGTTATCAGCAGGAATCCAGAAAAGAAATACGAGTTGTGTTGACTACCTCAGCTCTGATTTTATCAGAAAATCGGTTCAATGGTTGCTGCCCTCCCGTTGTCATGCATTTAGGCTTTGATTTTGGAATGTTATTAAATCCATAAGCAATGGCAACATCCTTTAAATAATGATTAGGAAAAGGAGAAAAACCAATGTCAGCCCAAGATGTCCAAAAAGGGAGAATTACTGAATATATATGTAAAAGTTTATTGATCTATCAATAATCGCCAGTCACATTCCCTACCTCCATCACATCACGAGCATGTAGAATATCACTTCTAGTGGGAGGTACAGAAACAATTATATTACACTTTCCATCTGCCGTCGAGGATTTTTCAGCTTGCAATTGCATTTTGTTCAACAAGGGAACAACCTATCATTTGTAAGTAATTAGGGATGAGTCATATTCGAAGAACGATATAGCACGAAATTAAGAGGACTGTCACTTGACATGACATAACTGATTGACTTAATAACATCCAAAAAGCTGAAGAGCTAGGAAAAAACGAACTGCTAACAAAAAAAAGAAAAGCATTTGAAGCCAGATTATCATAGAAGATTTTAGCCCGTGGGTATAAAGAAAAGAACAAACTGAACAAGTTAAGCCCTACATTTGCAAATAGGCAAAGACGTAAAATAACCTATATGATGTGCAGAATTAGGATAACAAAGTCACATGATAAGATCATTCAAGACTGTACATACACATAGGCATGTATGCGACTCAATGTTAGAGAAACTAGCTGATGATAGATAGATTAAAAAAAATTCACAAATTCTACAGTTGTAGGAGGCTCTCAAAGTCCAACACATTCCACCATTCATGCACATAGGAAGCTGATTTGTTTGATTAGATATCTCATACATGTGGAGTATTGAACTGCTGATTTGTTTGATTAGATATCTCTTACATGTGGAGTATTGAACTGGCATGTCATAATGATACTCATTTTTATTGTTTATGGATATATCCATGGTACCTGAGCTTCAACTTCTAAATCCTACATCTATGTGGGTTGAAATCAGAGTATGTTAGTTATAAGCATAACTAAAGTGTTAATAGTCATACACTAAGTTAAGGGAAAACAAGGTATAAAAATTCATATACATGCTTTACCATAAACAGAAACAATATTTTCTACAAATCTACAGGACAAACTTCATAATTTATAAAACATGTTTCAGTCCTACATAGCCAGGTAACAACCCCTACAAAAGAATTTCACTGAAATATATAGCCACTATAAGGTGGTTAAATGCCATAAACGGCTATAAAGCCTGGGCTATGGCTTGCTTGTCTAAAGGAAAATCGTTACGTTTAAAGGGCAAGAGGTCTCCCAAGCAACCACCTACATTTGACAAGATTAAAGGCATTGATGTAGGGAAGTTGCGCTAAGCATCATAACTGACTTTCAAAATCAAACCTTAGGTGAGGTGACAATTAATTGGCCACACCTTGGTTGGTCACCGAGAAAAACACGTTAAAAACTTTAAAAGCAATATGCTGCAAAAGAAATAATTTTTGGATATACAACAATTTTGCTGATGTGTCAAGTTACTATTCAACTTTTACGTAGATTGATGTTGATACTGACTCCTAAAGAAATGCCTAGGCAAAATGTAGCAAAGCTCCAAGAAAGAGAGGAATGCCTCATAGAGATCAAAGTATCCAGTCATGAAATATAAAGGACCAAGGAACAAAGAAAAGGGACCGTGAAACAATACTTCCTCAAGAATGAACCTTTTGAAAAACTAATTTACATCCATCTTCCAAACATCTCAAAAATCTATGTCTGACCGGAACTAGATCAAGGAATGATTATCCTATTTCTGCTTGAGGTTGTCCATGGTTGATAAAAGTGACATATTCACTATCTCTATCAAACAAATGGTCTTGACAATATGCAACAGTTGTCAGATTAGATAATTGCCCCCAAGACTATGTTCTACCGAAATAGTTCATTGGCTCTTATTAAGTAAAACTGCATATGCCATTTTTACAGTTGAACAACAAAGAATCTATATTTCTAGTTCATGGCTATATCTACCCCTTAAATGTTTGCATCCACTCACTGCACAAACTACAACTTGGACAAACACCAAGTTGGAACCAAATTTCTCCCAAACCGAACAGTCTTATTACAATGAAATCAAGTGTTATAGCTGCAGTTTAAGACATAGCACCACGCTGCTGGAATTCATAGAAATGTTGCAAGTCAATTAAAAGCGACACATGAAGCAAAAAAGTCGCAACAACTATTTTGGGTATAAATATGAAAAGGTAGAGAAGAAAAAAAAATGAAGAAGAAAAGCAAAGAGGAGAGTGGGAGTGGGGGGAGAGGGGAGAGAGAGATGGCACAAAATTATCTTGGTGCTGTACAACGCAAAGTTTTTGGCACCATATGGATGAACAGGGGTTTGTGCCCCTGTATCATCCATATTTATCTATAGCAGTGCCTACCAGACCTGTACTCACTTGTGCAAACCCATTTCATTTGTGATGAGCTCTGCCATGTGACTGGACATGCGACCAGCAGACTTCAGAGCAACACAGCACTGCACTATGTGCATGCCAGTCTATGAACGACATGGGCATGGCATGCAGTACTTTAATCCTTGCAAGATGTTAATGGCATTCAATCCTTGTATTAATCTTCAAGAGAAACTGAAATTCAAGATAGACTGCACAATATGGCATGGGTCTGAACTCTGAAGACTCAACCCCTAATGAATTTGTAAGCCTTTAGAATAAGGTACTGAAGACAAAACGAACCTCATTGATTCACACAGGAAGCATTTGGAAAGAGAGGAAAAAACCACATTAACACTTAAAGGGGTTGTTCGGTTGTCTGGTTTTACTGAAACAAAAATCTGCAAAACCTAAAATGCATGAGATTTATGGAAATACTTGTTTAGTTCAGGGGCAGAGCCAGATTTTTTACCTGGGCATGCTGGAATAAAATTGCAGAAAGCTTTTGATCAAAGATAAACATATATTACATATATCTGAAGTTGTGCTTCACAATTTCTAAAGCATCCAAAGAAAGTAATCATACGAATTAAAAGTTCAGTTTTCATGACTGGATGACTTTTTTGCTCTCTTTATTTGCGGAGAGATGGGAGGTCTGAAACTCCAGATTTTATGGACTTTTTTCTATTCTTAGTTTAAGTGCCAATCGATCACTAACAATCGAATTGAGCACAAAAAGATACATGATTGATCAAACTAATGGTACCTGATCAGAATAATTAAAATAAAAGAAACATCGGTCTACATCATACAAATTGCCGTGTTTGTGTAACACTATAAGAGTTACTTAAAAAAGCACCTAAACTGATACCTCTGATGCCTCCAGTGAGATACCAATGGGACCAGTAATATCAGCAAGGGAGACCTCCATATTGCTAACTGCAAGATCCGGGTAAATGCAAGACCTACCATCAGAGTACAGCACCTCAACAGGTTCGACCTCAAATTTCTTTTCACAATACTCCGAAAACATTGTTACCTGCGGAATCACAAGAACAGCTATCATCATCAGAACTTATTAGATTATCTTTAAGGGCAAAAAATTATGGTGTTTAAATTGTTTTCACCTACCATTGTATTCAAAACAATGTTTGCCTTTGTCAAATCAGTGGCTGTGCATTCAACGAACACATTTTTTGTCTCCAGAGTGATAGCTGAATGAGCACCATTTATAATTGGTGGCAGTGACAAAACAGTTCTACAGAGCACATCACATCAATACGTAAACCAAAGTAGCATGAAAATTGCTTTGACTGCAAAAAGTAATTTTAAGCAACCAAAAGCTCTTGCATGACAAGTTATTGTAGAAAAACAGATATAGCTGCATGCTCATGGTAACACAGTTACATATATTCAGCACTTTAAGAAACGATCAAAAGGGTATAAAAAACAAGATTGAAAGCCAGTAGAACCTTAAGTAACACAAATAAAATCAGTTAAAAACCAATAAGAACGAGTAAATCAAATCTTTACATTCAGAAAAGCACATACTGATATAGACCGACTTACTCACCTATCGTTGTCATATATGACAGGGTATACAGGAGAATTCTCTATTATATGCAAGAATCTCTTCAGTTTCAAATCTGACTGCCAAAAGATGTGAAAAGCTTTACATCAATGATAATACCATGTCGAAATTTCCAACATATACTATGACCAAGTTGGAGATTAGGAAAACAATCAAGAGGAATTATGTCAGCCTTGTCTGTCACAGGGAACTGGTCCGGTGCTTCATAAAGATTTAAGAGAAGAAGAATTATTGCTGCTTACTCTGTATAATTCCAATAGTTCATCGGCCCTGAAACTTTTTACCTAAAAAGGAAATCGGCAAGAATAAAGACAATGTCACTTAAAACTTTTGAACTGCTAATTCTCACTGGGAATCATGACAGGTCATCTAATATCCAAAAAAGAACCATGACAGGTAAAAACAAATACAGGAAACTAAATCCATGATATATTGGAAGATAACAGCATATTTAGGTCATATATGGTAACCTTAACCAATGCCCACAAATTATTTATTTTTGTATAGGAACATGTCGCAAAAAGATGTATTAACATCCAGTATTGCTTCAAGAAAGTGTGATATTAACAATGTTTGATCCCTGTGTTTGAACCATTCTTAATGAGCATGCCCTTTACGTATGCTTCGTTTCATGTGTAAAACCCACATAAGCACGAGAGTTCGCCAATGCTTGTGTCATGATGATATTGCCCATGGCATGCTCCTTTGTATTGTATTATCACTCAATCCTTTAATTTAGCATTATGTAGTCATAAATTAGTTTTGTCTTCTGTTCTCATTACTAGGTCACTACATGTTAATTAGAACTTAAATGATGGTCATACAATTTGTTGGTAGGTTTAGTAGAGAATTATCAATAAACATATAGTAGCAAATTACATAGACATGTGTGTTGCATCTGTGTTCTTTCCTTTCCTTTCTTTTTTCTTAAAACATGGTAGAATTGTGCCACCACAAGGTTTGGACCTTGAAGCTCTCCCAAGAGCAAACTTTTAGGTGAGGTGAGGGTGCTAAACAGCTGAGACAAGGTTGCTTTGCATCTTGCATCGGTGTTGCTTTTTTGATTTTTGGGGAATCGCTATGAGAAGCCAATGTATTGGTTCCAGTTCCACTGTTTCTAAACTACAGCTATGTTAAATGCAAGATTCAAGATAGCATACATAGTGGCTAGCCAATCAAGATATTAAATTCAAAATAAGTTTTAAAAATTATGTATATGTTACCTATATTAAATTTTTGGGCATAGTATCTCAGCAGTTAAAGGCAAAAATTTGATAAACTATAAAGGAAAGATGACTTGTAATATGGGGGGATAGATATTGCAATAGTGCTTTTCAATAATAACAAGAGATTATTTGCAGCCTCTTGCTGTCTTGCACCTCGTTTATGTTATTTGATTGCCCCTAAAAATATCAGATTGTGGATTAAAATTTCTAACATCTCAATAAACAGCAAAGTTTGAAAGCTCTTCCCATTTCAGCATCTATGACAGAAGCATCCAGTCAAGTATTGACCATGTTTGAGAAAGGAGAAAACAAAACAAAACAAAAGGGAAAAAAAAAGATGCAACCACCACAGTCAAATACCACAGCATGCAAAAACAATAAAGAAAAGAAACGATATTATGGAGGTTCCTTCCTTTATATTGATAAAATTACAAAAAGTCATCAGTATGCTTTTGTGTCAAAGACATTGGTCAACCACAGGCTAACTCATCTGCTGCCTAAATATCAAAAATGTAACCGATATGAAAAAGGAATATGTACCCATCGTTAAAGATTATTGCACTGCTGCATATGACTTTATATTCCATGAGAACCTCAATCACAGGTCCAACAGTTTAAAAGCAGATTAGTGCCACTAACTCAGATATGTTTCAAGTACCTGTCATCCATGACAAAATGTTGCCTATTATGGATGTTTACCAACATGAGATCAGTTTGAAATCAATTTCCTGGTTCATCTAGTGGCTTACTTCCAATTAGTCCAAGAAAAGGAAGGTCTTGTTGGTATTCCTAATGACTCAAAAATTTGAGGCTGTATACAGTCCAGCGCTAAAGTAAAAAGAGGTCCCTACAAACCACTTAATCCACTTTAACCTGTCAAATACTCTTTAGCATCTTATCCTAAGGGAAAAGTGGTTTTTCAAAAAATAGGCAAGCCTACAACCTGGAGTAAGCTATTCCACCCCATAGGGTGAGGTATTTTGCTAAACTGTAGAGAGGGTTGCAAGTAATTTAACTCATTTAATCCAGGCCAAATTACTTGTGGCAACCTACAGCATTGAAAGACCTAAATAAAGCTTCAAAAAACCTTAATTTAAGAACAAATACAAGCTGACCTCACCGTTATAGAAAGTCCTTTTTACAGCATATTTTAACCTATAAATACAGAATGTAATAGCATTTGATATTCCACTACTATTGACCTACCATAGAACATCAAAAATTACTTACAGGAACCATCAATACAAATTCAATGAGTTTTAAAGGCGGATATACGACCCCATGCAAAGTTTCGTGTGCTCAATTTTAAATCAATTTACATGCTTAAAAAATTCCAAGAATTATTGGAAAATCCCAAAATAAATTCTATCTGTATATAGTCCAGTATCACTAAACTATCTCGAACAAACCCATATATCTCTGATGGTTAAACACATGATAGTTAACCTAAATGACTGACCAATATTTATTTCCTTTCTAAGTCCTAACATTCTGTAACCTAGATGTTCAAATTTACAAGAGTTATGGAGCATTGAAACTTTTGAACTTCTGAACACAAGAAGACAAACATAAAATTCTCGGCACTCCAAAAATGGACTGGCGTACATATACCAACCACCCAAAAATATCAACATCCGTTGGAGCTTTTCCCTACTCTCATTTCCTCATTGGACAGATTAAATGGGCTACACCTTTCCTTCACAGTAAAAACAGAAGGGTAAATCAAAGCTTCCATTCATTGCCACCCCAAAGAAGATGGTGAATTAGTCACTTCATCTTTCTGAATGGAACCAAGGTTGACAATCCTGTTAAGGGACATCATGAAGCAAGTTTCAACACATCGATCTCTCAAACCATTCCAGGGGTCGTATAAGATTGATCTAATTTGTCTAGGCACTTTGATGAAAGTATCATGCCATTTTTTCAAGTAATTAAATACCATCGGAACGAGATGGTACGACTAGTATTGTATCATTCTGATGGAAAACTGGCATATGTGCGACCCTCAAGATGCCGAAAGTGATTGTATCACTATATACCAACAGTACCGGTCCCTACTAGTTGGTATTGGTTGGTACCTGTAGTCTGTACCAACACCATACCAGTCTGTACTATTTGTTTTCTGTTTTTATTGATGCATTTCTTTATACTGTGTGGAAGTGTTTTCTTGACAAATTTGTTGGATGTTTTAACTGATTGAGACTTCATGACACCTTGACACTCAGCTAGCACATAAAATGCTCAGGAACCTGCTAATAGACATACCCTTGACTTGATCTACTCCCAATCTATTCGCTCTATCAATCTTGATTACCATGAGATATTGCATAATTGGATACTATATAGGTTGTGGAAAAAGCGGTCTGTAGTTTAGATAGCATTAAAATGACAGGTTAAAAAACAAGTACAATTCTTATTTTTTGGTTGCCAGATAGGATATTTGACCAGAAAATACACATGCTCAAGCTTACATATGAATACAGTGTTACATCACAATTTTGTATTTTCATTGAATGCCAACATCTGTCCAGCACAGACTCCCACCCACTATGGAGTAGGTCTTCCACTGGTGCCCTCTGGACTTGAACAAAATCTTATCAAGGTTTAAGCCATTAATGATTGAGCATACAAGAGCATGGAGACCTGAAATGGAGAGAAATTCCCATTGCTCTCATACCAATAAGTAAGCTTGAAGTTTGGTGCCATGGATTGCAATGAGAATCCCAAGAACCTTCTTATAATCATCCATTACTTACAAGTAGGTAGAACTTAGCAACACTATCTAGCATTCAATAATTAGATAGCTCCCAGGCTCCTTTATAGAAAACTTCAATTTTTCATACCTAGAATATACCATATAAGAAAAACGCAAAGTGGCCTCCAGTGCTAGAAGTATATCAAGGTTCTAAACTTCTAAATAACCAAAAACAATCCTGCACAAAGCACTTCACTAAGAACTTCTCAATTGTGAGTTAGTATTTGGTCTTTTTTCAATTAAAACTATAATCAGCTTGTGTTTTGATGTAAAGTTATTTTCTTGGTGTATGGCCCAACAAATACACTGAAAGGGGTGTAATTTGCAAAGAACAAGATGACTGGATGAGCTATGTTTGTGAATTAAACATGCTCTATATATGTTGAAACACTTCACAAATTTTTTACCAATATCAAAAACCTCTACTTTCCCTCAAAGCCGTGGAGCTGAACTTGTATATTATATGATAGATGGCCAGTACATATATTTGGTTAAATATTACTAAAATCTGGCAACTCCATATTTGGACTTCTTTCAATTTGAACATTTGTCTTTGTGAGCTCCAGTTAAGATAATTTTGCTCCCTTCTACTTTTTTGTTTCTTAAGAAAAATGATTATATGTTTACCATGCCTTTGTGAGAAAGAACAAGAACAGAAAACAAAAATAAAGCCAGAATGGTGACTGGAGTAGTAATGAACAGAAAGACTATAGACAATTTTTCTAACAATAACCATAGAAATTTAATGCATCAATTCTTCGTGAAGATAAAACATGTATGTATTGATCTTGTGGAAAGAAGGTAATTATACGAGCATAACACACAGCACATTAGTTTGAAATAGTGCATGCACACACTCACCTGCTTCAAAGGGACAAAATTTATCTCTGGCGGTGCCAAAGCCTGAAGAAAAGATAGCATGGTGTAAGATATGGTCTTGAGTAGAATGGCAAGAAAGTGGTATAAGAAACTCTATTAGGTGGTGGAACCAACAAATGGCCAAGTTCTAGGTTACACTGACCATGAATTTTAGAGTTGAATTATCATAGAACACTGCCAGATATGTTTTTACATTAGCTACAAGTTCTGAGTAGAGTCTACAACCCAATTGCCAACGGCTGAATTAGGTATCTATAATATATACCTCTAAAAATAGCTTCTAGAGCCTTCTATTCAAACAGAATCATGCTGAAACATTTTGCTCATTTGAGAATTGGGAGTTTACCTAGTTTATTTTATCTATACTCTCAAACTAATTCAAAGTAATCTCATATGAAACTCAAGTTCAGTTGGGACCGATTTATAAACATGAACAAGAATAAACAGAATAAGGCAGGGTCCAAAAATATAATAACATATTTTAATTGAAAGTTACCTCATATGAGAAGGGGCCTTGTATTGTGTCCAAATCATGGGTGCCAATAGCAACTAGAGTCCTCTTCCTGGAAATCAGGAGAAGAGTGAGCTTTATTTCCAGAGAATTAATACACAGTTTTTCAGGTGCTTTTTGGTATAAAAGAACAAAGCTGTCAAGAAACATAAGGTAGGTATATTGTCAAAACATGCTATACCGGCAAATATTGTGGTGGAGCTTATCTTGCAGGTCAATGAAGCTGTTGTATCGGGCTTCATCAAAAGTTATTCCTCTTAGAACAGCACAAACAACGAAGGGTCGAATCAATGCAGTCTGTTAAGACATGCTCACATCAGAACATTTTCTTAAAATTCAAATTTACTTACAGATAAAACAGAAAAAATAACAAGGAAAGTGGAAAACAGAAAAAAGTGACTTCATGAACAAGCCCCTTTACTAATGAAAGTCAATAAATAGACATAACCTAAGGCAGACAACTCAATGACTCAACAATTACCTCAGGCTTAACATGCATTTTAAGCATAGATTTGTGTGGAACATCAGTGACTTTAAAGACAGGAATCTCTTCCTTCCCAATAAATATTCGAAGAGCTCGTGCAATTCCCTCAAGGCAAAGCAAATCATATCTGCAGTCATTAAACAAAACAATATAAGTACTGAAAGTTACCAACCGTACATGGATATTAAATTTGAGTTGCCAATATCAACAAAAGAACATGGAGGCTAATAATACGAATTCAAATATATTGAAATACAGTGCATCATCTAATATAAGAGGTCAACTGTTGAATAAAATGCATACAGTCAGCAGCGAATTGTTGATGTACCAGTACTATTTACCCATTTGGATCACCATTATTGGATGAACTAGTCCAGCAAACAAGAAAAGACATAGAACTAAAAAACTAGAATATGAATCTACCTTTTCTCTTGTCCAGAAATAACCACATTAGCATATTTAATAATAAAAAAGAAAAGAAAATATTGTTTATAAAATCTGTCTTTTAATCCATTATGCATAACAATTTGGCAAAAGACTACCGCTTACCGTCTGTAGTGTATGTTAGATGGGGAAAGAGAAAAAACATTGCATGTTATTAATCACACAAAGCCATTGCAGCTAGAAATGGTTCCTTAGTTGCCAAGGAGAAGGCATCATCCATCAAGTTCCGTTTAATTTTGTGCCTAACAATCAGATTTAAACTACATGAAGAACTCTTTTCTTTAATTAGTGTTAGAAGGGCAGTAAATGCATCAACTTGTAAAGAACCAATTACCTATTGGCCGCGACTTCGATCTTGTAGATGACCTCCTCGTCCTCATCCTCTGCTTCCCCTTCCAGATGTCTTTCTTTTCTAATAATAGCCTTCTCCGTAGTCTGTAAAGCAAAGGAATGCGGGATTTTAGCATCAGATAAATTGATCAAATACTGAAAAAGAGAGACGAGATCCGATTTGTGTAGCTTACCACGTCATCGAGTTCGATGCCAAATTCGAAGCAAAGCTTTTCGAAATCCTCCTGCGCTGCGATTCAGAGAGAACGATGGCATCAGAGAGAGACGGAGATGAAGAGATTTAATGAGTGGAGAAGAGGAAGAGGAAGGCTTCGGCCTTACTGTAGGTTTCGCCGAGGGCTTCGTAGAGGCGGTCTCTGCCGACGCTCACCGTCGGCATGGGAGGAGATCCGGATAGAGAGAGACGGTGAGGCGGGGCTGGGGAGCGGCGGCGGCGGCGGCGGCGGAGAGAACCGGGAAGAAGCGTCAAGACCTACCAACGACGCCGAAATGGGGTAAAGAACTTGTTCGCCAGATCGTAGTAACTCGAAACTCAGGCTCAAGGGCCGCCCGATGAAATGCACGTGACTGGCGGAAGGAAGCACGTGCGTGATTGAACGCAGGGGGGGCCGGGTTTAGTAAATCCAGACCCAGATTTCATACCTAAATTTTGTCATATCAAACCACGTTATGTTGAATAATAAAAATATTTTAAAATTCGTGAGATAAGTGGAATCTAGAAGAGTTTTTCTGTATATATATATATATCCTTTTAAATATCAAATTTTACATAAATATTCTTCTAAAATTAATATTTGTATGTATGTCTCTTAAAACACTTAGTTTTGTTATTCTATTTTTTTATCTTTATTTTTGCATATATAGTCATGTCATCGAATGCCATTAAAAAAATTACCAGCTTCAAATTAAAATGACTGAAATATCCTTATTGGGTAGATATGAAAAAGAAACTGTTGAGATCAGAGTTCCCCCGATCTCAGACCTTAGCCTACACCGAACTGAAATAGGAAAAGAAGACTACGTCCCCATAGGAGGTATTATCCGCTTTGAGATAGGATACAACACATGTCGGCCTCCCTCACAGTTTTGCTCTTTAAAAGGCGTCTCTCGAGGGAAGGATAATCGAGCCCTCCATTTAAGGCACAGACATTTTCGCTATTTAGTCGATGCGAGACTAAGTCTGAGATCCTTTATTCCTATAATATCAGCCCCCCCAGCAGGAAGATATGAGCTGAGGTCAAGGGCCCCTACCTGGCACACCAATGTTGAGGTTGGGGTTCCCCGGACCTCGGATCTTAGCTCCCCACTGAACTGGAACAGGAAAAGGAGACTGCATCCCCACAGGATTGTCCACTTTGGGGCAGGGTACGACATAGGTCGGCCTTCCTCACGGTTTTGCTCTTTAAAACGTGCCTCCTGAGATAAGGGTAATCGAGCCCTCCATTTAAGGCACAGACCTTTCCACTATTCAGTCGATGTGGAACTAAGTCCGAGATCCTTTATTCCCACAACAGAAATATTTATAAAGGTATACATGCAAGTAGCAATTCCATAAGGATATTCATATAATTTTATATATTTAGAAAAGTATATATGCAAAAAAGAATCCTAGTAAATAGAAAGAATTTAGGCACATTAATTAATATAATAGCCTTCAAAATTCTATATTTAATAATTAATGTCATAGCCATCAGAATCGTGCATTTATTAATTATTGTTATAGCCGTTAGAGTCATGCATTTATGCTTCTACACAAGTAGAATGGATTAATACATCATAAATTAACATAAGCCTCAAAATCTTAAGTATTGCTCTTGTATTGACAGTTTTGAAATATTTAAAGAAAAATTAAGAGCTATGGAAGAAACTTGTATTCTTTGCAAGAGGACATGTTTACAAAGAAGGGGATGCCAATGCTATAGAGAAAGTGAAAAAAGGCTCGTTCTTCAAATGATTTCATTTCTCTAGCTGCTTTGGTTCATTCGCATCACCCATGTATATTGCATGGGTTCAAGATAGTTATGGATGAGACTTGGGATTTGGCATTTGTGCTCTATCCATGCATTTAGCTATTGGTAGTTTTTCTTTGGTTCTGTATTTAAAGATTTCAACAACCTAAAGAAAGCCCTATTAGAAGACTTTGTTAAGTCATTGTTGCATCTCTTCACAAGTAGAACATATATATTTGACATGATGGTTCTCTCCTTTACGAGCTACCTAGTTAGACCTCAGCTATCAAAAAAAGATGGAAACTAGAGCATGCTGCTAAATTCAAGTATAATGCCACGTTGGAATTATAAAGCAAGTATATAGATTTCATTATATCTTTTAGATAATAGCATTATGATAAGCAAGTGAAAACGACATTGTGCAAAGATCATCAAATATAATGCCACATGGGAATGCAAGCATAACAAGCATAATATAAGATGGAAAAGTAAATATTTCTGGTAAATAAAAATTTATTCATATTTCTGCAATCAAAAAAAGTTATCTCATTGCAAGAATATTGTCTTGATCATTGTAGAACAAAATAAATTGCTAGAAAAAAAAGACCCATATCCAACATAATCTCTGCTGCTCTAGCAAAAATTGGAATCAAAATTGCAATTAGCAAAAAAAAAGAAAGTATGAGAATTAACTCTATATCAACCAATAAATTATGTTTAGTAATAATACTAAAAGTAATCTAAATACCGTAAAAGCAAATAAGGTGCAAAAGTTGGGATAGGTACATCCAATCAAAATTATAGGTGGGTGTTATCTTCTCTAACTAAAGTTTCCATTCTTTTAGCTTGCTTGCGGGATCGTCCTTTATTTTTTTTCCTCTTGGTGTAATAAACATTGCATGTGTACCTTCTGTAATTGACACTCTTCCTCTTGAACTATTTCTCTTAGGCATGCAATATTTCAATGATAAGCAAGTGATAGGGAACAAACATCATTAAATTACAGTAGTGCTATATGTTACCTCCCAAGCTTCTTAGGTGCAAAAGATGAGAATACTGAAGCTTGAGATTTCTCCACTACTGAATTTTTGCAGGTCTTTGCATGATGCCTATTACCCATCTATGTCGCCCAAGAGGGGGGTGAATTAAGCTTTTCGAAAATTTTAAGAGAAATGCAGTGGAATAAAACTTGATGAGTGAATGTGAGCTTCAACGAGTAATTAACAAAAGTAAATATGCAAGTGATCAATGCAGACAATTCATGCAACACAAACATAATAAAATTTATAGTGATTCGATGCTAATCCTGCATCTACATCTACTTTTCAAGACATCTTTTTTGAAAATTCGACTATAATCATTAGAGGATTGCAGTTTGATTGTTTTACACGGGCTCACAATCAAGCCAATTGATTTTCACTGAAAATCAACCAAAACTACCATCGAGCCTATCCCCAGGCTCAATATAATCCAATTAAAGGTTTGGATGGATCTTTAGTTTCAGTCTATAAAGAATAATATATAAACATAATAAAATATTGATCATTAATGACAAATACAATGAATAAATCAAGCTTTGATTCAGTTGGTTAGCTTTGATTGAACTTGAATACACTTCACCAACTCTCTTAGTTGCAGAGGATGTAAACTTTCAGCTCTCAATAAATGCACTTAAATATTTTTTTTAGCTCTCTTCTTTTTTCTGGCTCTTCAATTCATTCTCTTTCTTATCTCTCTTTCTTTCTTTTGGTGTTCTAATGCATTTATACTACTTAGAAGTGGTTGGAAGACTCTCCCAGTCATTAAACATGTCGAAAAAGCCATTGTGAGATAAAAACGGCCGTTCTGATTTGTAGAAAAACTAGTTGTTACTCTTGTTAGGTATTGAGGAGTCGAGTCAATGTTTTTAGGAGTCGACTTAGGATCTTCAAGAGTCAATTCATGAACTTCATGGGCCAACTCGAATTTGTTGTTATTTTGCTAAGCTCTATCCTTTTTTTTGTGACCATTGTGAAGTCGACTTTTTTAGTTTAGGGGTCGACTCATCCAGTGATAGAGGTTGACTCATCATTTTTATAGATCTCTATCTTTTCTATGTGGTCGTTCAAGGGCTGACTCGCTTGCTTCTAGAGTCAACTCTTGTCTAATTGGAGTCAGCTCATATTCTTCAACGGTGAACTCATCAATATGGTGAAATTTATAGCTTTTTGTCTTTTTTTTATGGCCATTCAGGGGTTGACTCTTATTTGATTGGAGTCAGCTCGTGTTCTTTATGGGCCAACTTGCTAATATGATAAATTTTACAACTTTCTATCTGTCTTCTGATACTGTTCCAAGGTCAACTTGTGATCTTGTGGAGTCGACTTGTGAAAGGATATCATTCTGTATCAATGTGCCAGGATTGACTCTTGCAATCTAAGGGTTGACTCTTGAGATAGCCCAAGTCGGAATTTTCTATATTTGTATGTGAGCATTCAAGGTTTGCTTCAAGGCTTTTTTAGAATTGAGCATCTTTGTGTGGAGCTTTGGATAATTAATCTTCATTTGAAAGTTATTGAAGCCTTTCATCTTGGCTTTATGTATACATTTAATCATACTCAAGGCAACTAATTAGTGGACTTTTTACTCAAATGTTTTGCATCATTAAAATCAAACCTTTCGAGTCAACAATCTCCAAGCTCACCACAATGCTTACTTTTGTGCATCTTCTTTAATGTATTCTCATCTGTACCCCTAATTCTCTTCTTTTTAGGCCTTCCTGGAGGTCTTAGACTAAGCTTAGGAGGCAACACTTTGTATCCAATATCAACTTTTATCCATTGGGTCTTATTAGATAGTGGTCCAATTTCTAATGGCAACGATGAAGTACTCTGAGACATAATTTTTCAAAATTGCACATCTCATATTAAAAATGAAATCTATAGCATGCACACAAGAAATGTCTGACACCTTCCATAGATGACAAGAGCACCTTTGTTCATCTAGAATTACTTCATGTCTTCCATTAGTCTCAATTACTTCTGCTCTGTAACCATTGGTTCTATAAAATTATAATTATCTAGCTTAAGGTTGATGTCTCTTACATAATTTATTACCATAGGAACTAAATTTTCCTTCCAGTGGGCAACCATTCTCCTTCTTACTTCCATTTTCACCGATATTTTTTATCTTACAACATCCAATAAATCAAAAATCAGTCTATGTCTAGCCTCAGAAATGGCATTGAATGACTCCGGAAGTTTGTTTGTTATATAGAAGCACTTAGCTGTGATGCTAAACTGAGATTTACTCCATAAACCAATATTTTCAGCATTAAGATACTTGAATGCCCCTAAGCTAACCTCCTCAATTTGATTGATAATATCGTCATGCTCAACTTTTGGTATGCCCTAGCAGCTCTCTGTACTTTAATTTTAAGCCATCCTAGAAACGTTATTTGAAATATTTTTACAAGTGCCTCATGTATTTCCTACATTCTACTTAGGGATATATATGTTGTACTGCTTCTTGTAGTCCCTTTTGTTGATCTGATACAAGTACTAAACCTTTTGGAGTTTGAATGGATTATTTAAGTGCCTCCAAAAATAAAGTCTAGCTATCACTATTTTTAGATTCTGCAATACCAAATGTAACTGAAAACAAACAATTATTTCCATCAAGTGATGTAGCAACCATATCACACCCCCGAACTTTTTCTTTAAGTGGCAACCATCCAGGCCTATGAAAGGCCTACAACCAGCTAAAAAGTCCGTACTGCAAGCTCATAGACAAATAAAAAAGCAGTGGAAGTAATGCTTGCTACCAACCACTTTTAACTTTAGCTTTACCACACTGCTCGAGTTTCTTCTCTAAAGCTCCTCCTTGAAATCCTTCATTCTCTCAAAAAAAGCTGCCCAATTACCATGAATTATGGACATGGCAAGCTCCTTTATCCAAAATTTTAAATCTAGACACAAATTTTGTCAAGTTGTGTTTAGTTGGTGTATTTAGATTAGCACAAACTATTTCAATTGTAAAGGAAGTCTACTTTTGATAAAATATGGTTTTAATTGTATGAATCAAATTAGAGGCTCAGAAATTGAAGTTTATTGGATTGGTCGAAGTCATTAAAACAAAACCTATTTATTACCTAGATTTGTTGGAATCCCTTAGATACAAATGAGCTTTTTTTTTAAAAAAAAATGGGTAAAGTTATTGTTGCCCAAGACGACAACCCAAGAGCGGAAGGGGGGTGTATTAGGTTTTTCAATTTTTTATTAAATTAAACAATGCTTTAAGTAAAACTAATATAAACTTAAGTAAGCATAGCGAAATGAGTGATAAATAAATATACAAGATAAGAACAAGCACAATCAACACAAACACACAGATTTTATAGTGTTTCAAAGCCAAACTCAGCTCCTATGCCACTCCAAGGCTTTCTCTTTGAGAATTTCACTATAATCTATTGCTTAGTTGTTTTCTGGATTTACAACCAAACCCAATTGATTTTTCTTGCCAATCAACCAAAAGCAAGCTATTTTGTTATATAGCTAAGCTAACCCTGATGACCAATACTTAGGAACCTGAAAGTGATTCCTAGGTTCTTCGGTGTTTAGCAAGCTGAATTTTTTTTTTTGAAAACCATAGCTGAACCTGATCGGGTTGCCTACGTACCCCTTCATAAGGAGAATCAAGCCATATGTAGTTCTTTTTAAGTTTCAAAAACGTAGCAAAAAATCGAATCAAACAATTTAATTCATGCATGCTTACATGATCAAATCTAGAAATCGGCACCTTAAGAATACATAGGATTGTGCCGGAATCGTTTAAACAATTACGCTAAAACTTTCATGCATGATTAACTATCAGATATGAAACTTAAGAACTCTATTCCAATTAATCTCCGAATATCCATCGAATGGATTCTGGAGATATCTCCGTGAGGAACCCCAAAAGAGGGTAAAACCTCAAAAAATCGAACCTAGATCTTGACACCATAATAAATGATTAATGCTAGATTAATACCATTTATAATGGATGAAAGTTGTGGATCTGATCCTTGATTTCGCAGCCACGCACACGAATGGCCTCTACGAGAAGTACACGCAAAGTTTCTAGAGAGATCCAATCCTGCGGAAGTGCTAGCTTGCGCAGAATTTCTTGAGGCTGAAATTTGATCTTCCCAACGCTATCAACTTTTGATCCGCCTTCTTGGAAAAAGTTGGAGGAAAGATTTGGAGGAATTGAAAAGAACTTAGATCTAATCTAAAGACTCTTATCAGGGACCCCTAACATTAATGGTGTGATGGACTTAGAGGAGGAAGAAGTCGGCTAGATTGAATGCAGAATTTTTCCATGCATGAACTAGGGTTCCTCTCTTTTCTTTCTCCTTTTTTTTTCTTCTTTTTCTATCTTTTTTCCTTTAATTCGACCACCAGCTGATGGAGGTCCTTTTAATATTGCTATCCCATCTAACTTCATGCCAACAATCCCATATTTGGGAAGGATTTTGTGGGGTTTTGAATTTTGAATTCAAAATTCAAGTTCATGCACCATTACATGATGAAGCTTGATCTAATCTAAACCATTCATCATGTTGCCACTTTCCTCTATCAATTTCAAAATTCTCATGCCCCCAATCAGATTAGAGGGTCATGTGGTAATTTTATGGTGATTAAATTCGAAATTCAAGCTTAATTAAAAGTGAGATAAAGATAAGGATGACATATGCCATGAAAAGAGAGAATTTAATCTTATCCAATTCTTTTCATGAATTCATCTCTCCATGTCACCCCATCTGATGATGAAGGAGGTCCTTGATGTTACCACATGTCCCATGGTACCATTAAATAAATTAACTTAATTTTTAATCATATTAAAAATCAATTTATGGCGCCATGCATGGATATGTGACATGTGAACTTCGAGATCTGAACAGTTTCAGATCAAACCCATTTAATTTAATTAAATCCTAACAATTAGAATTGTCCAATTATCTTGGGTTGAACCTAATCCAATTAGGTAAATCCCTAATTAAGCATAAATTTAATCTAATTTAATTTGGTCAACCTAAGTCCTCTTGATTCAAACCTAATCCAATCAGGTCCAAAAAACTGATTGAGCCCAGAATTGAATCTAATTCAATTTGGCTCATCCTTAGTCTAATTACTCAATCCAATTGAGTTCATTAGCAATCTAATTACTAATTAATCCTCCGATAATTACTTTAATTATTTTATAAGATAATTTATCAATCGAATTGATCAAATTATCCCTGAATGATTCTTAATCATTCATCTGCCTTCTTGATCAATCAGGAATCTTCTATATGTGTGACCTCATAGGTTTGAACCTAAGCCGGTAGTATAGGAACGACAGATGGGGACATCAGAGCCCTTCATCCAGATGATCCTGAGCCTCCGGATTGAGTTAGCCCGTTTATTTGCATATTTATTTTATTTTTATTTTTAGGCTTATTTGCATTTTAGGGCTTATTTGTGTTATTTGTGGGTTTATTAGGAGTTATTTTTGTGTAAGGGGGCTTTATGTCAATTGTGTTTATTTGGCCCTATATATAGGGGACTATTTCATGATTAGGGTTTTTAATGAATGATTAAGAACTTTCTTTTCCCCACATCTTATTCTTCTTCTTCCTCCTCCTCCCCTTCTCTTCTTCCTTTTTCCTCTCTTGTTCTTCCTTCCTCTCCTCTTTCCCGCACTTGTGCTGCATCAACTTGGTATCAGAGCAAGACTGGCTTTGCCCCTGCTGCGAAGGCCACGATCCAACTCTTTCCCTTCACTCTCACTCTCGGTTTTCAACAGATAAAAAAAAAATTCTCTCTCTTTCTCTCTCGGTTTAAACAAGAGGAGAAAGGAAAACCCCTTTCCACCGTAGAGCCGCGCCGCCTCCATCCTCTGCCTGCGCCGCCGCCAGACTTCACCCGAGCCCCATCAGCCAGGTTCCCATTTACCTGTTCCCCCTTCCCACCAGTCATCACGCCCGTGTCTGCCTCCAACGCTGCCATCAGTCGCCGCCAGCAACGCTCGAACCACCATAGGAGGATCTTCCCCACCTCCGCGTCGTGCCGCCTCCCCGCCGCCGAATTCCGCCGACAAGCAGACCGCCCGCAGCGCCACCCCGCTTTTGCCTGCACCGCCGGAAGTCGCCTTCGGCCGCCACCGTGACCGGCCATTCCTCTCCGGCCGCTGTCCGTCGCCAAAAGTCCGCAGCCGCCACCAGCCGGAGCTCGTGATCGACCGCCGCCCGTGATTG
>JAOXJJ010000914.1:8418592-8479921 GCA_025769935.1 Phoenix roebelenii
TTGTTCCTCATGCTCCTCCACCTCCACAACAACAAAATCCATCTCCTGTTGTTCTTTATCCTTCTCAATTGCCTCAGCCCCAGATGCCCGCTATACAGTCTCTAGCTCAAGAACCCTGCTTGCCCGTACCAGTTCAGTCAACAGAGAGTACACATCAACAGTACCAGATGCCTGTGCAGCAACCACAGCCACCACCACCACAACAGTACCAACCAGCACCTCAGCTACAGCAGCCTTACTCACAACCAATCCAGACACCCCAAGCTCCAAATCCTCCACTGCTTCAACCTCCATTGGCTCATCCCCCGGAGGAGTCATCACCATATATGCCACAATCTCAAAGCTACCCTCATAGCATCCGCCAACCTGCCCCTCTGGCTCAGCCACCGACCAGGGCCCCTCCTACTCAACAACTTTATGGACCGAACACTAGCATGTATGAACCCCCAGCAAGCAGGTCGAGCCCGATGCATATACCCTATTCTGCCGGCTATGGTGTGGCAAGTGGTCCTGGTTTCTCTGAACCATATTCTTACAGTGGATCACCATCCCACTATAGTAGTACTACAACGAAGCCATCTCCCTTTTCATCTTCTGCTCCCTCATTAGGTGGAAGCAACTACCAGCGCCTCCCAACTGCTAAAGTATTGCCTCAAGCACTGCCAGCTGAATCAAGTTCTGGTGGGAGCCCTGGCAATAGAATGCCAATTGATGATGTTGTCGACAAGGTTGCGACAATGGGGTTCTCCAGAGACCAGGTTAGAGCAGCCGTGCGGCGACTTACAGAGAATGGACAGTCAGTGGATCTAAATGTTGTGCTTGATAAGCTTATGAATGATGGTGAGATCCAGCCACAGAAAGGTTGGTTCGGACGGTGACTGTGATTATTTATGTTATTTCTTTGTAAATAATAATTGTCATACTGTATATGAACCGTCTCAGTTTGAGTATTAGTGGAGTGTCTTGCTGTGGGGAATCTAGATTCCACGTGCTATTGGAGTGTATGCAAGGTTTTGATGTTTAAAAGTACCTGTCGTTGAACTGAAACAATTTTTATTGTTCGATTCACTCCTATCTTTTTCTGATTTATGGCCCTCTCCCATATGCCACATACTCTTACTGACTATTTATTTCTGCCACATACTCTTTTGTATGTTGTGTTTAAATATCTAATTTTATTTGTATATGCATATATAAACGCACATTTCCCTTCGTATTTTGTTGTGTTGTGTTTAAATATTTAATTTTTATTACTATGTTGTTACAATAGTTCGGCAATCTTGTATAATTTAAGGTTCTCATTCCTTAGAGCTCCAATTCTTGCCTATGATAAATCTCATAATTTAGGATAATTGAAGAGGCATTAGTTTTTTTTGAAGTTGATAGTCTAAAATATTTTAAATGTCTATATATCTATTTGTATATCTATTCATATAAAAACAATCACAGAAGAGATGTAAATGATAAACAATAACAAAAACAAGAAGGTCACTACTAACCTGTTCCCTTATCTATGGAGCAGTCGTGAATAATTCATTAATAGTTGAACGATTATTTTTAAACTTAACAACTTGAGAATGATTTGGAGCATCCGTGAGCTAAAGAGAACAATTCAATAAAAAAATTTAATAATTCAAAGGATGTTGTTTGTAAGATCAAGACTTCCATCTTGCCCTTCAGTCTGTCGAGGTAGGAGTGTCATAACGTTAATGCTTGCACTATATAGAAAATATTTATTTTTTATAATTTTGTTTATTTCATTCCAATGTTGTAAAATCCTAATATGTGTAAACTATAATGTTAAAACATGTAACCTTTGCAAACATCCCTTGTCAAATAGGGTTACCACTGAAATAATCACAGTTAGGGGCGTTCCTTGGCATAATCCAATCCGGTCGTCCTAAAATGGTAGTGGCAAAGCCACCATCCAATCCAAGATAATTGTGTGAGCTTTGAAAATTGGATAAACACATATTCATATCCAACAAAGCATATAACAGATGATGAGATGAGCCCATATTTCCATCAATCTGCCGGTCTGATCATATAGGGACTATATTGTGGACTGCTATTGCAAATATATTTTTTTTTGATTTTTTGTATATATATTTTTTTATTTCTCAACGGTGTACTCATACTAGAATGATATAATAAATCTGAATTTACCAAAAAGAAATCTCCCTTCCATCCAAACCTAGTTTATACCTGATGTGGAGAATATTGGACATTTTGACCTTGGTTGAAACTGATCTTTTTGACTTCGGTCATAACCAAGGTAAATGACTTTAATGCAGACCGAGGTGCCATTTTACTCAAAGTAATAAAGATTAATAGTCAAACCAAAGCTAGTTAATGCACGATCGACATGATTATCACCGTGTGCTGCTCGTGAGGGACAGTAACTACGTTGTTAATGTACAACTGACTGTTACCATACAGTTAAGGCACATAGCGCCAAATCATATAACAAATGCATATTTTATCTTATATAAAGGGATAACCTAGGGATCATTAAGTAATCTCATTCAGAGACTCCTCTCGACATATTTTTCTTCCTTCTACTGTTGATTTAGTATTCTAACTTAAGCATCAGAGGATCCCTCACCGAAAACCTTCCTGCCAATGGACTTCTTGCAAGTTGGCCTTGGCAGCAACTGGTTTCCGTTCTCCTCGGTTCACCTAACATTAATTCTCCTTAGTTCTCACTGACCACATTATGGAATCTAGTGGCAATAGACTGGCATTAGAAGGAGGGCCCAACAGATTGACATCAAGGAAGGGAGTACAATAGTTCATCACCATGAAGTCACAAAGGACTCGTAGAACATTCAATGCCTCGCAGCAACGAGCTCCTGCATCACATGCTTCTTTGCGGAGCCTGACGCATGCACCACCGCCACCACAATCAGCAGCACCTATGAATTTCGAGCAATTTAATCTGCTCGTATAGTAAGCACAAGACTTAATGGCAATAGTTTAGGGCTTGCAGCAAACAATAGCATAGCAGGCACCGATCCAAGCTGAACTAGCCCAGCCAAGTTACCACTCTCGACCACCGACGCATCATGCGCGACAGACAAGTCTCCATTCCTATCCTCAAAGCCCTGAACAATTTTGGTATAGTCGGCACAACTGACAAAAAGTTCTAATCGGAATGGAAAACATCACACTCCAATCCCCTATTTTGACAAGAACTCTACTTCGAGTCGTTCATCTCCTTGTGGGACAGAGCAATTGTCACATCGAGAAGTTGACCTCGATTGAAAGATTAAGGAGATGGGGCACCGAATTAAGGCATTAAAGGCTGGACCTCAAGGCCAAATAATGACTTCAATTTTTCTATGGATACCCTTTTCTTGACAGATCATGGAGGAACCGATTCCACCTTGGTTCAAAATGCCACAGGTGGGACCATACGATGGCACCTCCGTTCCTTTGGACTATTTGGAAAGTTTCAAAGGTCTTATCATATTGCATGGGATGACTGATGTTGTGCTTTTCAAGGCTTTTCCTACCATTCTTTGCAAAGCAGCACAATTTTGGTTTTCAGGGCTTTAGCCCCAATCTATCCACTCCTTCGAACAACTCGAACGTCTCTTTACGACACATTTTGTTAGCAGTCGAAGACAGCGCCGAGGCTCTGATACATTGCTCGATGTCGAGCAGAGGGAAGGAGAGTCTCATAGAGATTTCATCAACCATTTCAATGCGGCGGAGTTAGAAGTCCGCGACCTGGATCAATCGATCGCGATGTCACCTACGAAGGATGGGTTAAGATCGTCCCACTTTCTCTTCTCGTTGGCATGCTTCCTTGTGGATTTCGCCAAATCTTGGAATAGGCAGAAAAACATGTCAATGCAGAGAAAGCTATGGCCTCTCATCGCGAGTCGGCTAGGCGTAGGCCCAGTGGAGGAGGCAAAAGGATACGAAAAGAAAGGGGTGCTTCGAGGAGCAACTCACCCCGTGAAGAAGGAGGTTCTCGCCGACCGAAGAGCCCTCCTTTGAAGTTTGAGAGGTATATCCCTCTTAATACTTCGAGAACATAAATTCTTATGGAGATTGAGGGCCGAGACTCCTTACGGCCTCCATGGAGAATGAAAGCGCCAGCGAATAAAAGAGACAAAAAGAAGTATTGTCGATCCCATCATGACCACAGACAAGATATTGAAGAATGCATCTAGCTCAAGGATGAGATTGAAACACTCATCCAACATGGATCGTTGGATTGGTATGTACATAATCAGTGCGATCGAGAAGAGCCTGCCTCGAATCAACCTCCACTCGAGGAGCCGATCGATAACCGCTCGACAACGGTGGTTATCAGTACAATTGCGGAGGTACAGATGAGGTGTTGAACACCTCGTGCGACCAAGCCAAGCCGGAGACAGGCACTTTTCCAAAGAGATAGTGCACAGGTAATGTCATTTCTTTCTTTGACGCCGACTTGGGAGGAGCACTGACTTCTCAAGATGATTCTATAAATATTTCTCTTACAATCGTCAATTATGATGTAAAGAGAATCTTAGTTGATAATGGATGCTCTTCCGATGTATTGTTTTATGATACCTAAAGAATGACGTTATCTATTGGGCGATTGGAAAAAGTCAACTTACCTCTGGTAGTATTCTCAGACGACTCTGTCCCCAAGGAAGTTGTGATTAATCTACCGGTTACCTCAAGACAATAGCCTTGAAAAAGTACTGCGAGGTTGGATTTTTTAGTGGTTCAGATCCCCCCTCCCCCCCGCCGGTTGGCATGGCCTTAATGCTTTCCAAGCTGTGGTATCTACTTACCATCTGCTTGTGTGGTTCTTCACTAAAAATAGAGTGGGAGAAATCCGAGGTGATCGGATATTAGCTCATCAATGCTACATGGCCGTCCTTAAAGAAAAGAAACCAATGGAGGCATTGCCAATCGAAGGGTTAGACACAAGGGACGAACTAAAAATGCGACAAGATGAGCTAGTCGAAGAATTGGTGCAAGTCCCCTTAAAGGAAGAAGAACTTCACTGAACTATGCAGATTAGCTCGCAGCTGGATGAGGAGAATCAGGCAAAATTAATCAATTTTCTCTGTGCCAATGATGATGTCTTCACCTGGTTGGCCACTGATGTTGGGAAGAAGCTCCAAAGTGATCGTTCACAAGCTCAATATGAACCTAGCATTCCAACCTATGCGATAAAAAAAGGAGCTTCGCCATAAAAAGGTAACAAGTCGTAGACCAAGAAATTGACAGACTTCTAGAAGTCAGCTTTGTATGTGGGGTGAATTATCTTGACCGGCTGGCCAATGTTATACTTGTCAAGAAAGCTAATGAAAAATGACGAGTTTGTATTAATTAGACCGACATAAATAAGGCTTACCCCAAAGATAGCTTTCTTCTCTTGAGGATTGATCAACTCGTGGATGCAACCTTGGGACATCAGCTCCTAACCTTCATGGATGCATTCTCCAAGGATGAGGAGAAAACAACCTTCATTACTGACAAGAGCCTCTACTGCTACAAGATAATGCCTTTTGGTTTAAAGAATGTGGGAGCAACTTATCAACGGCTTGTCAACAAAAATTTTAAAGAATAGATTGGCCAGAATATGGAAGTCTATATGGATGACTTGCTAGTGAAAAGTTGAGCAGCAGAGCAACACATAGCTAGCCTGGAGGAAGCTTTCGCAACCACAGATAGTTCCGAATGAAGTTCAATCCAACCAAGTGTGCTTTTGGTGTCATCTTGGAAAAATTTTTAGGGTTCATGGTAACACAACGGGGCATTGAGGCAAACATGAAAAAAATCTGAATAGTACAAGAGATGCAACCACCAAAGACAGTAAAAGAGGTCTAACACCTGGCTGATCGGATTGCAATACTTAAAAGGTTGTGTCTAAATTGGCTGAATGTTGTCTCCCATTATTCAAAGCTCTAAAACAACCGATGAACTTTTAATGGATCGAGGAGTGTCGGATGGCCTTCGACTAACTTAAAAAATATCTAGGTCACCACCTCTCCTTACAAAGATACAAGTCGGAGAAACACTTTATCTATACTTAATTGTTTATCCTTCTGTTGTAAGCTCAACATTGGTACGAGAAGAAGATAGATGTTAGAAGCCGATTTAGTATATAAGTTGAATACTGTGAGATGCTGAGACGAGGTATTTCAAGTTAGAAAAGACATTTAATGCTCTTATCATTTTTAGCTCTGAAGCTTTGATCATACTTTCAGGCCCATTCAGTCACAGTGCTAACTGACCAACCAGTGAAACAAATTTTGCAAAGGCCAAAAAATGTAAGTTAGTTGGCAAAGTAGAGCTTGGAGAGTTCTACCTTGAGTATCAACCTTAGCCTGCAATCAAAACACATGTGCTGGCCGACTTTCTAGTAGAATGTACTATTTTTGATGAAAATTATTCTTAGCTCCCTTGGAAAGGTAAGATTACCGGAAAACCCTGGATTTTGCATGTTGAAAGATTATCAAGCTTAGGGAGCAATGGAGCTGATCTTATACTTACAAGGCCAGATAAAGTAATTATAGAATATACACTACGATTCATGTTTTCAGCCTTAAATAATGAAGCTAAATATGAAGCACTTGTTTACTAGGCTTAAGCTTTCTAAGGAGCTCAGCGTTCAACAATTGAAGGTCTTTAGTGATTCACAGTTGGTCATTGGTTAAGTACGAGGATAGTTTGAAGCTCGAGGACTGTCGATGATCAAATATTTGTAAATGGTGAAGGACATCGCTTCAATATACATCAAATTCCAAGGATGAAAAATGTGAGGGCCCTATCAAAACTAGTGACCTCGGAGTCAACTGATCTGACTAAAGCCATGTATTTTGAAGTTCTAAAGATGCTAAGTATCACAGAACCCGAGTTCATGATGAACACTATGGTGGAGCTGAGCTGGATAGATTCTGTCATCAACTTTTTGAAACATAAAAAATTGCCAGCAAATTGGGCTGGGGCGCGCTGATTGATGCGCCAAGCTTCTCATTATATCCTTTTTATGACAGGTTATACTGAATATTTCCATTGCCACTCCTCAAGTGCTTCGTCTAACCGAGGCAGAATATGCGCTTCGGGAGGTACATGAAGAAATCTATAGCAATTATTTGGTGAGCCAATCCTTGGCCTACAAGATTCTACAACAAGGATACTACTGGCCGACCTTACAATGGGACGTAGTCGATCTTATTAAAAAAATTCAACCGATGTCAATGTAATGCCATCATTCAATGACGACCAGTTGTACCGTTAACACCGATCAATGCCCCTTGGCCATTCGCACAATGGGTGATAGACATTCTCTGACCCCTTCTAGTGGCAACCGACAATGTAAGTTTCTCATTATAGCTATGGATTACTTCACTAAATGGGTAGAAATCAAACTAGTGGCTCGAATTACCGAGATAACTAGAGACTTTATTTAGAAGATTATGACATTCTCTGACCCTTCTAGTGGCAACCGACAATGTAAGTTTCTCATTATAGTTATGGATTACTTCACTAAATGGGTAGAAACCAAACTAGTGGCTCGGATTATCGAGATAACTAGAGACTTTATTTAGAAGATTATCATCACAGATAATCTTCCTCGAGTAATCATCACAGATAATAGACATCAATTCGACAATGCTCGGTTCAAAAAATTTTGTACTAAGCTCGACATTGATTATTGGTATACTTCGGTAGCACACCCCAAACCAATGGAGAAGTCAAAGTGATCAATTGAATAATTTTACAGAGGGTAAAAGCAAGATTGGACTTAGCAAAAGAATTATGAGCTAATGAGATGTATAGTGTCTTGTGGGCATACCAAACAAATTATCAAATTTCTACTTGAGAGATGACCTTCAACTTTACCTTTGGAGCAGAAACTGTGATCACACTCTAGATCGGACTCCCATCACTTTGGGTGGAGAGCTTCAATGACCATATAAATTTAGATTAGCTTCAGGCTAATCTTGATCTTCTGGAGGAGACTAGAGAACAAGCTCGAATCTACAGTTCAGTACTACAACTCAAGAGTCAAGTGAAAGCATGTTCGACATGAAAACCTTGTATTAAGAAAAATCGAAGCATCGCAATTAGGAGAACTCAAAAAATTGCTCTCTAATTGAGAAGAATCGTACCAAGTAGCCGAAGCAATATGACCAGGAACGTACAATCTAGGGTATCTCAATGGTACCCTAATTTCTCAGACCCGAAAGTTCGAGAATCTGCATATATATTATTAGTAAGGCTCACTATATTCCAAGTTAATCCTTAAAATATATCTATATTTTAGGTTGGATGATTATGAGTAACTCATCTAGATCAAATAAAATTAGGGATACCCCAAAAATGCCTGGGCCTCGACTTGAGACCCCGAGGTCAAGGAGAGCCTAGTGAAAAAACCAACTACTTCCAAGGAGATATCTCGAAAATATCGGAGACCTCCGTAAGCCAAGCTCACTCAAAACATGAGTTAAATCTGGAGATGAACTCCAGAAACTCATACGAGGATAACCAAGGATTGGCTGGCACCCTCACCGATCCTCTGATCGGAATTAAGCTTGAGAAGAGGCATGAATAGAAACAAGTTCGGTGCAATGAATCAAATTTAAATAGAAAATAAATTATATTACTACAAAGCATTTGAAACCGAACTCAAGTACTTAGAAAAATTCCATTTTCATTGCATGAAGGAGTTTGTACATTGACTTCAAAATACCCAAGCAAAAAACTAAATCCAATGAACTCAGAAAGGCCGAGTAAAAACAAAACAAAAAAGGATTAATTCCTTGTCATCACCATCATCATCCTCATCCTCATCATCCTTCTCATCGTCGAGGTCAATGTGAAGATTGTTGAAGTCCATCTCTGGATAAAGTCTAAGGACTTGAGCTTGACAGTCTTCGAAGGCTTTCGTGGAAGCGTTGGTGGCATTTTCAATGGATTGCACCCTGAATTTGTCTGAAGAAAGGAAGTCATCTACTGCCTTAGCGACCTTCTCCTCGGCCCTACCAACCATCTCCTTCACCTTAGCGGCCTCCTTTTTCAACCTGAGCAATCTTCGTCGATAACTCCACTACTTGCTGCTCAGATGCCTAGAAGGCCTCTCTACCCTCAGAAAGATGACTATCAGAGATCATTGCATGAGTTTGTGCAGTCGAGGCTTGAGTTTACCCCAAGAAAATAAAGTTCTATGACGAAGAGAGAAGATAAAGAATTCTAAAGAAGTTTACCTTAAGAGTCGATCGGGCTCAAACTGACATTGATTAGTGTCTTCTCAGACAACAATTCTTACAATAGAGGAATCTTTGATTTAAGAAGTGTTTAAGGATCCATAGTCGTCACTAGATAATCTTGGAGGTCGGTTCAAAGATCTCGAGGTATTTTCTATAGAGTCTCAAACTACCATGGCTACTCAGAGAAAACGAAAACAAATTTGTCCTTCTGTCCGTGAATGGAAGAGGGAGTACCTTAAATCAACTGGCAGCTTTTCTAAGAAGAAAAGTACTACCAATTGCTTTTTCGAGGATGCCTCTTTAAAGTGAAGCATCTCCAAAAAAGAGAAATTGAGGCTCAGATATTGTGAAGAAGACAGAGTACAAGAAAACCTATGATGATATGCTAGGAGTTTGGAACTAGCTAGGTCGGAATAAGGTTATAAAATCCTCTTCAGCTGGACAATAAAAAGATGTAGAAATAATCCAAGCCCAGCTCTAAGAGTTTTCTTGTACGACTCGAACCGAGGAGGAGGAGGTTTTGTAACTTGTTTCTTGGGACCGACAAGCTCAAAATTAAACTCGAGAGGGACTAAGTGTTGAGCTTGGAGCATGTCCAATTTCTCTCGGGTGAGGACCAACTCTTCGTATTCTAGGCCAAGTGAATTTTGGGCCCAACCACACTTGGAGGTCAGGAATGTCGAGCTTGAGGAGAATGGTCGAACGACCAACTCCCTGTTGAGACCTCGATCTCAGCCTCGCTCATAGTGAAGAAAATGAAAAAAACCAAAGAGAAAAAAGAAAGAAAAGAAAGAAAAAAAAATTGAGCAACCAAAAGCAAAATCCCGCTGATGATCGTTGGAGAGAAACTGGAGAGGATGCCGGAATGAGTATCAGAGATGGAGAACTCTATAAGAGAAGCACCAAGAGAGAGCACAAGCTGCTAGAGAGATTTGTAAAAGAAGCAAGAAGTGAGAAAGGAAGGAAGGGGATCGCCTTATATAGAGGCACAAATAGATTTGATTGAGGCGATGGTTCGATTTTTCGAATTGATTCACTCATGTGTCAGCTCAGGATACAGCATGAGCAATCTATCTGGATTGCCACATTAATAACGCTTTAGGATAGCCGCATCATGATGACGCTTCGAAAAGATCAATCGATGCATTAATGCTTTATTTTAGATGTTTTGTCCTTGGTTAAGATGACCATACAACTTCTATCGCCAAAACTAAGATTAATTCCAGACTCAAAAGTAGAGGACAAATGATGGAGAGAATATTAAACATCTTGCTGAAACCAACCTCTTTAATACTTCGATCATAATCAAGATGAATGACTTCGGCGCAGACTGAGATGCCACTTTTGCTCGAAGTAATAAAAATTAACAATTAAACCAAAGTTACAGTTAATCCACGATTGACGCGATTACCGTAACGTGCTACTCACATGAAATGGTTACCACATTGTTAACGTATAACTAACTATTATCACATAATTAAGGCACATAGCGCCAAATTAGGTAAAAAAATGCATATTATACCCCATATAAAAGGGTAACTCGAGAATCCTCGCCTAAACTCATTTAGCAATTTCTTTCGATATATTTTCTCCCTTCCATTGTTATTTTAATATTTTGCCTTAAACACTGTAGGGTCCTCCACCAAAAACCTTTCAATCGATGGATTTTTTGCAAGCTGGCCTCAACAACTTAATTCTCCTCAGCGAGACATCTCGCCAACCTCTGTAGCGGCAACAATATCCATCACATTAGTCACCATCACTCTCTTCGCTACTGGAAGATTAGAACTACATCTAATTCCACCATTAGTAATATTCTACAACCTCTCTTAGTAGAAACATTCAAGATCCTGGCACCTGCAAATGTGGAACCAAACGCGCACCAAAACAATTTAATTTTTCGGTACCTACAAACTGAACATCATCATAATTAACCAACCTAACCAAACATCAAACGGGCAAAGGAGACAAATTTAGCAGGCGTTCAAAGAACTATTTCCACCACAAACAACATACTAATAAAAGAGAGAGATGAATGCCTCAACACTTATTAACAGTAGTACAATTACTGTTCATACGTACAGTGAAGCATAAGGCTATGAGAATAAGAAAACCGTATTAAACCCCTCACAATGAAGCAAGACCCCACACATAACCCAACACTAAACAAGAAGTACTACCACTCCACACCAACTCAACATATATATTTCTCCTCTCCAAATGAGACAGGAGCAGTGGAGATTTTTTTTTCTTCTTTCATGTCCTGCCCTGCATCCCCTGGGTGGCTTCCTTGGTCTGCTGCCCGACCTGCCCCGCCACCTCTGTCGTCCACCTTCGCGCCTGCTCCAGCTGCTCCGGCGCCTTTGACACGAGCCTCCGGGCCTCCTCCATGAAGCATGAGAGCGACGACAGACCCGTAAGCCCGAAGGCACCAGATGCCAGGAAACCGGTCACAGCCAGACCGATGGCGATCGCTGCCGGAACCAGTACCGGGCTGAAAAGGAGAAAGAGCGGGGTGGTGATGGTGAGGCCAACGACGCTGGCGGTCAGCGCCACGCCGGAGAGGACGAGGAGGAGTCCGCCGATGGGGAAGACGGCGACTACGGTAAGCACCTGGGACTTGGACGGGCTCTTCTCAGGGAGGAAGCCCCTCAGGCCTTCAGGGAGGCGTTCGGCCATGTCTGGCAACGGAGGCTGTGGAGGAGAGAAGAGAACGAAATGGATATGAGAGGAGGAAGGGCTGGAAGAGGTGGAGACCGGAGAGGAAGAGAGGGGTGTGGGGTGGTATTAGAGGGAGGGAAGGGGTTGACACGTGTGAAGAGGCTGACACGTGTTAGAGAGAGGTCTTGGACATGTAGCTCGGTGATTGGGATGACCTTGCAAGCTGCCACCTTAGGATTTTATGGATGTGGGCCTTCGGGATGGCTCGGCCTAAATTGCACCGAACGGATGAAGACAATGTTCTCGGCGTTTGGTTTTACGGTTCAGAGTTGAAATAAGATTCTGTACCATTGTGTAAAAGCGAGTTTTCTCGCGATGGTCGGTCGTTCGAGATGAACGTCGTCCAACCATTGTGAGGTGAGCGGACATAGGAATAGAATGCAATTGAGCCGAGCTAATCCAAGTAGCTACAAATTTAAGCTTGGCTCGAGCCAAAATACTCGAGTTCAAAACTTAACTCGAGATCGACCAAACTTTAATATTTCAAGCTCGAGCTCGACTCAATGAAAAAATATAATACTCGAGATCAACGTGACTTGAACATCGATGAAGCCATACTCAAACTCGAGTTCAAACTTGAATTCAAATTTGGCCAACTTATTATATATATTTTATAAATAAAAATAATATTATTAATATACATATAAATTATAATAGGCTCGTGAGCCTTTGATCGAGTATTTTGCTACTCGAGCTCAACTCAAGCTCAATAATGGTCGAGTTGAGTTGAGCTTCGATCCAAATCAAGCTCGAGCAACTCATAAGTAGTTTGATTTATTTGCACCCCAAATAGGAGAAAGAAAACTCATCATTTTTGCTTATATTCTTATTCTTACGTAACTAGTGAAGTCCATCAAATTGAATCAGGACAGACACGAGAGGCATTGATTTAATAAGAAAAGCCATTTTCTTTCATCTTCTAGTGCTATTATTAGTTTTTTTTTTCCTACAACAGATGGATCATACACCGCTAGTATAGATATTTAAAAAAGTCAAAAGACAATGCATCATGGAGTATGCTAGGCAACTTCCTTTTTTCTAACTTATAAAGTACCCCCAAAGTGATCAGCTACATACGAGGCCACCTAGTCCGCAGTCCCGTTAGTCTCTTTATAAACACGCCTAGTCTAGAACTTAATATCACTCCTCACCTTGATCCGGATGTTCCGGATTAGGGGGTGACGCCCATCCGCGTCACCAGATCTTCTCTAGATCTAGCCGATCACCGTGGTCGAGTCGCCCTCTAGTAGGACTGCTCTTGATTGTTTGATCTTATAGAGGTGTTTAAAGTATTGCTTTAATGTGTGCAATAACTCTTAATTTCACCAGAAAGAAGTTAAAGTGTCATTTATAAAAAAAAAATAGAAGAAAAGCCCTTTGTCCATGCTATTATTAGTTAGTTGGCATGTGCTTAGCCATCTATAATACGTGAAAGAGAATGAAGCAATAATAATATGAACTTTTAAAATAATAACTAATATTACCTTGTAGGGTTCGGGTTGTATCTTTCGCACAAAATAATGATTCACCTTCTTTCACGGTATCAACCGTTTGATCAGACAATGGCCGTTTAGAGTAAAGCAAGCTAGGAAAAGCATAATCGAAGGATGTATTTCACAAACAAGGCAAAGAACAAGGAAACTAATAATGACCTGCCATGAGTTTGGAACAAGATGGGTCGAAACCAAAACATGGTACTTCATTAGCTCGATTATGAAGGAGTGAAGGAAAAATCTCAGTCTGGCCTTAAGAGTTTTCTTGTACAGATTATGTGAGGACCTGCACGGCGTGTGTTTAGTTCCATATCAGTTATTCACTGGATAGATCTTGGGTACTTATATAAGATTAAGGAACCCAAATAATACCTTCCGGCTAGCCATTTTGGGTGAGGTCATGAGTTGTTTCAAATGGTATCAAAGCAGACCCGACCTATAACCTATGTGGACTAGAGGACACTGCAACACAGATCAATTGGGATTGACCACGTGCCGATCGTCGTGTTTGTGAATATATTTGAATGAAATTGAACCCTTAGCCTGACGAGTACATCAGGGCTTGAACAAGGGACGTATGTGAGGATCCATGCGGGCATGTGCTTAGTCCTACATCGGTTATTCGCTGGGTAGATCTTGGGTATTTATATAGGATCAAAAAATCCAAATAATACCTTTTGGCTAGCCATTTTGGGCGAGATCCTAGGTTGTTACAAACCGAGCCAAATGGGAGGAGAATTAGTCATTTGGTCTTCAGGATCGGCGAGCTCAAAGTGAAAATCAGAAGGGATAAAGTATTGAGCTCAAAGTCTATCCAAATCCTCTTAGATGAGGACAAACTCCTTGTTCTCTAGTTCAAAGTAAACTTTGAACCAACTCCCTTGATTGATAGGGGGAGAATGTTGAGCTCGAGGAGAAGCTTAGTTTGACAACCAGCTACCGGCAGAGAGTTCGGCTTCACTCATAACGAAAGAAAAAGTGAAGAAGGGAAGAAATAGAGAAAAAGGGGAATACCTAACCTACGGAATCAAGACTAAGAAAGAGAAAAATACTCGAATGCCACCAGAGTAGGATGAAAGCTCATCGAATGGGATGACAGTCCACTGGACAAGATAAAGGCTCGCTAGACTGAGATAAACAGCAGAAAATCGCCACTGCAAAGCTAACCGACCACTCAAGAGGAAATGCAAGTGAAGAGGAAAGAAAAGAGGAGAAAACATCTAATATAGGCATATGGATGGCTTAAGTTAAGGCGAAGGTTTATTTTTCCAACCTGGTCGTGCCACGTGTCAGCTTGAGATATGCTACAATCGATCAATATCTTTGAGAATCCCATCACCGCTCAAAAATTTATGCTAAAATAATGATGCTTCGGAAAGAGCAATTGGCACAATAATACCACTTCTAGATGCTCCCCAAGCTAACCTCGGTCTGGTTGACAACAAAACTTTCTTTGTCCAAAGTAAAATTAACTCTGGTCTCGAAAGTTAGGACAAGTGATGTGGAGAATATTGGTCATCCTAATCTCAGGTTATCTCGAAGCAAATATCGATTTGGTCCAAGGTGACTGGCTTCAGCTGAGGTACTATTTTGGTCGGGTTAAGCAGGAATAAATGCCGAGGATCAATAAAGAAGCCATAGTTATGATTTTGGCAGCATTTTTTATGCCATCTTAGGCATGAATGCACGATCGGCACAATAATCGCCACAACATGAGTCGTTACCATGCAATTAACGCACGACTAGTCATTATTATACGATTATTGCATCCTTTGATGATTAAGGTAATGAACATCGACCCCGTCCTATATATAGGGAGAACTGGGGGGACCCTCAAGTAGGTTCTTTGGAACTCTCTTTTACTCTATCATTTCTTTTTCATTTTTCTACTATTGCTCTAGAATTCCACTAACTTGAGTACCGGAGGGTCTCTACCGAAAACCTTCAGATAAGAGAACATTTTTGTACGTGGATTTGCATTTCAGAGAAGCATCGACAGCTTTTCAACTTTTTGAAGCCAACCTTCGGTTTATGTCTGACTTGCTCTTTACCTTTGTATCGGTCGATCTCAATCGATCTCGAGAAACGACCGACCTCAACTCAAATTTTTTTGACAACAAGTTCAATATTTAACAGTATCTAAGAGAAATTTCATCTAATAGAAGCAAGGTGTGAAGAAATGATGCACTTTTCTGTTACGACTGTTCCAAGAAGATTGGCCATTACCGTGCTCAATCCCACTAGCGATGGCTAATCAGGAGAGGCAGCAGCATAGGCCACATCGATTGGTTCATTGCTTGTCTAACTAGGGGTGCAAATGGGTCGGCTCAGGTAGGATCTTGAGTGACCCGACCTGACTTGATTTCTTGTTTGGGTCCTAATTTTAGATCCATATCTGACTCAATTGATGATCGGATATGGTCGGATCCACAGCAACAATTTTGATCCAACGAATCATTCGGCTCAGGTCGGGTCCATGTATAACCCAGACCCAACCATAAAAATTTGGGTCTAGATCAGGTCCAATACAGGTCTGGTTTGGGTCATCTTTAGAGTTTTACCATCAAAACGAGCACGAATCACTTCACTTTCTTAATGTAATGTTGGAGTCAGGCATTGGTATCTTTTACATATGGACTTACGTTGCACCCTTGAGTTGTAGAAGTTGACAAGATTTCAACAAAGAATGCAGATTATTGGTCCAAGGCCTGATCTCTCATCTGGTTGGAGAAGCAGTGCACATATTTTGCAGTAAAATATATACAAATTACTACAATAGTTAATGGATAGTTCAATCATACATAGAGTTTTCATGAGCATGAGAAGGTCAACAAAGAATTTATCAATATCTATGGCTATGGGAAGTAATTGCTACTCTCCATAATCCGAAACCACCCATAACCATAGCAATTAAACCAAAGGAGAAACCATAGAAGCAAAAGAATACAACATAAAGCCCACCCACCATCCACAACTCCAAATAAATTCCACAAAATCCAACCATTTCCTTCGATCTCTTTTATTACATATATAAAAGACGTCCCTTCTTCCAAACTAGAAGCACTTCTAACACCTGTGGAAGAGCTAAAGCGCACACAGAAACCACTTTTGCTTATTCTTTAAAGGTCATTTTGCCAATGCGGTTGCAATTGCCCACCATGTTCATCAACCTATAATTCTGAGCATATATTCTCAGTATAGCTTTAGAATAACTTTAAATTTGTTCATACCAATGTTGAATCAAAAGATACTGCATTCTAAATAAACCAAACATTGCATTCAAAGAGTCTAATGTTTTCAGCTTTACACATCAGAAGCAACAAATTCAGGTGCCAAAGTAGCAAAACTGTTGCGAAAATTTGTCAATCGTTGCTTTTGATATGAATTAAAGCAAAGGCATTGAACCGACAACCAACTAACAAGCAAGATCACCAAGATGATAACAAAGAGCTCAAAATACTCAAATTGAAGGCTGATGCATTCTGAATCTTTATCCTCCATGGCTCCGATTAGCAAGCTTTTGAGACATTTTAAATAACATAAGCTCCCATGAAGCTATGGAAAATGATAATAGATATAATTAACTATGCATAAAAATTACAATATTATTAACAATGTAAACATAATAATGAAGATGATTGTTACCAGCATAAGCTAATCATCAGTATTAATAACAACAGTAGATTCATAATCTTCAACCTTGCATTTTGTATGAGGAGACAGGCCATCTACAAATAAAAAAATTATAAAATTAAAAATTGTAAAGTTTTAAAGTATGAGTACATGATAAAATTTATGGATGTTCTAAGAATTGAACTTGCAAGATGAGGCAAGATGTCTTGAAACCAATTTTATGTGCATATCAATATCTCAACTATATTCGGAGATAGACTACTATGAAAATCATCCAAAATCCTACTAGCAGTGCTGATGGCAGACTCAAATGCAATGGTAGAAACATAAATTGCCAAGATATCACGTACCATCCTATACAATATTAGATATTTTAATTCATTGAATCTCCAATACTCTAGAGTGTCAAATTTTTGATCCTCTAATGGATGAACCTGCTCAAAAAAATTACATCGCAAGTCATTTTTATTAGTATTATTGACTCATATTTTAATGCAGGCATCCAAATTAGTGATCATAAAATACCTTTTCTTCCAAATAGGTCTCTAATTTTGACTTGGATAGTTGGGTAGCTTCTTCTTTTTGGATGAATTCTTCATAGTTATGCATAAAAAGATTCTCATCTCCTCTACCTTGGGATGTAGACACCATCTCCTCCACTTGAACATGAGAGACATTTGCCCCATATAAAATTGTATAATCATCATAAAATTGTTGAAGAACATTATGTACTTTGTTGATCTCAAATGAAGCACGATCACCATTACCAGAGATTTTCTGAAAGCAATATCTAATAAGCTTCATCTTATGTCTTGGATCAAGAACAACCCCTACGGTAAGAATGTGAGAGCATTCCTACCAATACTTATCAAATTTTCTTGCATCTTTAAGGCCAACATCATCACAACTGCATTTAAACTCCTAAATTCTTGAATCAAGAGCATATGTATTCTCCACATTTCATAGAAATACAAATTTGCAATTGGCTTTTTTGTTTGTGAAAAAATTTCAGTTATATGATGAAATTTTTTTAAGAAGTTACAAATAATGATACCTTGAGACTAATCAATCTTAGTTGGCGCATCTTCAAAATTAGGATCCCGAGCCACAAGTTGCATAAATACATCCTTGAATTGTATAGCATCATTTAACATAAAATACGTAGAATTTCAACAAGTAGGTACATGTATGTATATCCTTTTCTTACCATTCATCTTGAATTATTTTACAATTTCCATAAACATTTCCAACCTTGCTTGAGATGATTTTATATATTTAACAACCTCGTAGATCCTATAAATAGCACCCTCCACTACCTTCAACCCATCCTTCACAATCAAATTAAGAATATGTGCACATCAATGCACATGAAAGAGTTTACCATCTAAAAGTAAATTTTTTCTAAATTATTTTTGGAGTTCCATCGATACAACTATATTTGCTGACAATATCATGGGTGATTGAATCTAACCTTCTCTCAATATTTCAAGATAAAATACAGCTAGCTATACAATCACTAATGACTAACCCCGTATGTGGTGAAGGAACCAACTTAAAATTGATAAATTCTTTTTAAGTTTCCAATCATTAGTGATGTAATGTGCAGTAAGACACATATATCTCAATGTCTGATTTGATGTCCATACGTTAGATGTTAAACTGATTCTTCCACAGTTGGTTTTGAACAAAGCTTCAAGTCTTCGTTTTTTCTTTTCCTATATTTTAAAGCAATCAGAAGCCAATGTTGTCCTTGAAACAATATGAAATTCCGGTCTAAGGTTCCTAACAAACATCTCCAAAGCTGGTCATTTAACTGTTGTAAATGTCAACTCTTGTAGAATTACCATTCTTGCGAGGTCCTCAGGGCTTCTTTCTTGATCAATTGAATAGGAAGTTAACCCGTTTAATGCAACACCATCTTTTGAAGTCACAATGCCTATTAATATTTTCTGTTTCCTATCAAGATATTGTTTTGTCTTACGGTTCTTGTATGTTTGTGAAGATGACTTGTCTAATTTTTAGGATCAGTTGAAAAAATAAAATGGCAATAATTACATTTAGCCTCATTTTTTTGGTTTTCTACCTTACTATAATGACTCCATATCTCCAACCTCTTTTTTTTGTTCGCTCTGGAGCTATCTGTATCATAGGGCTTTATAGTTTGAGAACTACTGCAACGAAGTGCACTTGAAACTTTAGCCATGTTTTTATTGCCACCCATCATAGATATTAACCTATTTTGCATAAAATTCAATAATGATGTCTAAGCATGAAATGCAACGAAATACAATGAAAACAAAAAAAAAAAATATCAGTTTCAAAACAGTTGCATAACAATGTATAATCATGTTGAACAACTGCCATTTTAAGATAACCTCTTCCCTCTTAAATCCTCAGGATGAATATTTAAAATAAATTGATGCTTTGTGATAAAAACAAGAGAGCAAATGATATGATCCATTTGTTAGCTAGTATACCAAATAGTCCTTTAGCATTAAATCTCTACTAACTATCAAGGATTGAAAAATAGAAACTTCAGCCACATTATACTCTTGTTGTATATAACTTACAACACCTACCAGTATTAAGTAGCTCACTTGTGCGCTAGTTTATCTTTGTACGAGTTTTCATGGATATATCTAAATGTATACATCCTATTGTAACACCTAACTCAAATAGTACGAGCTATTATAAATGTGACTACCAGGCTTTCTTTTTTTGATCATATAGTGCATTAATTAAAAAACTTCTTCTCAAGTTTCAGAGAATCAAAGCTCATAATCATCACCAAGATCCTAAGCCAAAGCTGCAAAAATATGACCAAGTGAAATTCATTTGCACCTTGGACTGCACAAATGTGACAATTCCTTCATCACTATGTTTTCACTTCTCATAAACCAAAATTCAGGAAAATAAATATAAGTTGTCATCTGAAGAGCAATTAATCTAGAGAAGGGGTCAAGACCTCCTTAATCAATTTGTACATAGCATTTTCTCTTCAATTGATGGCACTCAAAAATGCAGTGGCAAATGAGAACACTTCAAGATGATGCTATCATAGCACGTCACAAGTTAAACTCCAAACACAACCAATATTATTGTCCTGGAACAAATTAACTAATCATGCAAATTAATCATGCTGTAATTAATTAATCATGAAAATAGAAAAATTAACCAGATGGAGATGTCTCATTCCTCCCATAGAAAAAATGCATTCACACAAAAAGTCAGGTGGAAAATAGAGCCAAGGCCGGGACCTAGAAGCCCACTTACGCATTCATCAAACAATTAAAAATATTAGAAACAATGCTGAAACCTAGGGTTATACTTCGATAATAGCTCGAGGAGGAAGACCTAGAGTTTCAAATAACCGAAGAAGGGAGGAATATCAAAAGGAGGAAGAATTGAAGAGGGGAGGATGGAGGATAACAATGTAGGGCAAGTTGCAGATCTAGAGTTTCGGAGGAGGGAGATACCTTGGGAGAAGGGACGAAGCACGCCGAAATCGCTGAACGCTGAAGAGACTTGCTGAATCGTTGCAAGTTCTATGATTTTGCATGAGCACGAAGGAGGAGATTAATTCTGGAAGGACGGGTTTTCTCTAGGGTTCCTTTGTCTCAACCCCGAGGGGAGACATGGCGAATCAGAACTTGGGACTCCCTCTTCGAAAGAGAGCAAATGGGCTTATGGCTCTGGCTAGTTTGGGCTAAAAGCTTGTTCAAGCAATGAATGGGTTATGAGCCTTCTCACAAAAAACGAATGTCGGAGCGATTTCTCCTACGGGCTGTGGCTGCAACCTGTGGGCTTAAATGGGTAATCAGGGTTTGGATCGGGTTAGATCAGGTCGTTGGGTAAACAATTCAAAATTGATCCAAAAAAAAGATCGGATCGGATTCGAGTCGAGTCGAGATTGGGTTGACCCAAATTCGATCCAAAAAATAGAACATGTCCCATTTTAGAATCCGACCTGAACCTACGAGTCTCTAAAATGGATCGAATTGGATCTAATCAGGTCGGTCATGGGTCAATCCTACCTATTTGCAACTTGATAAACATGGTTTGAACATAGGCTACCAGCTGATGCACTTATTATTTCGGTGTAATAGTACGGATAGCTGAGGAGACCAGGGTTAAGGAGGAGATCAAGGGGAGTTGACAATGCCCCTTGACTTCAACAATATTACCACATTAGCCATGCACTTATTACTTGGAAACCGGCCGGGTTGATATGGACAAAATCCGATCCATCCAATTTGAATCGGACGGCCAAGAAAAATCTAAAAGAAAAAAAGCGTGCGGGGTATCTGGAGAACCTTATCATTCCCCATTTGTTCAATTAAATCCCCGGTCCAGCCGAGCCCGGTCCAACCGGTGTCCCGGATCCGCCGCCGTTCTCCTCAGAGGCTTTCGAATCATAAAACCCCATAACCCTTCAGTCGGTTGTTCTCTGGTTCGCATCTCTTCGAACCAAGCAGCGGCGGCCGCACCCGAGCAGCAGCCTCTCTCTCTCTCTCTCTCTCTCTCTCTCTCTCTCCATCGCTTCTCATTCCCGTCAAGATGCCGAAGCATTACAGACCTCCTGTAATTTGTACACCATCTGTCTCGTTATCATGATATCTTGAATTCCAATTTTTTCCTTAATTTCTATTTTTTTTTTAAAATTAGGGGAAGAAGAAGGAGGGAAATGCTGCCAAATACATCACGAGAACAAAGGCAGTTCACCATCTTCAAGTCAGTCTCCCCACCTTCAGGTGCTCTTCTTCTTACTCCTCAAGTCGAGATTATTAGGGTTTCAGGATTTTCTTTTATTGGTCAGTTTTGATTTTTTTTACTAGGAATCTTCTTTTTTCCTTTTTTGGTTCGAGACTATTAGGGTTTCAAGATTTTTTTTAGCTCAGTTTTAGTGTAGCGACTTTTTGCTGATTTTTGGCTTTTTGTTCAAATTTTCTTGTTTTTTTCCCTTGTGTTTCATGCAGGAAGCTATGCATCCTCAAGGGCATCTTCCCGCGAGAGCCAAAAAAGAAGGTCGAAGGAAACCACAAGACTTATTATCACATGAAGGATATCGCGTTTCTTGCTCACGAGCCTCTGCTCGAGAAATTCAGGTATTGCCACATAGCAATGCCTGTATTGAACTGGAATAGTATTGAATCTATCGATTTAATCTTACCTTTGGATTTGTACTGGTATTTCTCTGCATGGATATTGCGAGGATGGGAATTGGGATGCGACTGATCTTATTGGATTTGCGCCAATTCCATTTTCTGAGTGCAGCTATCTTTTTCAGGCATATTTTTGCTTTAGCTCATAAGTTTGTAAGAGTTGGTGGTTTGGCATGATTTGCTAAGGAGGTTACTGAACTTTATACCGTGGTGTAGAAATCTTATCCGTCATCTTGTCCTCAGTTGATGTGATACCTAGGTGTCCCTTGATAAATTCATATTCTCTTTCTGTTCATGGTTTTCTAATCATTCATCTGATTACTGTTATTTTTTTCCCACTCTCCTCTTGTTTGCTTGGGTTGGTGAGCTGGTATGTATCAATATATGTCTTGAGGGTTGAGGAGTGACTAGTTCCTTAAATATGCCGATAAATTATCGGATGTCCTGGTGGCTAACATGGCCGGTGTCCTGCTTGTAGTTTATAAAATTTGAATTGTGCCACATTATTTCCTCATGGTATTAGTATTTTGATGACTGTCGGTGGTCTTAGTTCATGGTTTAATCAAATTCATGCAGTTCCATAGTTACATGTCTTCTTGCTATTCTCCAGGGATATAAGGGCCCATAAGAGAAAGGTTAAGAAGGCTTTGGCAAGGAAGAATAGGGACCTTGCAGATAGGCTACTGAACCGCCAGCCAACATATAAGCTTGATAGGCTTATCTTAGAGAGGTTTGTAAATTCTCAACTTGCCAAATATGATATGTGTTTTGATCAATGTTCTTTTATGATGTTGCATCTCGTGATTCAGGTACCCAACTTTTGTTGATGCACTTCGAGATTTGGATGATTGCCTCACTATGGTACACCTTTTCGCTGCACTGCCTGCTGTAGGGGGTGAACGTATTCAAGTGCCACAAATCCATAATTGTCGAAGGTTGGCTGTTGTTAAGTCCTTGAGTATGTTTTTATATTTTTTAATCATGTTTGTACAAACACTGCTTAGGCATGAAAAGATCAGTTCATTACATGGACAGCATGTTCTAGGTTTAGTTATTTCAGACACTCTGTGTAACAATATAAAGGTCGATATGTGTATGTTCGAATTGGTGGGAATCCAATATGTGTATTCTTTCTAACTTCACAACTTTGACTAGAGTCGCTAGATTGTTTAGGCTAACAAGTTGGTAGGCCTTTGCAAGATATTGGTTTAAAAAGTTTTCGCAATATGAAAACACAAGCTGTTATGGCTAAAGACTCTTCGCTTGGTTTTGTGTTAATACTTGCAGTTGAAGGTAACTAAATTTTAGAACCAATAGCTATTAATATCAAGAATAGCATGTCAATTAATCAATTTATCACTTGTTTATATATTATTAATTTGAGAGAGATTGAATTGTTAGAACATTTTTTTCTCTTGTGATAACTATCAGTTTTTTAGTGTTACTTCAAGGCTGATGAAGGATGGATTAATTTTATGAATGAGTCCTATCAAAGAAATGAGAACTGAGTATTAGTTGGGCGAATTTTTTGTTACATCTCAACTTTGGCTGTATGTCTTAATGTGATGTTACTCATTTGCTTGATTAATGTTGCTTATATAGGATATTATTATAATTTATGTCAACAAAATCTGAGGTATAATTAGTATAAAATAATTACTGATTATAAAATAATTACAAAATCTATGGAGTTCTTAGATTACCAGGAAGAAAAATGTATGATTTGTATATTATGAATTTGAGTGCAGCATGAAGGTCAGTTGTCATCAAATATAAAAATTATGCTGAAATTCAACCACATGGTATCAAGTTAATGCATATCCCTGCAAAAAGAGTTAGGATTACTATATCTGTACCTTTGACATTTTATTGGTAGATATAATTATTTATACATTGTTGTCAATGAAGTAACCCGAATTGCATGATTTTATGATTTATATTTTTGGATATTTGGATAATCATGGTTGTGCAATTGTTTCATGATCCTTTTTACACAATGCTTACTTCATTATAAGTTATGTTTTATATCTGCTTGGAAAAAATGTGCTTGTCCATAAAGGTACATACATCCTTTAAACAATAGTATCTGATACAAGTGTTCCAGTTTTATGGCTGTTCTTATTCAACATTTTTTTTTAATTTAGGAGCATAATTTGGATTCTGCTTGGTTGTCTATAAGCTTTACTAGTACTGATATTCTGGGAAAAAAATCTGATATGTGTAAAACAGCTTTTCTGAAAACAGGTGGGCTGCTGTTTTTCATAAACTCAAATTTAAGAATTTATCTGCATTGGTTCTTCCAGAACAGGTTTTATGAAAAGCAACCAAACAGCTATTTTCATAAAACACACCTTTTTAGGTTTTGTATTAACTCATTTTTACTAAAACCTGATAACAAACAGTCATGGTGAGCCAAGTAGTTGGAAGACTGAAGTATTTTGGTTTCTTGATATGATTTGCATAGATGATTTATTTATAAGAGCCTGCGTGAGAGGAAGGAATTGAAACAAAAATAAGGAAAATATTTAGTAGGTTCTTGCGATTCTTTTCCAGGAGGATTGTGATGTTCAATCTTCTTCTGTTTAGGGTGTCTTGTATATAATTTGATATTATTTTGATGGCATGTTGGGATTGGAAGGTAGTTAGTGGAACTTGAGATTTGCTTCATAGTTAAGCTATGGGCCTTTTGTTAAGCTTAGAGCCATGTGTCGTGGAAGCCACTGACATGAGCGAGAGGAAAGGGTATTGGCTGAAGTTGATAACGACTTGGTAGAGGCTGACCAGTGTATAAACCCTGTGTGATGGCTGAACCACTTTCTAATGCATTTCCTCTTCTTCTACACCATGTGGCTTGATTCCTATGCTTATATTTTTGTCTTTTTTAGAGATAAAACTTATGGAAGCTGAATGGAAGCTGACCTACTCCTATCTGGAAAACTTAGGAAAGCCATTGGGATGTTTAGCTCTTAGAAGGTTTTTGTTTCATGATGTAGACTCTTGTATGCTGTTGTAGTATTCTGTGCAGAGAAAAGCATTCAGGTCTTGAGCTAGTTTTAGATATAGAGTGCCTTTCGTCTGAAATCTGATTTTTAATCAGGCTTCCTTTTATTTGGAAAGATACGCTTTTGGAAAAATATATAAATTTACTGAAGTGAAGAGTGTAGAGAAAAACAAGAAAATTCGAAAAAAAGGAAAGAAGGGAAAAGAAATATGATATGAGTGCTATTTGATATTGTGGAACAATTGTTGCAATGGATGTAATAACATGGTACTTGTACCAATTTGTACTATCTGATTTTACCTGTTTTTTCATACATGATATGGATGCCTTGCTGACTTAACACTGATTTTGCATCTGTACCTTGTGTCAATACAATGCGATACTGTACCATGCTATACTGTATCTAAGATACCGGTATGAGCTTTGTACCAATATATAAAAACTTGTGTATATAGATGCTGTAGACGAGGTCTTAGATCTCGGTGGTACTACACTGTATCCCCATATTGATCCTATGCATTGCACTGTATGGTACCATCTAGTTTGGTGAACCATGAGTAGATTAATTTGGGGCATGGAGGGGGATATCACATCTTATAATGACAAGGGGTGGGGTTCTGAAACCCTAAGGTTGTGTTCGGATGCTATTTTAAGGGTGCATAACATAAAGTTGTCTTGTTAATGAGCCAAACACCATCCAAAAAGTGGTGGATAAATTTATTTGATCAAAAGCCCTAAAGTTGCTTAACTGAGGTAAGTTTATTTCAAGGAGGAGGCTGAAGTAACTTTAACCACCTAGTGCTCTCTCTCTCTCCCTTACCACTTTTACACTTTTTCCACAACTTCATTCCAGGAACCATGGAAGTACCAACCAAGCAGCGAATGAAGTTATTCGTTGGTTAGCTGGTTAGGCGTAGGGGTTGAATACAAATGGTTAAATATATCCAGGGGTGGGAGAGGGGGATGGGGGTGGTTAACTGCTCGACATCCAAACACAGCCTAATTGCAGAAAAGGTAAACTGCAAACACAATTTTTGATTAATTATTTTATACAAGAGGAAATATGCAATCTCAAATAGAAAAGATACAGTATGTTGGACTACTTCCTTGAAGGAGCGAGGGACTGCAAAGCATTGAACTATAATGATTTTCAGACCTATTCATCAACGAGAGTCTTTTATTAGCTCTGTTTCATTGCAATGTCAAATTTGGAATTTGAAGCATGCAAGAGAGTGTTGAATAAAATATGGAAGGTTTAAGCACCAGTCTGTGCTGGCATGCTGGGCTGGTGCTATCATGGGGCATATGCATGTGTGATGGTGCTGTGTATTGTAGGGTTTTGAACCATGCTGGCTCGTGCTGTTCTAGCACTAGTCAAAACAAATCAGTGCTGGTCAAAATTCCTTTTTATTTTTTAAAATTTTATTTTAGGATTTTGGTGCGGATTGGCATGACACTTGCAGTACAGGCCATTGGCTTCCATCCCTCGTGATATAGCACTTGAATACTGATAATATCATAGGCTTTTAAAACAGCATATGCACATCTGCTATTTTCCCCCTTTTTTGGATGAAATAATCGAATGAATAACCTGTGGGAAGATGCTTTTTTGATTTTGATTAGGTTAAGTCATGAATGGCAAGCCTACATATCTCGAACTCATAGCCTTCGGAAAACATTCATATCCGTGAAAGGCATATATTACCAGGTAATATTAGCTGATATCTTCTACATTGGAATGCTCAATCTGTCTATCTTTTGTATGTTGACAGTACCTTGTTTCAATTTTTTGACAGGCTGAGGTTGAGGGTCAAAAGATCACATGGCTAACACCACATGCCCTGCAACAAGTTTTGACAGAAGATGTTGACTTCAATGTTATGCTTACGTTTTTAGAATTCTATGAGGTAATGCTGTTTCATTCTCTTCAACTCTATGGGCGACAACGTGGTTTGCAATTTTAGCACCGTGAAATATTTTGAATTATGATCCCATTATTCCTAATTTGGTTCGAACAAAAGATCTAATTTTGGTAGCAGAGCTTGCAGTTCTAAATTTTTATTTAGTGTGGATCTTAGTCCAACATGCCCTAAGGTCTCCTTGGATGGACTTTCTTGTCCAGGTTTAGATTAGTCTTCTTGTGCTACAAAACTTTGAGGTTGTGTGTATACTGAATTTGTATTCTAAAGAGTTTTTTCATGATATAATCATTGAAAAAAGTGTGAACCATGCTCTCTAAGTTAATAAATTGACTGAAATCTAATTTACATATCCGTGATTTATGTCTATGTCATTCCAATCTTTTTCCCGCTCTGCAACCATTTTTCAACTCAATGCGGGTATATCTTAAGTTGCAGATGCTTAGCATATAGAAATCTGATCATGATATTTAATATGGATGTGGATATAGATGTATGGGTATGCCTTTTTTTTCTATATCCGGATAATATTGATTTTGATTTCAGAAATTTGTTGTGTTCACAGCTTACATGTTCGTTCCATTTGTCACTCTTGTTGGGTCACTTGTTATCCTAGTTATCTTGCACCATTTTAGCATGTACCTTTTCCATCCTAGTTCAATGCTTGGAGTTACTTCTTTGAATTGACCATGAGAGAATGGCACCTGATTTGGACACATTAAAAGAATAATAAGAATAAATGTCTCTGGTCTTGAGTGAACATTCTTTAATGATGCTCGCAACATTTTAACATGTATCTTCTCCATTCTAGTTCGATGCTTGGAGTTTCTTCTTTGAATTGACCATGAGAGAATGGCACCTGAGTTAGACACATTCAAAACAAGGATAGTGAGGGCAAACATGTCTCTGGCCTCTAGTGAACACTCTTTTATGATACTTGTAGAAGTTATGGGCTTTCTATTTCTAGGAATGATCTTTTGGTGTATTTGTTGTACCTTAGCATCTTCTATTCCTGTCTAAGGTTTTGTATTTCTAAAAACCTGTTGCCATGTAAAAGGGAAGCATGCACTGATTTGTTGTGTGTTCAAGCCCATTCATGACAATAAGTCTTGGTCATGAGTCTGAATTGATACTTGAAACCATGCTGAATCTTTGGTCTCAGTTGGAGGGGTGATAGGCATGTGACATGTCGTTGAGCTTTTTCAATTTTCAGGTATTCTGATATGTTGGTGGGAAGTGGTTTAAATTTAGCAACATTAAGTGAAAAATGACCAGAAAGAAATGACAACAACCTAGGTAAGGTTGAGGCTGCTTAGAAGGTGTCAACTTTGTACCTTAGCTGCAAACTTTAAAGTCCAATAAGAAGTTGTTAATTGCTCTTTAACACTTACACGATGGTTTCTAATGGATCGGAGATATGACATGACGGCTTTAGAATGTATGTTTAGACCTTTTTAAGCATGTTTGACCTACTTGCTTGTTGTTTGGCATCTCATGGATTTGAATCTGAGAAAGATAGTTTTCTTGGTTTTTATTTCCAATTTGGATGAGTTGCCTATTACACCATGTAATACAAATTTGATTTCTTAGCTTGTGAATTAAGCTTTTAATAGGCAAGCTTGAGATTTACTCAACCTAACACCAATTTGTTCTCGAGCTTATTTATCATGTCAATATAGAGAATGGATCATGTGCTTAGATAAGGAGGAGTATGTGCTGCCTGCACGAATCTCAACTAGTGATTCGTGTTAATTAGTACTAGATATCACATTGAATACAAAAAAATATTTAGTTCATAAAAATGCTTATTTAGTACTGTTGCTTTAGCTTTTGTGGAAATACCGGGAACAATGATTTCCCTACCTAGCACGGGATCCAACATGAAGGTTATAGTCAATATGAAATAAAATAATTTTCTAGACTTTCAAGGAACAAAATTTAAAGTCAATTTTTAGGATTTGCAATGAGAAAATTGTCTTAAATAGAGGTTAAATGCAGATGCAAGTTTGTGTTTAAATACTAAAGGTGATTTTGGAGATGAAAGGATGATATGGATATTTTAAAATTCTCTATTGTGTCTGTGACAGAAGTTAGCTACATAGCATGTTATACCATGTCATACCACCACTTATTGGGCTATAGTGAAGGCAGCGAATTAGGGAGTTGCAGACATAACTATTTACTTACATCTGTTCCATCTAACCTACTGCTTATATTTCTGTATTATATTTGATTAAACTTTTTAATGATCATATATTCAACAAGATTGAAATTTGTAGAAAAAATTAATAGAATTGAACATGCTGCTATTTGTATTAGTAATTATATTTATTATTGTATCTGTATGCTTCATTTTTATAGAGAAACTGTGATGTGAGAGAGTTTTTTTTGTCCAAGAGAAATTAGTTTTTGGACAAATATCTAAATAGACTAGAAATACAAAAAGAAATTGAAAATTAGATTTTGTTAGATGTCTCTAAACAAGACAAGCCCCAAAAAATGCAAGTCTACCATTAATTTTTTGTCATATTTTATGATGCTGACTCAAAATGATTAGGGTTCTGTAAGTCAAAGAGTTATGGTTAAGCCTTACCACAAGCCCAATTCTACACTTGGGGAATTGCATAAAGTGTCTTTACTCTATTAGCTGGTTTGATCTAGCTTGAGTTGTAATTGATGCTAGTTGACATTCGCAAAATTGTCATGGTATTAAAAGGTCCTGAGCTGGTGGGACCCTAGAATGCCACTAGTAGTGATTGGTTTGGTGGGCAAGGAGTTTGACTCTTATGGCATAATATCTAAGGACTAATTTAGTATTGCTTTTGTTTTCTACTTTTCTTTTCAAACCCATGAAGAAAAATGAACTGGACTGAACAACATGTATGATGAAACCCTTTTGGTTTTTAAGATTTACTGCATTATCTTTCGAGCTTTTGGAAGCAAAATTTATTGTTTTGTGCAAAGGAGTGAATATTAAAACAAGGAGTAGCTGAAGAAGTGTGCAAATGCTATTTTCAACATAAATCTACATGTAGTGTTTCACTAATTTATATAGAAACAAGAACATGAAAACGATGATGATGCCAGACAGGCCCTAAGTTTCTTGACTATTTTGTTTTGGGGAATTTTCCTATTAGGTACTTTGGTTACTTCAAGTTTCTGTTATTTGGAAGTGTGTGATTTAGGTTTTTGTTTAAATTTGATTTGCAGAAGGTTAAGTGGTTAGATTTTTAGTTGTCTGAGCATTCAAAATAAATACTTGTGGCTTGGGGTTAAACACAATCTCTTATGTTTATTCTAGTGATATTTTCTCTTAATCTTGATTTTTTCCCTAGCACTTGGGTGTGGCCATATGGTTGTATATGGGTCCCCAGCAGGAATTTTTAGGTGCGTGAAAGAATTATAGACATGCACTGAAAACTGTCTCTTGCACCTGGCTGTTCGTAACATAGATTGTCAGCATAAGCTGGCTCCAATAATTTGCAGTATTTTGATTTATCTTATGCTGTTGAGACTTGAGACATGCATTTGCCTATTCTGATATTTACCTGTATATCAGGTCTTGTTCTTGTTGCTATTTTTGATTTTCTATTTCCTTTCTAACCTTTTGTTTTGTGCAGGCTCTTCTAGGTTTTGTAAATTTTAAGCTTTACCATTCAATAAATGTGAAATATCCACCTCTTCTGGACCCTCGACTAGAAGCTTTAGCAGCAGGTAGATATTCGGATGTATCCTTCATTTTTTTTTGGGTAAATTGATTGCTTTAGCCTGCAATTGTTGGTCATGTCACAGAACTTGGTTCCAATTATTGTGGCATAATCCATTTTGTGTCATCCATAGACTTATTTTTTGCATTTTGTTTTTTTCACAATATTCTTACTCCAGTCCTTGTTGCTTTTTATGTGTTTATTAGAGCTTTATGCATTATGTCGTTATGTTTCTGCTGCTCCTGAAAGACAATTGGGGGATTCTCGAGCCGTCAGTTCGCCTGAAAATGAACAGTCTGAGGACAAAAAAGTAGATGCACAAACTGATGAATCTGATCTTAGATTGGCTCAGCTTCAGCATCAGCTTCCAGCCAATGAACCAGGTACTTTGATGCACCTTGTGGAGGATGCTACTGCTGCAGATGACGAGGACAATGAAACAAAGGAGTGCAAAAATCTTTTCAAAAATTTGAAGTTTTTTTTAAGCCGTGAGGTGAGTCTTTCATTATGAATTATTCTGAGTCAGATTATTCTAAATGTATCAGAACTATTCTCTTTATATAAAGTGGAAACTGTTGTTTGAAATTTTTTGCAAGATTTTTACAAGTTATATAAATTATTTCTGTATACATCTTACAATTTTGTACCTATTCTAGGTCCCAAGGGAGTCACTGCTTTTCATTATTCCAGCTTTTGGAGGTACGGTTTCTTGGGAAGGTGATGGTTCTCCATTTAAAGAATCCGATGAGGACATCACCCATCAGGTGCAATAAACTAAAATCTTTGGAAGTTCTTTCCTTACATTTAGTTATTACTGAAATTTTCATTTTAAACATGCTTTTTAAGTATTATTGTGCATTAAACCTTTTTGGTACGCTTTAGAGTCAAACTGCACCAAGTAGGCACAAATTGAGAGCAATGGATTTGCAAGTACAAAAATGATATGAACTGATCCTTGTGGAGCCTTTTTTTTTCTTCTACTTGAAATTTTGATTCCGTTGTAATGGTATGTCGCTATTTTTTGAACCTAAGTATGCAATTATTTTTGCATGCACACTGGTGCTTATGAACATTTTCACCCATGCTTGCATCCATTAACCCCAACTCTCTTTGTAGTGTGTGTGTGGGTGTGTGCATGTGTGAAGCAGCTCATTGGATGTCTTTATCACATGAATGATGCAATGACGTATACACAATGTTCACGTACATGTGAGCTGGGTTATCAGTGATCTTAATACACAAAATAGTTTTTGAAGTCCTGGATATGATGGTGGTCTCTTTTTTTCTCCATTTAATCATTTTGAATCACATTTAGACAGAGCACATGCAAAGAAGAAGGAAAAAGGTATCAAAATGCATGTATTTGGATGACCAATTTTCGGTTGGGCATGGCATGTATTGCTTACCAAGATAAATCAGGTTTAAATGATGCTTTATAACAAAGTGTATTGACCTGTTTGCATTCTTTAACTGTAACTAATTTATGCTCCGTAATGACCATGTGTTCTGTCAATCCAAACCTCATTGTGGGGCTATTCTTAAAATTGACAATGTTTGAGCGAGTTGATTGATGGTTAATTGGTCAGGATTGTATATGTATCTTGATTAGAAAATTGCTAAGGCTTGCATGGCCATTGGGCTTTGAGTTATTTGTTTTCCCTTTTTCCCTCAAGGAATAAAAACTATTATATGAAACACAAATAGCAAAGTCTAATTTCCTTGAATTTGAGTAAATCTCTAGCATAAAATTCTGTCAGGATCTTTCCAAATTCAATAAAAGATGTCCTAAACTTGATTATACATTTTGTACTAGGAAAACTCTCCCTTTTAAATATTATGACATTTTTTATCTGGTTATTATGCTTTTGTAGAGAGTATATTTGGATATGTAAGAAATCCTACTAATGGATATAATCAAGCTAAAAATGTTCAAGTAATGATTCCTTGGAAAGTAAATATCATAAGACTATGACAAGAGTTAAGGATGAAATTTCTTACTTAATTGGAATATATTTCATGAATAATAAAAAACTGAGATAGTCCGACATTTTTCATTCTGTCAATTCTTAAACTTTGAATATTAGATCCTTCTTGATGTATTGTATCTATATTTGAAGTCTGTATATGTTTAATCATGTTCGTTTACTTGTCTGTATGTGTGTGAGCAATCAAGTGCTCATAGGTTTTGTATCGTGGAGATTGGTATTTCTGCATGTATATCTGCTTGTTTGCAGACACATGCATCAGGCCATGTTGTTCTATAGATGCTTGTATCATGAACACAAGGATAACATATTTTATGGACTAGGGGTTTGGTTAATGCAAAGTTACATAGTTTTGTTGTATTATGTAGAAGTGTCTTGGACTGATCTTGGTCTGGGTTTCCTTTATAATTGGGTTTGCTAGTCTTCACACATGTTTAATTCTAGAAATATGTATTCAACATCATTTAAGCTATGTCTTTCTTTGCCATCTAAACTGTTGCTTGCATTAGCTAATGATCAGATTTCTTTCACATAATATTGCAGTATTGATGATTACAATAAATCACATTAGTAATGCTTTCTCCAATAGATTTGTATAAACTGCATACCATAATTTATGATATTTACCTTATCATTGGAAATGTTAGTCTTCATGGATATTATAATTACCTTATAGCACTTATGAGAAATATCTTGGTCGATTCTTTTGTCATGTGGTTAAGGTCCAAAAATTGATTGTTAAATCTTCCAACTCTTCTAGAGTCGATTTGTGTAACCTATCGTTTCCGTTCCCTTTTTTAACCTCATCGCCTCCCCTCCTTTTTCCTGGGTAGGAGTTAAGTCTCCCAATTCCGTTTTCTTTTTGCCCCCCACCCTCTTCCCTTCTTTTTGGGTAGGAGTTAATGGAAAAGATGACTTACAAGTGTATCCGAGATGCATGAGGAGGTACCATATCTCAAAGCCATCAAGAAACACAGCTTTACTCTGATGTCGCTAGCTGTGCAATATCGCAACACATCAGTTAAGCAGTCAATGCTGCTTTATCCCTCCTTAAACTGACCCGAACTAGCACCATGTTGCACCTGCCACAAATGTGCCCAATGCCTAGGAACACCATATCGGAACACCTCACAAGATTTTAATCTAGGAGCTCCTCTAAGTAGGGCACTAGTGCTAACCGCGGGTCCATGCCTGGTTGGTAGAATTCTCGAGGCAACATCCTTTGGAGCTCTGAGGCCTGAAGTTTTGTCACTTGGATACTCTGGGCTTTGATGTTAGACACCCATTCAAGGTGTCAGAATTCATACTTCAAAAATTATGATATGTACATGCATGCATTCATGCATACATGTATACAAGTATACATGCATACATACAAGCATGAGTATATTTAATTTATCAAAATATAAATTCTTATGGACCCTCAGGTCAACTGAGGTGCTCCATGTTGACTAGGATCCTATAATTTTGTAAAGCACCTTTCGTTTTACATACATATATACGTACATGTAATATGCACAAATGTGTGATGCACGTTCTGAATTTATATTTTGATAATTTTAAATCACATTTTATTTACTTTCAAAATAGTGATATAATCGGATGATGGTCATAAATGAGTCAAAGAAGCATCTGTTACTTGATTACTTAAAATGATGTGCAAACCCTGGAAATTGCATGTTGAGTGTATTTAATTTATTTAAACATAAATTCTTATGGACCCTCAGGTCAACTGAGGTGCTCCATGTTGACTAGGTTCCTATAATTTTGTAAAACACCTTTTGTTTTCTTTGACTTAATTCTTTACGAGTAGGAAAAGGAGGTTCTCCATTCTATAAGCCTTGATTCCTTCTCTTCACTCTCCCACAAGAATAGAAAGAGAGAAAAATGTAAGCATTATGTCAGTCAAAAAACTCTGAAAGTTCTTTTATTTGCTTTTCAAGAACCACTATTTTTCTTATTTAAATAATTTCTTAAACATCCTGCAAGTATAGGTATTGCCACCAACATAGATACATGTCCACCATTTTTACCTCACTTAAGAACTATAGATTTGGCCCTTTTTGAATGCGAATAGCAGAGTAGGAACCATGATATTCAATCCCAGATAAATGGGCAAATGGTTGTTGGTTATGGTTGGTAGTCTTTGATGTATTTGTTTCACTTTAATCACTGTGGACTGTGCAGAATGAAACTGCAACTCTATCTCTTGCAGTGTTTCTTGTTGAATTGCTATAGGTTGGCTCATAGATTTACCTTTCTAATATCCCCTGTTTGGCATTATGCAGATTGTTGATAGGCCAACGCAAGGTCATATGTTTCTTTCTAGAGAATATGTGCAACCACAATGGGTTTTTGATTGTGTAAACGCCAGGATCATATTACCAACAGAGGCATATTTGGTTGGAAGGTATGTATTAGATGCCTCATATATGTTCACATTATATGTTGCTACAGGCAGACTGGTTGCAGAGGCTCTTGCTTGATGCAGGAGAATAGATTAGTAGCATAATCGTAATTACAGTAAATTATTAATTAATTATCAGCTGATTCTTTGGTTCCATGAAACCTTTGGCTTGTACAACTTTATGTCTTCATTCAGAATGTGCTGTGTGCATCTTAAACCTTATCTAGCTTCCATATATGCCTTGTTTCTCCTTAGCTCTACAGTCTCTACTTTGATGTTACAATTGTTCCTAGCTTTTCCAGCAAAGTAAGGAGTTCTTAGAAGCATGAATTATAAATTAGACTAGTTAGTATATTCAAACAATCAAAGCATTATATCCTTACTGATTTACATGCTCAATAGGATGTACACAATATGCATTTTTATGGAATCAAATAATCTCCATGGCAAAAGTCATGGACCTGCTTGACTAACTGTTTGTACCTTCTTGCTTGGGAAATTGATGGGAATATTTTGTTGCATGAGAATAATGCATAGAATTTGATTAACTTTTAGGAGGCACATGACAATGTAGCGTACAATGTGATTTGGTATGCCATATGCACTGTAAGAGAAAGCATTAGGAAAGATTTATACCCAGAGCATAAAATAAATGTAAGATAGATTGGCAATTTTGAGAAAGGGTTGCAAACTTGCTTATGTTGGATGAGTTTCTCAGACATGTTTGGTCTATATGAAGATCTGCCTGATGACTTGAAACAATGTATGAAATATCAAACTAAACATTCAGGTATTTTGGGGATTTGAACTGCACCTATCAGATAGCAATGTGTTTTCTCCTGTTTCACAAAATATGGAGCCAAATTATTGTCTAAATGTGTTTTCTTGGCTCAGTTTCAGGTAAAACTAATTGTGAACCAGGTCAAAACCGTTTTATTCAGATATAATTGACTGAATTTGGAAAAGAAAATCAAAAATTGTTTAAAATTTATTAAATTTTGGTTGTTTGAATATCAGTTCGGCTCTCTGAAATTTAACTCTGGGTGGCTTTTATCCCTCTTCATTTTGCACTTGTCATCAATATTCTGATAGCTTATATTCATTATGGGGAAGAATTAATGCATAGTTTAATCCAACAAAATTTCAAATGGTGTGTTTTCATGCAGTCGTTGGATTTTCATAAGCTTATGCTCGTTTGAAAATGGGGTCAGATTTGGATTATTCAAGGATAAAAGACTGATAAAAGGTTACATATGTAATTCATGAACAATTTATTGTGGTTATGTTAGGTATTATCCTGCTAAGAATATGTTTATTTACCCAGATCAATAATATTATGTGTTCTCTAGGTAGATCTACGTCTATATTATAAGCCATTGTTTCGATTAATGTTTATTTAAATTGCCATGAAAAGGTTAGCAACTCCATAATTTGTTTTTTTGGGGGCGATCATCATCTAATTCCTTTCATCTTTTGTACTTATTCTTCTTCAAATGATACACAGACTGCTCCAGAATTGTGTTCTGTTGAATTCCCAAAAGTATGTTATGATGTTATCTTAGCACATGATTTTGGAAGGACAAACTGATGGCCCGGAGATACCTAAATGTGATCACAATGGTTGTGTTGGATCTATTATATACTCTATCTGATAGATTCGGAAGCATATTTATAAACTGGATTTATGGATAAAGTGGATAGGTGCTTTGAGGTATTTGTTGTTGCATGTTTTTGGGACAAGTATTTTAAGTTAGCTATATAGATGAATTTTTGTATTGGATCATGATTTTGAGTAATAAAGCTTATGGTTTTGCCAAGGCAAAATATTTCATATCTTTTGTGAGATGTTACAAATTAACCCCAAAACATATATGACCCAGCTTTATTTGGTGCTATAAGCCAAAATGGTATTACCAATGCACTGTTAATTTCTTTAAGTTTTGTCATTGCCATCATCAGCATCGAACTATAGATCACAGCTTGTCAAGAAAATGTATGACCTGAGAAGATGTTTACATGCAAAAGGATCTCACACGGACTTGTTTGGCAGCATCCCTGCTGGATCCACGGGATCGACAACAAGAGAGCAAGGGGAAGAGAGGGAGGGAGCGGGAGAGGGAGACAGAAGGGGGTCACATGGTCTGTTCCCAGCTGGATTAAAAGACAGACCTTGAGAGGTCCTTTTTTTTTCCAATCCTGTCGGGATCAGGCTGCGATACCCGCCGATCTCCCTCTCTCTTCTCCTGCGACCTCCCTTTCTCCCCCCTCCACACTCTCTTCCCTGCAGCTCCTGCCGAATCAGGGCATAAATGTTTTCAAACAGGCCTCAAGAATTTTACCCCTTTTCAAGACAGTTACTTTTTCTATATAGTTTTGTAACTATCTTAACCCCTGTTTTTATCACTCGCCAACTATTTTTCTAATGTTTTTTTTTTGGTTCTCCCTATTAGAAAGTTTAGTTGGTTTCCTCCAGATCTGCTTGGTTGTAGCCCAAAATTCTGATTTTGGCTACAATTTTTAATTTAGGGGTAAAACCTATTTTCCAAGCATTATCCCATCTACATAGAATTGGCTTTGAGAATCGAGGTATGACCAGTGACAATTTGTGAATATCTTACAACCAGCTATCCAGCCTTTAGAATGTTTTAGGACATCCATTGACAGGTTATCCCACTGCCTAGCATGGCTACTTGATCTTCCTCATTCTATTGATGGTTTTGCATTTATAGATGGCATTTGACTGCGGCATTGCAAGTCTGGTGTTTCCAGTGAGATAGACAAGTGCTTATTCAGGGTTTTACTTTACTTGTTCTCATTCTCTGATACTAGAATTTCAAGACTCGTGCCTTGGTAACAAAGGTTTTGAAGATTCTGTCTAAATTGTATTACTAGTATTACTAACATGTTCTCTGTTTTGACCTAATGTCTCATGAACATATTGAGAAGATTGTGAAGACAATCCACATGTAATCTTTGTTTCTTTTTTCTTGCTACCCATCCATATGTGATCTTTAATGTGCTTTGCTAGTTGTCTTTAATTTCAAACATGTTTTTCCTGATCGCTTGTCTATGGCGGGTTTAGTTTTTTGCTTGATTTATTTATGAGGAGTTCTAATTTGTTTAAAGTAATCGTTGATCACTGAAATATGCTTACATTATTGTCTGGAGAATAACCTATCCCAGACACTTCAGTTTATGAAGGTTGAAGTTACAGTAAATACACCCATAGAAATAGAAGATTATATCCATAGCTATTATGCCATTTCTGTCGGGAGAGTAAGTACATTCATCTCCTATATTGTACTACTTGGATATATCTGCCAGCCTAATGCTTTCTTCCCTGAGGAAAAGGCTATGGAAATATTACCATATGCTGGAAATAGCCTTATCTTTTTAAGCTCTTGAAGACATACAAAAGGGCTGGAGGAGCAGGAGGACCTTTTCACAGTTACATTGTTTATGTCTTATTCCATAATTTAAGGTTATCAGTTAGCTGTATAATTGCCTTATGATTTTTGAATGTCTAGGAATTCAATGCTTGTGTGCCAATTTATTATTTCTAGAAAAAGAATTTTTATAATTTTCTTATTTGACATAACAGGGTTCCTCCACCTCATTTGTCACCTTTTGTTGACAATGAGGAAGAAGGCTATGTCCCTGAATATGCTGAAACAATCAAACGCCTCCAGGCTGCAGCTAGCAAACATGTTTTACCAATGCCAGGTCTAGAGAGTGGAGATTTGGATGATGCACAGAATCTTTTAGCTGAAGGAATCATTGATCGGGCAGAAGCTAGTGAAGCTGCTGAAAAGAAGCGGAAGGTATGCATGTTTTTAGTCGGTTTCATTTCACTATGCTAAGCTTGATATGCTTTTTCATATTTTTGTGCATCATCAGACTGACAGATTGGTAATTGTTATTGCAGTTGGCAATGCTCGAGAAGCAGTACCATGATGAATTGAACATGGAACTTCAGGGGATTACTTACTCTGCTTCTTTGTCAAATAAGAATTTGCAGAGCTCAGTTGAAGATGTACAGGAAGATGCTCCTGCAGATTCAGAGCAAATGGAAAAGGATGCCCGTGACCTTTCCATGGTTTCCATGACACGTAAAAAGAGGAGGCTGTATGAAGCAATGCAGGTACTTATTCATCTCTTTGTCTGCTTGAGTGGTCTTGAATCTTATTTTACAAACCATAAAATAACCATCAGTTTAGGCCAGGGTAAGCTGGAAATTGGCAAAAGGTACATCCATTTTATGCTAGACCCAACCAAGAATGAGTGTTTTTCAGGCTAAAATTAGGCTTTAACTTGGGTTTTGATCTCTTCAACGCCCAAGCCCTAGCTCGTCCTTGAACTTAATTCACTCATGACTATATAAGACTTGAATCGGTCCAAGGAAATAATTGCTGAGCTCGGTCAAAAGTTTCAGTCCAAACTGTTGGGCTGATTTTAGCTTATTAGCCCATTTGTGCCCTTATCAAAAAGGCTGGTTGGCATGTAAGGTGACCTACCTAATTAATTTTGCAGTTTAAACTCATGAAACCCTGGCTTGAGGTTGGGAAATTAGCACTCCTGCACCGATCTTGTAGCACTTCTGAGTTATGCCAAATAACGTTCTTTGTGTCGTGGGTAGCTTCATCACTATCACAATAACAAAATGTTTCTAGTTTTAGTCTTTGAATCTGTGCCATGAACATCTTCAGACTTGGTTTAGTTTTCATAGAATTGATTTTCATTTGCATGACTAGCATGAACCATGGATTCTAGGCTTTTGTTGTTTTGCTGCTTTGCCAAAGAAAGAGGTCCTCCTCCCTCTCTCGAACTCATTTGCTCGCCGGTGGGTTGGGTGGTTTGAGCCAAATAGCACCTAGACCTCCTGATCACAGAAACATCTTGCAAGGTGACATTGATGAGTAGTGATCATATACGTATATATACTTTTTGCAATAATCTGTTGTCTTCGGTTCTAGGTGGGTCAGATTCAGGTCTGCAGGCAGACTGATTGTCTCTGTCTGCGCGCGCGCCCATATGCTGATACTTCATTGTTTGTTTTGCCTACTCATCTATTCTTTAATCTGTGTATGATCGCACTTGTAATTGCTTTAGTACTCCTTTCAAACATCTGTAACATCTCTCAAATGGTTGATTGGTATGACTTTTTGTCTTACAGATCAGCAGAGAACGGAAAAAGGCAAATGTCAATATTCTTGAAGAAAGGAAGAAAAAGGCCCATGCCAGCAAAAAAGAGTGACAGCATCTTTGCAATCCCTGCTGGTTATGAATTCATTTATGCATCGTTTTTGTGCTCTAAGGGCTTCTCCCTGCAATTTTTATTTATTTTTCTTGCTTATCACATTGCTGCCCAAACAAAATTTTGCGAATATGTTGTATACTGATGAGCTCTACGGGGAACAAAGAGAACTTCAACTTAACTAGTTGCTCTTAATTTGACTAATTTCGCAATGGTAAAGTTGTTTTTCTGGTATATGATAGCTTTTGTTTAATTTTTAGGACTAAATTTTATAAATCAACGGATGAATTAAGAACCTCTATTTGGTGGAGGAAGTTTTACCCAAAAAAAGGTTTGTTAATATATCAAAAGGTCTATAGGATTTGTCCCCTAACCCTAGCAGGCGTTCAAATTGGTGCAACATCATACTCGAAATGGAATCTGGAAATACGAAAGTATGTTTTAATTATTCACTACAAATATAGAGATATTGCTAAAATTCGATATTGCCAATATCACTACAAATATAGAAACTAGTTAAAATTTGATACCGTCAATAATAAAAAATTATAAAAAAATTGGGCAAAAACTTTTAAATCCTATTTGTTTGCATGCTGGCTCACATGATAGAATTAAAATTAAATATTTACTTGTTGAAGTTTTAGCTCATAAATGCATTGGCTCCTGGGAAGCTTAGCATATTCCAGATGATTATAATACTTACTGGTTACATATTATGCTGCATCAAATACGAGTGCAACTTGGTTGTGTTCAACTCGAACTTGACCTCTTAACCCATTTATTGGATTAGGTCAGGTTGGGGTTTATAAAAGTATGTTGCGCTTCGGCTCAAAATTCCATTCTAATCTTAAGTAGCGTTAGGTTAGGATTGATTTTTAATCCAACATGAGCTTCCCCTAATCCAACTCGAACTTGACCTAACCCAACTCAAGTTTATATATAAATAAGCGAATAAATAATATATATTCATGTTTTATATGAATTACCTATTATTTATATAATTTTATTTGTAGCCTTGTTATATCATGTGCGGATAGACTATTGATATTTATAAATGATGGGGGTATCAGTAACAAATATTAATCTAACAAAAATACACCAAACCTTTTCCCTTTCTTAAACTTTTTATTGAACTTTGATTTAGCTCAATTAAAATGCAGAATCTAACTCAACTTGACTTATCCCATCTGACCTGATAATATGACCTGATCCAAATTTAGTGTAAATGGGATTAGGTTGGTTTGGCATAGAAAAATCTCATACCTTGATCAAGTTGGGTTACAGTAGGGTTTGCCTTCACCCTGATCCAACTTGTTCAAGTTGTAGCCCTAAAGGGAAGGAAATCTTTCATGACCTTCTTTCTCACCATTCAACATTAGCGGCAAATCTCACTACCATCACTATTGTCAGAAAATTTCAATCATCATTTATTACCCTAGTTGACCCTTACTACCATTGTCGATTTTGATTCTAGACCATTGCCCACCGAAGATCGCTACACTCATCCTCTATCACCAATGATTTTTACTACCACTCAACACCATTAGACCTATCATGGGCCGAACAACCCGCAGAGCCTCGAGCCATAACCCATGTGGGTGGGCTTGGGGCAAAGATTTAGGCTTGTCGTGCTAGGCTAGGCCTGGAAAATATATTCCTTTAATAACAGAGCTAGGCTCAGGTTTGGGGATTAAATCCCTGCCCGAGCTTGACCCAGCTTGATTTCTTTTTTATTTTGCTTGTGTTATTTATTTATGTTTGATGTGTTTGTAGATTTAATTGACAATTATTGCTGATATGAAACTTAGTGGGACAATAGATGTTGTAGGTCATTAAAAATATTTAATTATTCATATTTAACATTTTAAAAACATTTTCAAGTTTTTTTTAAGAAAATAAAAATTATCATGATGCCCAATGACCAGCTCAAAGCCTAAAGCCCATATAACAGCCGAATTTGAGTACGGAAGGTAGGCCTGAAGGTCGGGCCTGGGCCTAAGAAAATTATGTTGACTTTTGAACAAGGCCTGATCGGTGCCTAGCTCGGCTGGGCTCATGAATATATTCACCACCCAGGCGATCTCCACTATTGGTCAGACCCACGAGGGTGTTGGAATTTATGATTTTTATTTTTAAAATAATTATTATGAAATTATAATGAAAAGTAAAATTTTAGAATGTTAGGCTATGAAAAGGATTTTTGGGATTAATTGGATCTATTAGTTGGATTGCATTTGCAAGATAAGTAATGATCTGACTTTTTTAGATTTTTTTGTTTATATAATAATATTTTTATATCGAATAAATTATTAATAGATTTATATGTGATTTATGAATTTTATGGGATAGTGATTTGAATAAAAAATAGATATATATAATGGAACAATATTTTTTGGATTATTGTTAAATTAGTTACTATTCTTACATCATATATACATATTTTGATTGGATTATGATATATCTATTATTTTATAAGAAAAGTTTTGATGTGTATCAGATTTGAACTCCCATCTAGACTATATTTAGAACTCTACTAATTGGGGTTTATGCATTGGCACTCTAACTACTATTGATTCTGTCCCCACCATAGGGTATAAATGTAGTATTCTGACCTATTTCGTAGGGTATAAGTGTGGTATTCCGGCACACTCTGCAGGATATAAGTGCGATTCTATTTCTGGCCTAGCCCTAATATATAAGTGTGGCTATAGTTAAAGTCTGTTGAGTTGAATGTGATTTGTTTCGAATCGGATTTATGATTACGTATACGAATACCTGAAAGATATGAATTTTTAATGGATTTATGTTTTGAAATGAAATTGATTATGTTTTTATTCTGATTAAATCATAATTTGTATTTATATTTTATACTATTATATTAATTATCTAGTTAAGGTATTCATTACTTACTGGGCTATCTAGCTCATTATACGATTTTTTATTATTTTTACAGATCTGAAGAATTAGCTCGACCAGTATTTTCAATATGGAAGAGCACCTAGAAGAACCACGGCACAAGTTATCTTAGATATAGAGTTTATTTAAATTGATGTATCATTTTAGACTAATATTAGAATTGTGAGATATTGTAAGTTGAGTTAGTTAATGAAATAAAGATCGCATATTATTAGTTTAAATTGTTCCACTGTATATTTTTGATATCATGTTGATATGCCTTGTATGCTTGTGGGTAGAGCTCCCTATGAGTGTGCGGCGGTTGCTGCGACCCCCGACCCACGATCTTGGGTTGGGGTGTGACATGCAGACATTTCAAAAGGGCAATTTATGCATTTGAAATGGGCAATAACACATGCTTAGTTACTAATGCACACCTTTTAATAGGGAATGAGATTAAAATAAAAATTAAATTTAAGCATATGTGGGATGCCTATTTTAAATATATACATCAACGATTTATGTATATGCATCGATTCATATTAGATTCTTGTACCTTATCTAATTAAATTGTGCGTCACGGCATTCGCCACCATTATTGATGATTGAGGGCAGTGGTGGAGATCATTTTAGATGGTAAGGGGAGGTGGAGATTGTAGATAGTGATTACAGTGGTGGTGAAGATTGCGATGAAGGTGGTGGTAGTAAAGATCATCGGCCATGGTGGTAGTGAACATTATAGGCAATGATAGGTGATAGTGGGGATCGGCGACAATGGATGGTGGTCATTGAGATTATCCGTGTTGGTTGATGGTGGTGTGGAGATCATTGATGGTGGTGGACGATGGTGGAGACCGTGAATTGTGGTAAATGGTGGTTGAGTCTATTGGCGGTTGTAGAAATTGTTGGTAGTAGTAAAGTGGGTGGTGGCAAATATTATTAGTGATGAGCAATGGTAGAATCAAAAGTGATGATGTGCGATGGTGGAGATTGACCGTGATGGTGGTGGACAGTGGTGTGGATGGCTGGTGGTGCTGGGGATGGTGATGGAGCTTACTAATGGTGGTGGTCGGTAGTAGGGAAGGTTGGTGGTGGTAGAAGGTGATGGATGGTGATAGAGAAGAGGGTCATGAGATGTTCTCTTTATCTCTCTCTCTCTCTCATTCTTCTGTCTTAAGCGATATTTTTCTATTTTTTATTTCTTATATGCCTTATATTATCATCCTGCTTCTTCTCTCTTTTGCTCATAATCTAAGATGATATAGGAAGAGACATTCAATCCATAAAAAAGCAAAACTACTCCTTTTTGCTTAACTAGAGAAAATAACCGTCTTCATAAAAAGTGACAAAGGCATGATTGCATTTGTAAAGTGCCCTAGAGTTAACTAGAATGCCAAGGTGCATGGATAATTCTCTAACCAAGAGGAGGGGTGGTAAGTTTTCATGGTGATCAACTTGACATGGAAAGCACGTAGATAGTGTTGGAATAACACCTCAAAAGATCTCAAATAAACCAAAAATAATTTAATTTCACTGAAACAATTAATTCCGATACGTACCTCTTCGACGTCATTTTCTTTTGATCCACAATAAAATAAATAGTACCTATAGTCGGTCCGAGGCATGTAGTCACTGTCTTTGAAAGAGATTTGCCTCCTTATGTGCACCGAATTCTGGCGATCCCTTTCCAAGATACAATGGAATGTTGAATTTGTAGACATGCACAGTACTACAAATTCTCTTGAACTCGGCAGAATTTTTTCTGTATGCTCGTATACAATAGTCTCATAGCCAAAGGACAGAGAGAGATAGGCGAAGAGAAGACCAACAAGGAGACAATCTCTCTTCTATTCTCCCACTCACCGCTCGGAAGAAAACCAGAAAGCAAGAAAACTGAAGGAGGAAAGAAGTTTAAAGGATATGAAGAATAATAATAAAAAAAAGAGAGGACTCCCCTTTCTCTCCCACCTGGAGAAATGTTGGAGCCCAACGTCTTCCTATTCAAGATGTGTTTTAAATGAGTCGTTCGTTGAGTTCTTTAACGGGCAACTCTTCAAGGATAGTTTAAATGAAGGAGGGACGTTTTCATAGCCGTTTCAAATTTCAAAAACCTCTTACATTCCCCACCATTTTGAAATTTTGAAAATTTTTGAGATAATTTTGAAAGTGACAGAACTTTGAAAACTTCAAAGTACGAGCAATCAGTATACTCAGCTTTCGATGAAAGGTGTCTTCCGGACTTGAACCTTCATCCAGTTGGTATTTCGCTATCTACACCGGTTCGAAGTGAACAAAGTCTTGAACTTAGACTTTATGTATAGATTTTGAGAATACCAAACAACTAAGAGTTGACCCTGCATGTGAGTTTCGTCGGGGTAGGGCATTAGGGCCGTGCGCAGGTATCTTGTTTTGTGAGTGTCTCTTAGAGAACAAACCTTAATTCTCTATTTGACTGCGGCTCCACAGTCACACTCACATCGGTGATATCTCTAAGGGTATATTGCAACTCTATGTCCTGCTATAATAGCCTTGATATCATTAAGGCATTACGCCATCCTCATGTCTAGTGCAGTTGAGTATCTGCTCGATAGAGATGGATAGTGAACTTAGTTCACTTAATATTTGGTGCTCCTACTAGCCACTTAATTTAGCTTGTTTGTCCCATTGAATCTATATCTTGGGATCTCCAGTCAGATTGGTTGGGTTGCCGCTGACGGTGACTCAAAAATAGGCCTTAAACCCTTCCCCCTCGAAGCATATTGAACTTGTCCTCTCGATAAGCCCTTGGTCAGATGATTTGCCAAGTTCTCCACTAATTTAATATAACTTAAAGTTATAACTCCAGTAGAGGTAAGCTTCCTTAAAATTTTATATCGAAGCTCAATGTGCCTAGATGACTTCGAGTTGTAATTTTTACTTTTCACTTTTGCTATAGTCGCCTCCTTATCGCAGTTAATTAGAATAGTAGGAACATGTTTATCCATTATGGGAATATCTGATAATGGACCCTTAAGCCAATTTGCTTCTCCACTAGCTAACTCTAAGCCTATCATCTCAGCCTCCTTGGTGGATCTAGTAATCAAGGTCTGCTTGGAAGATTTCTAAGCGACTGTACCACCACCTAGTGTAAAAACAAATCCACTAGTGGCCTTAATGTCTTCGAAATTAGAGATCCAGTTAGCATCACTATACCCTTCTAGTATAGTGGAAAAACCAGAATAATATATTCCGTAGTTAATAGTACCCTTCAAATATTTAAGAAGCCTTTCTATTGCATCCTAATGTGTCTTATCGGGGTTATTGGTATATCTCCTTAGTCTTCCTACAGCATAGGAGATATCTGGTCTTGTACAGTTAGACATATATATAAGACTTCCAATTAATTGAGAATACTTTAATTGGGAAACACTATCCCCACCATTTTTCTTTAATTTGATGCTAGGATCATATAGGGTGCTAACTGGTTTGCAATTTTTTATCCAAATTTCTTTAACACCTTTTCAACATAGTAAGATTAACCCAGAACAATATCATTTTGTGTCCTTATAATTTTGATTCCTAAGATTACTTTAGCTAACCCTAGATCTTTCATCTCAAAATTGTCACTTAAGTATTTCTTCACTTCTAAAATTGTGACATGTTCATTACCAAAAATAAAATATCATCTACGTATAAATATTTTTCAATATACACTTTATTCTCTTGACTAGGAACTACAAAACCTTCTGGCTGCTCCATATAAATTTTTTCGTCTAACTCGCCATTAAGAAAGACGGTTTTCACATCTATCTGATGGATTTCAAGTTTATATGATAATGCCAACGCTATAAGCACTCAAACTGTAGTTAACCTGGTGACTAGAGAATAAGTGTCAAAATAGTCTATTCCTTCCTTTTAAAGACCCATTTGCATCCTAGTGGTCTAGACTCTGGAGATAAGTTGGTTAACACCCATATATTGTGTGAAAGGATTGATTCCATCTCACTTTTAATAGCTTCCTCCCATAGAGGTGCATCACTAGATTTCATCGCTTCAACATATGTCAAAGGTTCATCTTCAATAAGAAATGTGTAAAAGTCATCTCCTAAGTTTTTCTCTATTCTAGGTCTCTTGCTCCTTCTAAGTTTAACTGGGGGTTCTATTGTAGTGTTATCATTTTGTGATTTAGAGTATTTTTCTATTTCTAACTTTCTCTTTTCTTTCATAGGAAACACATTCTCAAAAAATACTGCATCATTCAATTCTTTAATAGTGTTCGCTGTAATGTCAGGTACATCTGATCATACTATTAAGAATCGGTATGCGTTACTATTTTCCGCATACCCTCTAAAAACTATGTCGAAAGTCTTAGAAGACAATTTAGTCATCTTGTTAGAGTTAATTTTAACTTTTGCAAGACAACTCCAAACTTTGAAATATTTTAGACTATGTTTTCTACTCCACCAAAACTCATATAGTGTTTTCTGGTTATCTTTAAATGGTATACGGTTAAGTATTTTACATGCTGAAATTAGAGCTTCACCCCATAAATTGTTGGGAATACCAAAACTAGTAAGCATTGAGTTAATCATGCCAATAAAAGTTCTATTTTTCCTTTTAGCAACTCTATTTGACTAAGAAGAATAAGGTGCAGTAGCTCATGTATAATCCCATGTTCCTCACAAAAATTTCCAAATTCTGTTGAACTATATTCTCCTCCTCTGTCTGACCTAAGTCTTTTTATTATTTTCTGAATTTGATTTTCAACCTCTAATTTATAAATTTTAAATTTTTCTAAGGCTTCATCCTTAGTTTTTATTAAATATACACAACAGTATTTTGACATAGCATCTATAAAGGTAATAAAGTGTCTTTTTTCTCCTCTCGTCAAAATACCGCTCATCTTGCAAATATCACTATGTATTAAATCAAGTAGGTTAGAACTTCTACTTGTTGATTTAAATGGTTTTCTAGGTTGTTTAGCTTGAACACAAATTTTACATTTTTTGTTCTTCTCTAAATTATATTTAGAAATTAAATCTAAGCTAATCATTCTTTTGAGGGTATTGTTATTCACGTATCCAAGTCTACTATGCCATATCTCTAAAGAGTCGATATGCATAACCAGTGGAGAAAAAACATTTTTATTCATATTGTTGCATGGTAATACACTCAATTTAAATAACCCATTAGCAATATAACCTCTCCCTACAAATATCCCACCTTTGGTAATTACAATCTTATTTGATTCAAAAACTAATTTAAAGCCTAACTGACTCAAAAGAAAACCACTAACAAGATTCTTTCAAACATCTAGCACATGTTGCATGTTATGGAGAGTAAGAATCTTTCAAGATGTGAACTTTAATTTTACTTCTCCTTCTCCAATCACTTGTGCAACACTGGAGTTGCCCATAGTCATAGTTTTCCTTTAACCTCCTAGTAGAAAGAAAAAGAGGAAATATCAGAAAAAATATGGACAATAGCTCCTATATCAATCCACCATTCGGTTGGATTGTAAGCTAGATTTAACTCAAATTTTGAGATTACTAACTTGTCCTTGGTTCCAGTAGAGCCAGAATTGGTTATCATGTTTGCCCGAGGAGTTACTTTGTCACCTTGCCCCTTGACCTTGTCCTTTCTATGTCTCAATTGTTTGGCATAGCTTCCTGATTTTCCACAGTCATAACAGGTTCTTTTGCTATGTTCCTTTTGAATCTTCGGTTTTGGCTTCTCAAAGTATTTCTTGGGTTTATTCCTTGAGAAGTTAGTTTTCTTCGTTTCCACTAAGTTTGCCTTTGCACTAACTTATAAGTCATTAACCAAGTCATGTTTATGGTTATTTCTATATTTTTCTTCTATTTGAAGGGACACTAATACTTGATCCAAAGGGAGGGTGCGTCTCTTATGCTTCAAAGAGACTTTAAAATTTGTTCAGGCAGATGGGAGTTTTTCTATGAGGGTTGCCGCCTGTATTCTCTCATCAATAGGGATTCCCATTGTGATGATCTTCGCCACTATATACTTCATGTGCTTGATCAATTACTGATTTGTGATCTACCATTTTGTAGGAAAAATATTCTCCTATGATGAACTTTTCTTCTGATTCGGTTTCTTTACCATATTTCGACTCAAGTTCATCCCACAATGTCTTAGATGTATCTTCAACTTTAGAGTAGATGTCATATAAGTTATCATTTAGTGCACTGAGTATCAAACTTTTGTACAAATAATCATCTCTTTCAAATTTATATTTAGGAGCCGCCGAGTTCATGATCTATTGTGATAGGTCAACCTCATTTTCGAAGGACATTCGTTGTGCTTCGGCTGAAGAGCGACAGTCTTCCGCAGGCAGGAAGAAGAACCCCGATTCAAACTCCTCAGATTGCCAACTTTGGTTTTGTTCGCGACCCTTCACCATTGGAGCAAATCTATTTCAGGGTCCTTAGTTGAAGGATTGTTTGAAATCACATAATATAAATCTAATGTGTCTAACCAAGACTCCATCTTTATTTATTATCTAACAAAATTCTTTCCGTCGAATGGCTCGGGTTTCAGAATATCGTTTAATGAGTTCTTAAATTATCCATCTTTGTGTTTCAAAAATAAATCTCTTTCATAAAATTGTTGGAATAACACCTTAAAAGAACTCAAATAAACCACAAATAATTTAATTTATCTGAAACAACCCGTTCCGATGCGTACCTCTTCGACGTCGTTTCCTTTTGATCCACAATAAAATAAATAGTATTTGTAGTTGGTCCGAGGTGTGTAGTCACTGTCTTTAAAAGATGCCTCCAAGGACAGGCTAACCCCTGAGACTCAGTCAGTGAGTATTGTTGGTAAAAAAAAGAACTACTTAACAAAAATGCCTGCAAGTAGGTGTATTCTAAGAACTACACGAGCTCTTTTGGTAGAAAAGCGGAAACATCTTTCTTTCATCCTTCACTTGCTGGAGACTATAGGGATCTGGAATTTGAGAACACTGACTGACGGCACTCAACTGATGGGACTTCGAGGCAGGTATTTTACTGTATACCTATACCGACGGAATGAAGGCACGAGACTGAGATGGAGACCACAACTTAATGTAAGTACGAACTATACCACAAGCTTATAAGCTTCGAGAGCCCAGGCCAAGGAGCTCCCTCAAATAGAGAAACTCGAAAGCCTAATGCGGGAGTTCCTCACCTTTTATTCTTTAGATCAATTAAGTGTTAATTTAGGTTTGAGGGAAATCTTAAACCAAATTTGAAATTAAAAACTGAGCTTTCATTCAATCTTGAACCAAGCTTCATTTAATCTCATTATTAATTTTAGATTCATCTAGGATTATTAGACTAATCAAATAAGTTCGTGATCGGCTTGATTTGAAATTAAACTCCAAGCTCGAAATAATAATAAACAAATCATGATCTTGAAGTTTATGCAAGCTTGATCAGAACCATGCTCGATAAAGCTCGGCTCGATCGCCATCCAACGGCCGCGGTTACTTCCGAGACCACCCCCCCTTCCACTCGCTGCCTTAAAACCACCAGACCAGCCGTAACAGAGTCCCTTCCATGGCCTGAGAGTTCCCGTCTCCCATCATCACCAACCCCCCCGCCCCCCTGCCGCCGCCGCCACCATGCTGTCGCCGGCCAGTCGATCTCCGCGGATCCTCCTCCTCGTCCCTCTTCTCCTCCTCCTCCTCCTCTTCTCTGCCGCTTCCGCCTGGAAGAAGGACGAGTTCCGGAACTGCAAACAGACCCCCTTCTGCAAGCGCGCCCGCGGCCGCAAGCCCCACTCCGTCCCCTCCCTCTCCGTCGAGGACGTCTCCATCTCCGACGGCACCGTCGCCGCCCGCCTCCTCCCTTCGCAACCCCTCCGCCAGGCCACTGCCGTCGACGACCCCGAATCCGACACCGTTCCCGCTCGCCCCCTCCTCCTCCGCATCTCCGTCTACCAGGGCGGCGTCCTCCGCCTCCATATCGACGAGGACACCTCCGCCCCCCGCCGCCGCTTCCAGGTCCCCGACGCCCTCCTCCGCGACCTCGACGACCGCCGCCTCTGGCTCTCCCGACTCTCCTCCCCTGCCTCCGGATCCTCCTCCTTCTACCTCGCAGACGGCTTCGAGGCCGTCCTCGTCCACGACCCCTTCGAGATTCAGGTCCGCCGGAAGGGCTCGCGAGAGCCCGTCGTCTCCTTCAATTCCCACGGACTCTTCGACTTCGAGCAGATGAGAGACAAGAAGAACGACGGCGAGGACTGGGAGGAGCAGTTCCGGGGCCACACCGACACCCGGCCCCACGGTCCTCAGTCGATCAGCTTCGACGTCTCGTTCCACGGCGCTGACTTCGTCTACGGCATCCCCGAGCACGCGTCCACGTCCCTCGCCCTCCGCCCCACCAGCGGTCCCGGCGTCGAGTACTCGGAGCCTTATCGTCTCTTTAACCTTGATGTGTTCGAGTACCTCCATGATTCTCCCTTTGGGCTCTATGGCTCCATTCCCTTCATGCTCTCCCACGGCGCCCGATCCTCCTCTGGCTTTTTCTGGCTCAATGCCGCCGAGATGCAGATTGATGTCCTTGCCCCCGGGTGGGACGACCCGGCCGCGCCGGCCAATGGCAGGATCGACACCTTGTGGATGAGCGAGGCCGGGGTTGTTGATGCCTTCTTCTTTGTTGGCCCCAAGCCCAAGGACGTACTACGGCAGTACACCGGCATCACCGGGACCCCTGCGATGCCGCAGAAGTTCGCCGTGGCTTACCATCAGTGCCGGTGGAATTACCGGGACGAGGAGGATGTTGCATCTGTGGATGCTGGGTTCGACGAGCACGATATTCCTTATGATGTGCTGTGGCTCGACATCGAGCACACCGACGGGAAGCGGTACTTCACGTGGGACAGATTGCTGTTCCCCAACCCAAAGGAGATGCAGGGGAAGTTGGCGGCCAAGGGGAGGCACATGGTGACGATCGTTGACCCTCACATCAAGCGGGATGATTCCTTCTACTTACACAAGGAGGCAAGCGAGAGGGGGTACTATGTGAAGGACGCCACAGGGAAGGATTTTGATGGGTGGTGCTGGCCAGGCTCCTCGTTGTATCCGGATATGTTGAATCCAGAGATACGAGAATGGTGGGCTGAGAAATTCTCCTTGCAGAACTATGCGGGCTCAACTCCATCATTGTATATATGGAATGACATGAATGAGCCTTCGGTCTTCAATGGCCCCGAGGTATGTGCAGCTGTACTGTGGCTTATAAGCTCTATATATTTGCTCTTCAATCTAAGACAGAAAACAACGTTTGGCACATTGCTAGGCAGAATTTACTTCTTCTTGGTTAACAGGTTAATGATTTGATATTTTGATATCCTAGCAATGGATTGGAGTCAAAGAATATTGAGTCCTTTAAACTACATTTGGATAACCAAAATTCAGACTAAATTAGCTAGGTATAGAATTTGTCATAGTTGAAATATACTTAGAATCCCATAGGCTTTAATGGAAAAATTATAACATCAACCTTTGCACAATAGTTCAACTTGTTCTATACCTGCTGTGTAGGCTCTTCCTATTCGAAATTATTTTTGAGAGATCAACTTTTTTGCACCTGCAATCCCATCTACTCGTGCACTTGCACTTGCTTTGGTAACTAAGACCTTGGCTTCTGAGAATTTCTTTGCTATTATTCCTAGTATGGCTTTCTTTGGTTTTATAAGATTTCTCTATGCTCTAGACAAAGCATTGATCCATAATGCAACAGTTTGAATATCCCCAATGATTTTCCACTAAAAAAATCTTCTTTGAAGAAACCAAAAAATCTAAGTTATATTTATGTATTTATGTATATATTTCTTTATTCCAACAAGATTCCTCTGTCACTGAGTCCTTCTAATAATCGACCAATCAGATGATTCAGTGCTGAATAATTAAGTGCATGTATAGTTTTGTTCGCTTCTGTCCATTTTATACTTGCATTTTCCTACCCATCTTATATTAAACGTTAAGATATTTTGCCAATTAGCTGTCTATGATGGAAGTCCCACCTTAATTCTTATGAGCACCCAAAAATATATGAACAAAAATGATTTTTTATGTATAACTGTATTTGTTTCAAATTAATCTTGCATTTTTACTCACTTATAATTTGGATAAATTCATGACATTTATGGCGAACATATGATGTTTCCTTCTATTGATTTGCATCGCTTTATGACCATCACCTCTTAATTGGAGACAGCTTGATATAAATGAGGGAATTGATTCTTATGAATCATATTGCAGGAATGTTTCAAGTTTCGGATCAAATTGATCCTTTTCAGCTGAGAATGAACATAACCTGACCTCAAGTTTTGAGTTTTAGTCGATTTCTGTGGCTTTGGTGACTTTCAGCTGAAATTGTCTAGTGTCAGTCCAGTTTTGTTTGAAACTGACTGAAACTAGCCATACATGACTCTTTCTAAGTTTAATGTTAGTGTTTTTTAAATTTTTATATATTCATTTTATTCTTTTATTATTAAGTATGTAGGATATACAGGATCACTTTTTAGTGGTTTTTGTTTTCTTTTCTTGAGTTAAAAGAGGAGATAGATTATAAGTTTAACATTTGATAAGCAGACCCTCCCAAAAACACTCTTATTATAGTAACTTAAGGAATATTATGTAAACGAGTTACAAGACATTTGATCAAGCAATCATTTAATGACAAATATATATATATATAAACCCAAATTCAATATATTTGTGTGTCCTACTAAAAGTAAAATATAATAGACTTGCAAATAACTGAAGTCAAGAAGTCACACATGAACTCACAAAACAAAATATGAGCAAGTCTAATTTCACTTATATGTAGCATTAACTTTAGGCATAAATTGTCAAGACTCCACAAATAATGATCTATATAATACAAAATACTCTAAAATGTTATGTAACAATTTTCTTGGCTTATTTTATTTTTCTTTTTTAAAATTTTCTTATTTCTTGGCCGGAATTTTTGAAACATGGAGCCAAACTTTTAAAGCCATCAAATTGCTAATAATAAGACCCCAAAGACCAGGCCAAAACTGAACCTGAAACTATGCCTTCAAAACTTGTATCAAAGAATATATGTTTGATATGACTTGCTACTTTTAGCTTTTAATTTTGTGGAGATGGAACTTTATAAGTAAATCTCATTTGAAAGCTCTCTTTTGCAAAAATATGTATTAATTCTTCTTCTTCTTCTTCTTAATACATGGTAGGGCATCTCTGATAATATGCAACCACAGTCCCTATCTTACATAGATCACCTTTTGGTTAAAAGTTCTTTTCCAGGGAATGATCTAAAATGAATTTGTATAAACTCTGCTAAAGGCTATGGGAGTGGGTGAGCTGGGAGGTAAACAACAAATTGTTGGAAAATGTATATGCCCATAATTTATAATTAACATTTATTTGATAATGGTGACCAATGCATTTGAATTAGTAGTTTGCTCTGAAAGAAAATCTTCTGGTACTGTTGAGGTTGTAAAAAAAAAAACAACATGATATTGGGTAAAAATAGGTGACTCACCAAACACTAGATATGAGCATCTGTGTGATTACCTAGTGGGGAAACTACTGAGACTAGAATATAGAGACATTTGATGTGTTGGTTTGTGTTGCTCAATCTTTGTCGTATAGACCTAATTCTTCTACAAGTTTTCCTTGTAATCATGGGGGGTTTGACAGCTGATTGGAAATGTGGGAAAATAAAAGAATGTGTCTGCACCGATATCTATCTCAATCTTTAGTATCATTGGTTGCTTCCTTGTTGTTTGTGATAAACTAGATAAATCTGAATTAGGACTCTAAAAAATGAAGCAGAATAATGCTAGCTTATTGGAAGAAGGGCTCCAAGTGGAATTGCTTAGGTCTGGTCCCTAAACAACTACTTTTTCAGTTACGAATCATTCTCTTGTATTTGTTTTTAAGCTTGGAAGTTCTCATATCTCTTATTTTGATATTTTTTATAGACTTTCTTTTATTTAGCTATTTGAGTCACTTGTTTGCTTAGTTTCCACTTATTTGTAGTGTTGAAATAAAATTTCAAGTCTATTTTGGCCAAAAATACTTTTAAAAGTTCTTTTTGGTTGTATGTTTAGGTAGTCTTAGAACCTCTGGGGTTGTGTTTCAGAGTTGTCTTGGTGTCCTTCATTGTTAATTTTCACAAGAATTTAACTTTTATTACATTAATTAATGATTATGAGCATTTATTTGGCAATAGGAGCCCTTAGAGAAAATCATGACTATGTTCTCCTTAACCTGCGAGAAACCTCTATATACAATTGGCTTTTTTCCAAAAAGGATAATCTATGATTTATTTGCCAATCCTTTGTCTCTGCTTCTGCTAAGTTTATTGTCTACCTCATTGGATAATTATATTCTCCTCTGGCTGCACTAAAAAGGTTAAAGTTTTCATGACACTATTTTTAGAGTTTTCCATGCTTGACGAAGAAGAATTAGGCTTGAATTTAAGGATGTTGTTTTTAATCTAAATTGAACAAAAGAAGAAATAATATTACATATTCTTCAGTTTGCTCCGTCAACCATATAGGACATTGGGTTTACCAAATGTGAAGCATAAGTGTTGTGCATATTCACTTCTGTTAGATCATAGTTTGTAAAAATGCCAGCAAAAGCATGGAGCATCAAAGAACAGTTGTCTTTTATCCTCTAGAGTCTTACATAATGTACTTTTGACCCTCAACCAGGTTCTTCATGCCATATGATGTTTTACCGGGTGCTCTATCTCTTTTTACTGGTCAGTAAGTTTACTATTGTAGACTTGGCTATTTAGTATATCAGACCAATTCAAAGGTTGAGTACATTGTTTCTTTTTTGACTCAAAGTGAGCTCTTTGGCATTTAACCATATCAATTATCAAACACTACAACATGACGCCTTGTATGAACAATATGTGTTAGTGTATGTGAAGTTGATGCTTCAAAACAACATATTTTACTGCTTCTGCTATTTAAAAATCATTTTGTGTTCATCAGATTAGCATGCCTAGGGATGGCATACATTATGGAGATGTAGAGCACCGAGAGTTACATAATGCATATGGGTACTACTTCCACATGGCTACTTCAAATGGACTTCTAAAGCGAGGTAATGGAAAAGATAGGCCATTTGTCTTGTCAAGGGCTTTCTTTGCTGGAAGTCAACGGTATGGTGCGGTATGGACTGGAGATAATACTGCAGATTGGGACCATCTCAGAGCATCAGTTCCAATGATATTAACACTTGGTCTTACTGGCATGACATTCTCTGGTAAGTGGACTTGGTCATTAGACTTGGCTGCTATCTCCTTTTTCGTGGACATGGCTGATATTTGCAATTTATATAGGTGCCGATGTCGGTGGATTCTTTGGCAACCCAGAACCAGAACTGTTAGTGCGTTGGTACCAACTAGGTGCTTACTACCCTTTCTTTAGAGCTCATGCCCATCAAGACACCAGGAGACGGGAACCTTGGTTATTTGGGTAATATATTCATTACTGTCTCATGGAATTTGTATTATCATAATGGATGTAGCTTGCTAGTATGCCATCTTACTCACAGGAGCTTAGTAACTGGGAACTATGGTTGCCACAAAAGTCTCAAATCTTGCTTCAGCTCTTAAACTTGCACCCTTCTTGTTATTCAAGCAATCATCTATTATTGCTACCATTTGACATAGTATACAATATACACTTTTATTCTGACATTCATTTCTTTTGTTTTGTGAGTCAAGTCCAAGTGAACGCAGAAGTTTGTTCTTCATCTTTTGATATTTATGTACGACATTTTTATTGTTTAATGATGTACCATGAGCAGAGTTACCTATGTATGTAAAACAACCACAAATTGGGACCATTTTTTACGGGTCAATGGAATCTTTATGCTCAAAACCCTGATTCGAGTAGTCCTTTATTTGGTACTTCCCAAGGAGTCGAAACTGGCATTCTAACCCTTTTGGGGGGATTCCATCCACAAATGCAAAGTTTATGGTTGACCGATATTGTTCATCATCATTAAGGTATTGCATTTATTTTTCTCGTTACTAGTCATATGTATAGAACTAACTTCGGAATTGGGCATAGTATCAAAGATTTTTTAGAAACACATATTCCTCCGGCGGGTTGATTAGGACGTTCTATAGACAAATGTTGCTTTTTGAACCTTCAACACTGCTTTCTTGCACTGGCTGTCAAATATGCTATTTCACCTGCTTAATGTTCAATTTACTCATCATAGTAGCGTAAGTGGCAAACTTAATTTTGCTCATGGTTTATCAGTTACTCTGGCCCTGACCACATGCCAACTGATACGGTAGAACTAGTACTTGGGGCCACAATAAGCCCCGAGATATATTATTTGGGACTGGGCCACCCAAACTGTGCCAAACCAGAGGAGAATGAGCCCAAACCTCTTGTTACTGAGTAGGACAGCTAAATCCCCCTATTTTGTCTTAAATATCATGTGAAGGTGAGAGAGTGAGTGAAAGGTAGTAGGGAGCTCTCCAAGTGCTAGATTGTGCTCCTTGACTTTGTATAAAATGCATAAGTATAGTTCTCTTTTTATGATAGCTATATGAAATTATGTATTACACCATGAAACACGTTTAACTGGCAATCCAGAGTATCAATAGTGGTTCCAGCATTTAAATCACTACAGCTACCATATTTTCATGAAAAATGAGCATTAAAACAGGGGAGAAAAGGAAAAAATGAGGCTAAACATGGCCAGGTCAGCTGGCCCGAGCTGTGTGGGCTAATACACTATACTGGTATAGTATGTACAGCAATACTTACTGTACTGACCTGGAACTTGAATTGTCCAGTCCCTTGATTTTTGATATCTTGGTTGTGTGTCAAGAATACTCTGACCAGTTAATGGACCTGTTCTCTTAATCTGAACACGGCAAGTCCTTCATATATTATTAGAAAAATAAGCAGTAATATGGAAAAATTTAAGTCAGGAAGTAAATTCTGATTGTTTTTAGTGCTTTTATGTTGCTAGACTTAGTACATTTTCATATGTTCCAAATTCCTAATCTTTATATATATATATATATATATATGCATGTATGAATACAAACACTAGACATATATATTGTCTTGTCCAATTTCCATTTGTTAGTGAAACTTGATCATCCTATCAAGTTACTTCAATACATCTTGGCTTCTCACAACATCTTATTTCTGTAATGCCCAAAAAATGCTAGACATGGAGAGTTGTTCTTTGTCTTTTGGCTATCATTATGACTTTCTGATTTGATTACACTGGCCATGATACAGAGAGCACAACACTGCCCTGATTAGAGAGGCAGTACATGTTCGATATTCATTGTTACCATATTATTATACACTGTTCAGAGAGGCTAGTGTAAGTGGCATCCCTGTGATGCGCCCTCTCTGGCTAGAATTTCCTGCTGATAAAGAAACATATAACAGTGGCGAGTCTTTCATGGTTGGGCCAAGTTTGTTGGTCCAAGGGATTTATGAAGAGGTACCTTATATGATTTACTCTCTATTTACTATTATCTATCTGTCTATATTTTTTAACTGCGACTGCAATTTGAGGACGTCTTCCTATGTACTCTTGATGTTGAACAGAGGCAAAAATCTGTGTCAGTTTATCTTCCTGATGGGCAGTCTTGGTATAACCTGAGAAATGGAGTTTCATATACCGGTGGTGTATCTCACAAACTGGAAGTTTCGGAAGACAGCATACCCACTTTCCAGAGGGCAGGAACTATAATACCCAGGAAGGACAGATTTAGGCGTAGTTCCACTCAAATGGTGAATGATCCTTACACCCTGGTATGTCTTTGATACCCTTTGCGATTTTTGTTACCTGCTGAGCCCTAATTTCCTTTTATGTTGCCTCTTATGCAATGAATTTTCCATCTGATAGGCAAAGAAATGTGATGTCGTCTAAAAAGCAACTTTATTATTCATTCTAATCAGAATGATGTTGGGATTTGTTCAAAGCATACATGCATATTGTAGCATGAAATTATGATTTGTCATGTCTATGGTTAAGCTTTTACATCATCAGAAAGATGCTGAATTTCATTTTTTTTTTTTGCTTGAATAATAACATGTAATTAAAATAAGCATATGAATTTACGAGATTTGCTTTATTCCCTTATATCTTATCATATATGATGGGTTTATGGATTTTTAACAAATCCATAGACCTGTAAAAATCTTTGTATTATTTTTTTTCCAGCAAGGCATTTTCAGATAATTTTATTTTTTAAATGTTGAGATGGGTTCTGAGATGTTATGCTATTAATTGAATTTATTTAAAAGGAGGTTTGCTCCATAGATCATCCATAATGTCTTCTAGAAGCAATAAGAACTTTGATTAAATGAAGAACCTTCCTATATTTATGTTGTTTCATAAGGAATGTATCTCCTGTGAATGTATAAAATCTAAATTTTGCATGCTTGCCTTGTGTCTCCTCCCCTCCCCCGCCCCCTCTCAAATTCAAAAATTAAGCTTATTGCACTTTAGTGCATAATAGAGGCAACATGTCCTTTAATCCTTACTTAGATATGTTCTTTTGTTTTTAGTTTGTGGTTCCATCTGTAATTGTGCTGTAACGCATGTGAATTTTATCTTTCTATGAACACATTTATCTGAAGTAATAGGGTCCATTTGTAAAACTTGTATATGGAAATTTGCCTTTCATGATTGTTTTAATTAAAAATGCTACTATATCTAAAATAAGTTTGTTGTATGCAATTTGATCTTTGATGTTCTTCTGTTAATAATATGCATGATATAAACAAAGTATGCTTCCTTTTGGGTTGACCAATTGAGGCACGATACAGCTATAGTCTAAGGACTTAATTTCCTATCAGTTTATTTTCTTCTTGCTACATACCCCAGGTTTGTATGCTGACATATGGGTTTTGGAGGATTATGATTGGCATAAGATTAAATAGCCAAAGCTAGGACCTGGGTCATGATTTGATTTGATCTGCCCTAACCCATCCGTTGGATTGGGAAGAGAAAGATCCACAGTGGGAGGATTTTGTGGAGGGAAAAGGAGAGATATTGAAAAAAGAAGAGATACTTCTTCATGAATGTCTATATCATCTAGGTCTTTGGAGAAGTTATATGAAAGTAAGGATTGCTGAACCGAGCTGAACCGGCTGGTTCAGCCCGAACCGAGCCGACCCGGTCTGTGGCCGGTTCGGTTCTCCAATGGAAAACAGTTCCGACCCTCTAGGAGCAGGATGGTTCCGTTCGGTTCTACTCGAATTCAGTGCGAATCGGATTTGGGGCCCCACTGTGGGGCTGTGACAGCCCACTGTGGAACCTGTCGATTCGGTTCGGTTTGAATCGGTATTGAACCGTACCGATTGCCGACCGGTACGGGTCTCAGTACTGATTCGACGAACCTTGTATAAAAGTAGAAGGTTTTGATTTGCAGTACACGCACATTCACGTGCATATGTGCAAATGTGTGTGTGAGTGTGCTTGTGTGTATGTGTGAAAATGACCTATAAACTTGACCGTGGTTCATTTTGAAATATTTTCATCTACCTTGTTTTAGAAAATGAAAGATATGGTCGACTATGGTCTAAAGATTTGAATGGATTGGATAACAACCAAGTTCACTAGTTTAATCCAATACATTATGTTCTGAGATGTCTGCCAAATGAGATTCTTTCAAGAGTTTGCCTGGCATTTATCGACTACAGGGGAAATATTAAGGTTATTTGGTGTTTTATCAGTAGTTATACAACAAATAGACATATGAAGCATGGTCATGGATACATAATACGGATATGGCACTACAAAAATTTGCCAGTATGATAAATCTTGAAAGGTAGGATATGATATGTTTAGGATATGCCAAGAAATATATATATATATATATATATCTATGCATGCATGCATGCATGCATGCATGTATGTCTGGATGCATATTCATGTAG